>JAHRHZ010000213.1:919364-979987 GCA_024137785.1 Ginglymostoma cirratum | reverse complement strand
ACGTCAGCCTTCCTGCTCCTCTGATGCTGCTTGGCCTGCTGTGTTCACCCAGCTCTACACCTTGTTATCTGCAATTGTCAACACAGTTTTTAAACTTTCAAAGGCAGTTTGACACTCTTGTGTCAATTCTAATTTTCTGCCTTTTTCCAACAGATTTGTTGAAGGTGCAACAATTGTGCTGAAATTTGGACCAAGCTTAGAAAAGAATCCACACCCACCAACACAGCATCAAATTTCTCATGCCATTCTAGGCACAGGAAGATCCAAATTAGTTTTCACTTTCACTTCTCAAGGTGTTCCTTGGCTTTATCCCCACCTTTGGCATCAGTAAACACTCACTAATGGGTATGATTGTCTGCCTTGGAAAATCTGTCACTAGTCATGGTTCTGTGTGTCCTTGTATGGCTGATGGGCTGGATCCTAAGAGCCGTACCTTCGACCACATGTTTACCAGGTCTTTACAGGAGGTGGAAGTGGTCCTTGGCCTTGAGATCACTGACATTCCTTTCTCCGGTTCCTTTTCCATACTTCCTCTTGCCAATGTGTTCTCAAAGAATAGAGGCTTCCTCCAAGTCGGTTTCTTCTGAGCATTCATATGTTACATTTCTTGACGGAGGCCTTCAAGGAGCCTTTGAAATGCTCCTTTGTCCTCCTCTCATTTGAGTGCCTTCTTTGAGCTGGGTGAGGAAGATTTGCTTTAGCAGTCAGAACTCATGATTCCTAAGCATGTGGCCAGCCAAGTGGAGTTGGTTTTGGATGATAATTGCCTCAATGCAGGTGCTTTTGCCCACGTCAAGGACATCGATGTTATTAAACCTGTCCTCCCAGCTGATGCAGCGAATCTACCTCAAGTGGCATTGATGATACTTCTCAAGGGTCTTGAGGTGACATCTATACATTGTCCAAGCCTTGGAGTCATACAGAAGAGCTGGGAGGATAACTCTCATACACAAGGATTCACATAATAGCCCAAATAAATCAAGTTTGCATTTGACAAATTCACTCTTCGCCAAGTTTATAACTAAATTGGCTTTCTGTACCCAATACAACAGTTCAGTGAAATGGTGTAAATGTTCTTCCCAAGATTTGGCTAAAAATAACCAAACCATTGAGGTAAACAGCAGTTACATTGTCCTTTAATTACTTTTTTAGTTAATCATCGGAACATTGCTGGTGCATTTTTCTTTCCAAACACATGACTTTGTGCTGATCAAGTCCATTTAATGTTACAAAAACTGATATTTCTTTATAAGTTAACGGAACTGTACTTTTAGCAAGTGAATGTTTGTAACAAGTCAAATTCAATTGGTACAGTCCTCCTATCTAGGAATAGAATATGACCAATCCAGTTTTGACACCATCAAGCTTCTTTGACTCAGTTCAATAATGTCATCGTTTATCATGAACTTATTCTCTTCCCTCTCCTGAGCTAATCTCCCTGGATTGAGTCTGTATGGGTTTTACTGTATAGGTAACAAACTCCCATATTAGCATCATGAATAGCTAATACAATTCTTCAGGCCTGTTCCCACAACTGTTTTGCAATTCTGCAATAACTTTTGTTTTTGTGAATCACTTCAATAGTTTTCTGGAAAGATGCTTTCTAACCTTTCGAGCATCTTTGGGTTTTCCAGTCTAATTGTTTGAGGGTCAATGTTTGAATTTTCCATTTCAGATTCATTCTCCAATTGCTCTGACATTTCTATTTCACATATTACTTATTTCACTGCAGTAAGAATACTTCTGACTATTGCCCCCGTCATAGTTTATTTTCAATATGTTAACACAGCACACTAGCTGATTATTTCTTTACTTGTCTGGAGTACTTACTACATAATTGCTTTCTTTTTAATCTAACAAGATCGAGTGCACTTTGCTTTCCATTAACGCTTTGCCTTCTACAACACAATTTCAAACTTTGGTCTTTTTGTCTTCTCTAGTTTTTCATTGTTGAACACCCTTCAAATGTTGTTTAGTCAACTCATGTGCCTTGGTCAGTTTCGCTTGGCATAGGTTAGAAATGTCACTTTTGAGCTTTTGTTTATCAACTTTAATTAAGTGGCCTTCTTGCTTCATTTCCATGTGCTAGTTCAATAGGACTAAATCCTGTGGACTTATTCCAAGCATCTCTAATGGCAAACAGTAACAAAGGAGTTCCTATAACACAATCATTCAGACATTCTTGGCAATAAGCTGTAATTGTGGTCTTCAAAATTTGGTGCCATCTTTACCATGCACCTTGACATTATGGATGACAAGTAGAAGATGTAAATTATTTTATTCCCGAGCTAGACATCACTTCTTTGAATATTGACAACATAAAATTTGAACCTTTGTCTAAGTGTATTTTTCTGGGTAATCTACATTTTGAAAAAAAAAATTAGCCAATTTTTCCGCTCCCATTTTTGCTGGGTTTTTTTCCTAAACACACTGCTTCAGGAAATCTTGTGGAAATAGCTGCAAGCATTAAAAGATATTGGTTCCCATCCCTGGTTTTAAGTAGTGGTTGTACACAATCTGTTAAGACCAAGTTAAATAGTTCTTCAAAAGCTGGTATTGGAATTAAAAATGCAGGTTTAATCAAGGGTTGGGGTTTCTAAGGTTTTTAGCATAAATTTGTAGCTCGGGTTGTGGATGTTGTTGGTTCGCTCGCCATGCTGGTTCGTTGTTCCACAGACGTTTCAGTACCCTGCTGGGTAACATCATCAGTGCAGCCTCCGATGAAGCGCCGTTGTGTTTTCCTGCCTGGTATTTAAACTCCGGTGTCCATTGAGCTGGATTACCTCACTTCCAGTTTTCCTTCGCAGTGGAGGGTGTACGGGGTATAGCTCTATGTTTGTTATGGCTTTCTTAGTGGAGTACCAGGCTTCTAGGAATTCCCGTGCTTGTCTCTGCTAGAGCTAGATAGACACATACAGACACCAGGGTTTAAATGACAGCTTAATCCTATTTTGTATACTGAGACTGGTTTATAACTTCCTCGAATTTCTCCAATTAATATTTTCTCCTTCATCGCCCCTTCTGGAAGACAAATAGCATCTGCCATTATCAGTGATTGACTTGCTCCAATGTCTCTTAATATCTTTATTTGTTTGTCTCCTTCATTCAAGGCATAAGCAAATACCTTCCCCTTTGAGATAACCTGCTCAGAACATCCAGCAGTTTGATTTTCTTATCAATTTTTGAAAAATAATTTTTATGACTGTCCAGAACATCTTTCCTTCCTTAGTACTTTCCAAAGAAACTTGTTCTGTTTATACCACTGCTATAGGTTTAATATTTACTTTGTTTCATGACGGCTTCTTTTCTGAAGACTCCTTAGACTTTCCTACTACTGCAGTTGTTTTCCCATTTGGATTTCAGCTATTGACTTTAGTATGTTCAATCATATTACAATTTGTTAATTTCTTTAAATTGCTTTTTGGTTCCATTCTTTCTCTTTTTTTACTTTGGCACCTTTCAGTCTGTTCTCTAAAGCTGCTACCACTTCCATCTGCAAATCTCCTATTCCTCTTTTCTCTAACTTGTTTCATGGCCAACTTATGTTACCTAATTTCCTTATTTCTTTGGAATTCAAGCTTTCTTAATATTGTTTCTCTCTATTTATCCTCCCTTTCTATTTTCCTTGTTTTTTCTTTTGTTTTCTTCATTTTGGATTCTTTCATTTCCATTTTTCCTTCTTAATCTAGTTTTTTTTCTTTTCATTCTTTACTGTATATTAGCTAATTTCACTAATTATATGGTATTACTTCTCAGATGGTAGTGAATGTCTGGAATTCTCAGCCCTAGAGAGTTGTGGAGGCTAAAGCACTAAAAGTATTTAAAGAGGAGGAAGATTTTTGAAATACCAGGGATCTGAAAGCAATGATGGAGTGAGTTGAGGCCCATTGCAGATCAGCCATGATCATATAGAAAGGGGCAGGCATGATGGGACAAATGGCTAACTTCTGCTGTTATTATGTTCTCAAATGGGTGACTTCTTACTTTGAGATTATGATGTCCACTCCTGGACTGTCCTAACCTTTCTGCATCTACCCTGTCAAATTCCCTAACAATCTTGTATATTTCAATAAGGTCACCTCTCATTCTTCTAAACCCACGTGAGCAGTAGCCCAATCTCTCCTCGTACAAAAACCCCTGCATAACTGGGATTGATTTAGTGAACCTTCTCTAGACTGCCAGCTATAGTAGTAATTCTTTGCTAAAGTAAAAGGACCAAAACTGTTTAAAGTATTTCTGCCTGTGCACCTCAAAACGTCAAACCCCTTCATCAGCATCAATACCATCTCTCCCAGCTGCATTCAGTTCTGATGAAGGGCCACTGACTTAAAATGTTAACTCTGTTTCTCGCTCTACAGATGCTGCCTGACCTGCTGAGTGTCTCCAACACTTTTTCTTATTGTTACAGCAATCCGGATGTTGGTTGACTAGTGTTGCGTGTAGTTTTAGCAAAACCTCCCTATTTTTATACTTCAGTTCTTTTGAAATAAAGGCCAACGTTCCATTTACCTTCTCTGTTACATACTGAACTTGGATGTGAGGCTTTTTTTTGTGATCCATGCATGAGAATTCTCAAATCCCTCTGTGCTTCAGCTTTCCATTTAAATAATATTAATCTCCTCTATTCTTCCTTTTAAACTGCGTAACCTCAGGGATCAGTGTTGGGACCTTTGCTGTTTGTGATATATATGTCAATGATTTGGAGGAGAAAATAACTGGTCTGATCAGTAAGTTTGCTGATGACACAAAGGTTGGTGGAATTGCAGATAGTGATGAGGACAGGCAAAGGATCCAGCAGGATATAGATTGGTTGGTGTCTTGGCCAGAAAGATGGCAGATGGAGTTTAATCGAGAAAAATGCAAGGTGATGCATTTTGGAAGGTCTAATCCAGATGGAAAATATACAGTAAATGGCAGAACCCCTAAGAGTACTGATAGGCAGAGGGATCTGGGTGTACAGGTACACAGGTCACTGAAAGTGGCAGCGCAGGTAGAAAAGGTAGTCAACAAGGTATGTGGCATGCTTGCCTTCATTGGCCAGGGCATTGAGTTTAAAAAATGGCGGGTAATATTGCAGCTTTAAAGAACCTGAGTTAGGCCGCATTTGGAATATTGTGTACAATTCTGGTTACAATTCATACCAGAAGGATGTGGTGGCTTTGGAGAGGGTGCAGAAAAGATTTACCAGGATGTTACCTGGTATGGTGGACATTAGCTGTGAGGAGAGGTTGGAGAAACTTGGGTTGTTCTCACTGTAACGACGGAGGTTGGGGTGTGACCTGATAGAGGTCTACAAGATTATGAACAGCATGGAAAGAGTGGACAGTCAGAAGCTTTTTCCCACGGTGGAAGAGTCAGTTACCAGGGGTCATGGGTTTAAGGTGTCGGGGGAAAGGTTTAAAGGTGACATACGAGGCAAGTTTTTTACACAGAGGGTGTTGGGTGCCTGGAATTCGCTGCCGAGGGAAGTAGTGGAAGCAGATACTATAGTGACTTTTAAAGGGCATCTTGACAAATATATAAATAGGATGGGAATAGAGGGATACTGTCCTCGGAAAGGTAGAGGGTTTTAGTTGTGACAGGCAGCATGTCGGTGCAGGCTTGGAGGGCCGAATGGCCTGTTCCTGTACTGTAATTTTCTTTGTTCTTGTTTGTTCTCACATTTTTCCACATTGTACTTCATCTGCCAAGTTTTTGCCCACTCCTTTAACCTCTCAATGTCCCCCTCAAGAATCTTTATGTGATCCTCACCACTGGCCTTTCTATATACTTTTATGTCATCCACAGACTTGACTATAGTACATTCACTTTCCTCATCCAAGTCATTGATATCAGTTTGAACCAACACTGATCTCTGTGGCATTCCACTAGTTACAGATTGCCATCCTGAACATGCTCCCTTTATCCCAACTGTCTGTCTTCTATGATGTGGAGGTGCCTTTGTTGGACTGGGGTGGACAAAGTCAGAAGTCACACAACACCAGGTTATAGTCCAACAGGTTTATTTAAAATGACAAGCTTTCAGAGCACTGCTTCTTTTGTCAGATGGGGTTGGCATTTTTGATTAAGGAAACCATTACTGCTGTAACTAGAGAAGATATTTCTAAAAAATTCTCCAGTGAATATATATGAGTTGAAGATGAAATAAGAAAGGAATGATCATCTTGATAGGATTGTACTATAGCCCCCACCCCCATAGTCAGAGGGAAATTCAGGAACGAATATGTCAAGACATCTCAGAAATATGGAAGAATAATAAGCTTGTAATAGTACTGATTTTAATGTTTCAGACATTGACTGGAACTATCATAGCGTTAAAGGTTTGAATGGTGAAGAATTAGTTTAAATTTGTTTAATATGTCAATGTTCCCACAAGAGAAGGAGCTAAACCTGACCTTCTCTTGGGTAATAAGGCAGGGCAGGTAACTAACGTGATAGTAGGGGAACACTTTGGGTCTAGTGATCAATATTCTGTTGGTTTTAAAATAGTTATGGAAAAGAATAAGCCTTCCATAGAAGTTAAAATTTTTAATTGGATTAAGGAAAATTTTAATGTTATGAGACAAGAACTTCTAAAAGTTGATTGGAGTAGATTGTTTGCAGGCAAAGCGATGTCAGATAAGTGGTAGGCTTTCAAAAGCGTGATAACAAAAGTTCAGAGACATTATGTTCCTGTTAATGAAAGGTAAAGCTGATAGGATTAAGGAACAATGGATGAATAGAGGCTCTAGTTAAGAATAAAAAAGAGTTATACATATAGACAACTGGGTTCAAATGAATCTTTTGAACAGTATAAACAATGTATTCTCCAGAAAGAGATCAGGAAGGCAAAGAGGGTCGATGAGATAGCCTTGGTGACGAAGTTAAGGATAATCCAAAGAGATTCTACAAATACATTAACAGCAAGAGAACAACAAAAGAGAGAGTTGGGCCCCTTGAAGGTTAAATAAGTCGTCTTTGTATTGAACCTCAGGAGATGGAGAGATATTAAATTAATATTTTGCATCACTTTTTACAGTGGAGAAAGAATTGGAGGCAAGAGAACTAGGGGAAATAAATACTGATGTTTTGAAAAAACAATTGTAGCGTAACAAAAGTTCTGCACAGCTCCAACATACATCTGGTCCATACAACACCTTATTTTGGGGCGGCATGGTGGCTCAGTGGTTAGCACTGCTGCCTTACAGCACCAGGGACCCGGGTTCGATTCCAGCCTCGGGTGTCTGTCTGTGTGGAGTTTGCACATTCTCCCTGTGTCTGCATGGGTTTCCTCCGGGTGCTCCGGTTTCCTTCCACAGTCCAAAGATGTGCAGGTTAGGTGGATTGGCCATGCTAAATTGCCCATAGTGTTCAGGGAGGTGTAGGTTAGGTGGGTTGTTGGGGGGGAGGGTCTGGGTGGGATGCTCTGAGGTTCAGTGTGGACTTGTTGGGCCGAAGGGCCTGTTTCCACACTGTAGGGATTCTATGATTCTAATTAATAGGTTGATGCGATTCAGAAGACATGTAATTCACAATTTTAAGTGGAACACATGTTTGTCTGTCACCAGCGAATAGGTGGACAGAGTCATAGAGTCATATAGCCCTTTGGTCCAACTTGTTCATGCCGATCATGTTTCCTAAACTAGCCCCGTTTGGCCTGCAAACATAGGTCAAACTTTTTTTAAAAAATTCATTTTCAGGATGTAGGTATTGCTGGCTAGGTCAGCATTTATTGCCATACCTAATTATCTAGAGGGCAGGTAAGAGTTAACCAAGTTGCTGTGGATCTCGAATCTCATGTAGGCTAGACCAGGTAAGGATGGCAGTTTCTTTCCCTAAAGGACGTTAGTGAACCAGATGGGTTTTTCCAACAATTGACAGTGGATAACATGGATTGACATGGTCATCATTCGGCTCTTCATTCCAGATTTTTATTGAATTCAAATTCCACCATCTGCCATGATTGGATTCAACCCCGGGTCCCCAGAGCATTACATGTATCTCTGGATTAACAGTCCAGCGATAATACCATGAGGCCATTGCCTCACCAATTGCCCATTCCTAGATGCCCTTTGAGAAGTGGTGGGGGTGAGCTGTGATTAAGGAACTTATAATGGAACAAATTGGTAATAAAGTTTTGATGAACAAACTTGGACATGATCGCAGAGAGTCAAATGGCAGGGATAGGGGAAGCGTACAGACAGAAGATTTTCCATCTCAGTCTGGATTCTTAGGTTAGATTGGAGATTACTGTGCCAGTAAGTTTCCTTTTTTTGTTTCCAATTTTACACTGGCAATTGGTTAAGATGCTAATTTTTAGAAGAAGCAAGATGCCAATTGATAAGAAGCTAGTGATAGAATGGTGTTTTAGAGGCTTTAACTTCAAGAAGTCTAATTATTACTCATTGGACTATTTATCCTAATAGAAGTGTTGTCCACGCCCCTGATTATCCAAGATCCAGCCTACATAGCCAAGAAAGTTCAACTCAGCTGCATTGTGCGAAGTGGAAGGCCACACCAGCTCTTGTGGCAGAAGGAGGACAAGCCAATTACGAACAGTTCACTGTACATCCTGGCATCTGACAACAGCACATTGTCTATTAATAATGTGGCAAATGTACATTGTGGCTTTTACACATGCACAGTCATGAACGACATCAGCCAGCGGAACATTTCACACTTTCTCATTGCCCATGGTAGGTTTTCAAACAGTCTGGTAGCGATGTTGGATTATAGAATAGATGGTTTGGTAAATGTGTGACTTAATATTCATTTTGCAGCAATAATGAGAGTGTTACTGAGTACATTCAAGTTGCGTGTGTCATACTGATTGTTCAAATCAGATCAGACATTATCTTATTGAATGGCAGAGCAGGCTCAAAGGGCCAGATGGCCTATTGTAGTTTGTATGTTCACGCACATCACCGTGCAATGGTAAGACAGAGTTGAGGACAAATCAGGCTTGTCCAGTCTCTGAACTGTTGTGGTATGTACAGGATCCTGCATGCAAATAGGAATGACAGACAATTTCACTGTCTGAGGGAAATCAATGTACAAAGTCACCATCATGAGAATCTAGATATCAGAAAATTACCCAGAAATTATAGATTCATAAATGTTTAAACTTTCTTAAAAGTAGAGTAGACATACAACATCCCCTTCCTTTCTAAAAGAGGGTTCACCTTCAAGGACTCTGTATGCTGTATGTATATAATGTTGTGACTCTGTCAAGCAGTCAATTTGCCATAGGTCTTCAAGCTGAGGACATACATAAATCATGTGGTTTACTTGAATGTTTGCTTCATAACTTGCTGTGTATGTTACTGTGCTGAATAAACTAACCCACAGACCTAATTAATCTCTGATGAGCAATTGATAATCAGTTCATTAGCATTAACATGGCAAATGCCATTTCACACTCTCCATGTTACAGACGTAGCCACTCACTCAGTACCAACCACAGGCATACCTCAGAAGTCAGGTGGAAATAAAAATAATTAAACTTTTAACATCTGAAAGATCTCTCATTCATATACACTTGATACAGAAAAAAAAAACATTCTCATTCATGAAACCCATTCAAAGATTTTAAATCCCCTCATGACTGTTACAAATATAAACTTCTACTGAGGAACAACATCAAAGGTAATCCTTCAATAGCCACTTAAAACTGCTAATCAAAATGTGAATTTAGCACTCATCCCTACCTTCAACTCTGGTGCAATAATTGCCTTTCAAGCTTTTGAAACGTAGACAAGCATTTGTAGGTGTTCAGCTGTAATAACAGCCATTGGAAAATTTCAATGATGGGAATTTGATTGAAACTGAAGGAACTTTATTTATTTGTTTTAAGCTGCACAAAATGAGTTGTCAACCAATGTTCTCTAGCAGCATACGTTGAGCTCTATATTAATTTCAAATGGCCCTGTTTACTTTCAATTTCTCACATGTATGACTCATGCACTATCCATTTTCCCTGTCAACACAATTGGGATCTGCCAAATTTTGTGGCAGGACTTGTGCATTTAGGACCTACCTCTATTTGTAAAGGTGCAGGGCATTTATCTCTATTCATAATAGAGATTATGATTACACAGTTCCTATGAACCACTTTCTCTGATGCTATATCACCTTTAAAATTTCACTTTTAACTTTATATTGCCTCTCCTTGTGCTTCCTTGTGAAATATGTCTCTTCACATTTTGCTTCTTTTCTTAACTTTAACCACAGAATGTGAGAATTGCTGGCAAGGCCAATATTTTTTGTCTATCTCTGATTGTCCTTGAGGCCACTTCCTGGAACTGCAGCAAGTGCAACGGTTTTGGTACAACTGAGCAAAGTGACTTGCTCGACCAATTCAGGGGGCAGTTAAGAGACATAGTAACATTGCAGTGGGTCTGGAGTTAGTTGTAGGCCAGACACCGTAAGGATGATGCATTTCTTTCCTCAATGGGCCTTGGTGGTATATAGAAATGATAAATGGTATTGATGAAAATGGTGGAGGAGAGAGCAGGGGAGGACAATAAGTGAGTTTGTGGATGACAGGAAAATTGGCAAGGTGAGGAAGATAGTCTTACGTTACAGGAGGATATAAACTGATTGGTTAGATGGGCAGATCAGTGGCTGATGGAATTTAACCCTGAAAAGTATGCGGGGATGTATTATGGGAAGAAAGAACAAGACAAAGGAGTACTCAGTAATGTCAGGATACTAAAAAGCTCAGAGGATCAGAGAGAGATTTGGAATGCTTGTTTGCAGATCACTGAAGGCAGCTGGACAGGTTAATAGGGTAGTTAAAAAGGAATACAAACTACTTGCGTTTGTCAGTTGTGAGCAGGGTGGTCATGTTGGTGCTGAATTGAACTTTGATCAGGCCACAGTTGGAATACTGTTTGCAGTTCTGGCCACCGTACCGTAAGAAGGACGTGATAGCACTGGCGGGAATGCAGAAGGGATTCATATGGATGGTTCCTGGGATGGAGCATTTTAGCTATGAAGAGAGGCTGGATAAGCTCTGGTTTTTATGGCGCCGAGAAGGCTGAGGGGGAACCTGATTGAGGTGTAAAAGATGATGAGGGGCATAGACAGGGTGGATAAGAAGCAGTTGTTCCCCTTAGTCAAAGAGTCAACAATGAGGGGGTATAATTTTACGTTGAAAGACAGAAGGTTTCGAGGGCATTTGTAGAAAATGTTTTTCTCTCAGAGTACAGTGGGAATCTGGGATGAACTACCTTGGAGTGTAGTTGAGGCAGTAAATCTTACAACCTTTATAATCTACTTGGATAAGCATTTGAAATGTCAGGACATTCAAGGCTATGGACCAAGTACTGAAAACTGGGATTTATGTAGCTAGGTCAGTGTAGACTCAAGGTGCTGAAGGTCCCCTCTGTTTTGGGTCACTAGTGACCCAAGTAGGTTTTCACAACGTGTCATTTGATTAGTGGCTGCCATTAGTGATATAGGTTTTTAATTCTAGAAAAGAAGTATATCATTATTGTCTACCTTCAAGAACAAAGTTCATTAAAGTACAAACATTCCCAATTTTGATTCCAGTTTTTCTGGGATAGGTGTTCTCACCTAACTGAAATTTATCCTCTCCTAGTTAATTCTTGTTACTTTAGATTTTCCGTAGCCAACCTAAACGTTATGATGAACAACAAAAAAAACCCAAAAGAACTGTGGTTGCTAGAAATCAGAAAGAAAAACTGAAATTACTGGAAAAACTCAGTAAGTCTAGCAGCGTCTGTGGACAGAAAGCAGAGTTGGCATTTTGGGTCCAGTGATTCTTATTTAGAATTGAAGAGTCTTTATTTCCTACGGTAGGGAAGTCCAAAACTAGACGGCCTAGGTTTAAGGTGAGAGGAGAAAGATTTAAAGAGGACCCGAAGGGCAACATTTTCACACTGAGGGTGGTGCATGAATGGAATGAGTTGCCAGAGGAAGTACAGTTACAACATTTAAAAGACATTTGGACAGGTACATGGATAGGAAAGGTTTAGAGGGATATGGTCAAGTACAGGCAAATGGGACTAGTTCAGTTTAGGAAACCTGGTCAGCATGGACGAGATGGGCTGAACTCTATAATTAACCCTGATTTCCATTCACAGATGCTCCCACACCTGCTGAGTTTTGCAGGAATTTCTGTTTTTGTTTCTAAACCTAAAGATAGTGCCATCATTATTCCCCAAATGCTCACCCTTGGTCCATTTGACCCTCCTCATTCCCCAGAATTAAATCCAGCAATGTATCCTTCCCTATTGGGTTAGAAACACATCAATCTGTAAAATTGTTCCGAACACTTTAGAAACACTTTCCCATCCCTACCACTGGCACTATTACAATGCAGTTTATATTCGGATACTTAACATTGCCCCATTATAACTATTCTATAATTCTTGCATCACTGTATTGCCCTTGCAGATCTGTCTCTCTATATCTTTCCCATTAGCTGGTGGCCTGCAAAATATATACAATAATAAATGGAAGCCTACATTCTCTTTCTCTCGAGCACTGATTTTGTATTCATTCTTGTATGGAATGTAAGCATCGATTGCAAGACCAGTATTTGTTGCCGATCCCTGGTTACCCTTGAATTAATTGGCTCACTAAGCTATTTCAAAGTCAATCAAAAGTCACATAACTGTGGGTCTGGGGTGATATGTCGGCCTGACCAGGAAGGACAGCAGATTTCCTTCCCTCAAGAACACAAATGGTCCAGGTGGTTTTCTAGGACATCAGCAATTAGCTTTTAACTCTAGATTTAATTCAATTCAGATTTCGTTATCTGCCAATGTGCAATTTGAGTCTGTGTCTAAAAATCTTAAACAACATTAAACAATGCTGTCACTTGTCCTCCAATATATCCCTCTCCTAATTTCCCTGAACACCTAATATCCCAGATTAGTTAGTAAGTAGTCTTGTCTTTAGTTTGAAGCCAGACTTCTGTTTTCATTATGACAGCATATTCCCATATGGTCCTTCACGCTGCATTTTACTAACCTTATTTCCTTTTTATTTGTATCCTTCACTGTCACTGGGTCAGAATCCTTGAATTCCCTCCCTAAGGGCATTGTGGGTCAACCTACAGCACATGGACTGCTGTGGTTCAAGAAGACGGCTCACCACTACTTTCTCAAAGCAGGCAACTAAGGACGGGCAATAAATGCTGGCTTAAACATTTACATCCAACATGCGTTCACATGCTTGTACTATAAGTCTAATTTAGACCATCTTTTATTGTATCTCAATCTGCCCTCGTCTAGATTTATTTCTAGAGTAGCATACCTTTCCCAAACCTTGTACGCCTTTGTCTGTTCTAATGTTAATCTTAGTTCCCCTCCCACTGCCAGGTTAATTTAAATGCTTTCGGGCCACTACCAAACTGCTCAAAGTGGATACTGGTTCTGGCTTTGTTAAGGTGTAAACTGTCTGGCATATGCCTCCTCTATCTTCCAGAACCAGTTGCAATCTACTGCTGTTCTGTTGGTAGGAATCTGTTGGAGGCAGGAGAAGCATTCAGGAGTTGTGTTAGTGTGTGATTTGTACATATTTTCTGCTTATTTTCCACAATATTTTGGAATTGAAGAAAATTTATTGCACATCTCTGTTTCAGGAATACAGTTCCTCCACAAACGCATTCTTCTCAGCTCTGTCATTGCTGTGGTCAGTACAGTGATGTCCTTTGCTGCCATTTGCTTCATCATTTTCTTTTGCATAGAAAAATACAAAGGTACTAAATCCATTTTCTCTTTTTGTTACCCTTCACCTGTTTAAATTTGCATCTTAATAATTTTCATCCAGTGACATTACTTCATTTAATTTCCATTTCATTTGTTTGTAATCCATAGGTCCGAAACAGCAAACGTGGCTCACTATTGCTTTTCTATTCATTGAAATGAAGTGCTACGTATGTTTGCTGATTTCTTGTATACTGTGCACCTTGGATACAGGTAGGTACACATTTTGTCTATTTTAATTTACCTCAGATGTTGAACTCCTGCTCCTGCCCCATTCCAAGGAGGAGATTTTGTAGATGGCATTGCAGTTCCTGACATGTACCTGAGACTGTTTCCCAAGTGATTATGATTGAAATTTCAGATGCAGGTGAAACATGTGTGATCACAAACTGTATCAGAGATAATAGGTACTGCAGATGCTGGAGAATCCGCGATAACAAGGTGTGGAGCTGGATGAACACAGCAGGCCAAGCAGCATCATAGGAGCAGGAAAGCTTGACGCTTCGGGCCTAGACCCTTCATTAGAAAAATGTGATTAGTTTTTCAATGTGACATGCTACAGCTATGAAGAGCCGTAAAAAAAAGTCTGTTCTAATATCATGGTCATAACCTTTCTGTCCCACTCCACTCCCATTGACATAAGACTTGAGGGTATTTCAAAATTAAATTTTGTATATAGAACATGGAACATAGAACAATACAACGCAGAACAGGCCCTTCGGCCCTCGATGTTGCGCCGACCTGTGAACTAATCTAAGCCCATCCCCCTACACTATCCCATCATCATCCATATGCTTATCCAAAGACTCTTTAAATGCCCCTAATGTGGCTGAGTTAACTACATTGGCAGGCAGGGCATTCCACGCCCTTACCACTCTCTGAGTAAAGAACCTGCCTCTGACATCTGTCTTAAATCTATCACCCCTCAACTTGCAGCTACGCCCCCTCGTACTAGCCGATGTCATCATCCTAGGAAAAAGACTCTCACTGTCCACCCTATCTAATCCTCTGATCATTTTGTATGTCTCTATTAAATCCCCTCTTAGCCTTCTTCTCTCCAATGAGAACAGACCCAAGTCCCTCAGCCTTTCCTCATAAGACCTTCGCTCCAGACCAGGCGACATCCTGGTAAATCTCCTCTGCACCTTTTCCAATGCTTCCACATCCTTCCTGTAATGGGGCGACTAGAACTGTACACAATATTCCAAGTGAGGCCGCACTAGCGTTTTGTACAGTTGCAGCATGACATCACGGCTCCGGAACTCAATCCCTCTACCAATGAAACCTAACACACCGTATGCCTTCTTAACAGCACTATCAACCTGGGGGGCAACTTTCAGGGATCTATGTACCTGGACACCAAGATCCCTCTGCACATCCACACTACCATGAATCTTGCCATTGACCCAGTATTCTGCCTTCCTATTATTCTTCCCAAAGTGCATCACCTCACATTTATCTGCATTGAACTCCATTTGCCACCTTTCAGCCCAATTCTGCAGTTTATCCAAGTCTCCCTGCAACCTGAAACATTCTTCCACACTGTCCACCACTCCACCGACTTTAGTGTCATCTGCAAACTTACTAACCCATCCACCTGTGTCTGCGTCCAAGTCATTTATAAAAATGACAAACAGCAGTGGTCCCAAAACAGATCCTTGTGGCACACCACTAGTAACCGGACTCCAGGCTGAATATTTTCCATCAACCACCACTCGTTGCCTTCTTTCAGAGAGCCAGTTTCTAATCCAAACTGCTAAATCTCCCTCAATCCCATGCCTCCGCATTTTCTCCAATAGCCTACCATGTGGAACCTTATCAAAGGCTATACTGAAGTCCATGTACACCACGTCAACTGCCCAATCCTCATCCACATGCTTGGTCACCTTCTTAAAAAACTCAATGAGGTTTGTGAGACACGACCTGCCCTTGACGAATCCATGTTGACTATCTCCAATCAAATTGTTGCTTGCTAGATGATTATAAATCCTATCTCTTATAATCCTTTCCAAAACTTTTCCTACAACAGATGTAAGGCTCTTTGGTCTATAATTACCTGGGTCATCTCTACTGCCCTTCTTGAACAAGGGCACAACATTTGTAATCCTCCAGTCATCTGGTACTAAACCTGTAGCCAATGACGACTCAAAGATCAAGGCCAAAGGCTCTGCCATCTCCTCCCTAGCTTCCCAGAGAATCCTCGGAAAAATCCCATCCAGCCCAGGAGATTTATCTACCTTCACACCTTCTAGGATTGATAACACCTCCTCCTTACTAACCTCAATCCTTTCAAGTCTAATAGCCCGTATCTCAGTCTTCTCCTCTACAATATTCTCCTTTTCCTGAGTGAAAACAGATGGGAAATATTTGTTTAGCACCTCTCCGATCTCCACAGGGTCCACACACAACTTCCCACTTCTGTCTTTGACTGGCCCTATTCTTACCCTCGTCATCCTTTTATTCCTCACATACCTATAGAAAGCTTTAGGGTTCTCCTTAATTCTACCTGCTAATGACTGCTCATGTCCCCTCCTTGCTCTTCTTAACTCTCTCTTTAAATCCTTCCTAGCTAATCTGTCACTCTCTATCGCCTCATCTGAACCATCTTGTCTCAATGTCACATAAGCCTCCCTGTTCCGCTTAACAAGAGATACAATTTCTTTTGTAAACCAAGGTTCCCTTACCTTATCACTTCCTCCCTGCCTGACAGGGACATACCTATCAAGGACACGCAATATCTGTTCCTTAAACCAGCTCCACATTTCAATTGTCCCCATCCCCTGCATTTTGCTACCCCATTCTATCCCTCCTAAGTCTTGCCTAATTGCATTATAATTGCCTTTCCCCCATCTATAACTCTTGCCCAGTGGCATGTTCTTATCCCTTTCCATCGCTAAACTAAACGTAACCGAATTATGGTCACTCTCTCCAAAGTGCTCACCTACCACTAAATCAAACACCTGGCCTGGTTCATTACCAAGTACCAGATCCAGTGTGGCCTCCCCCCTTGTCGGCCCTTTGACATACTGTGTCAGGAAACCCTCCTGCACACATTGGACAAAAACTGATCCATCTGACGGACTAGAGTTATAGCATTTCCAGTCAACGTTGGGGAAGTTAAAGTCTCCCATAATGACCACCCTGTTCCTTTCACTCCTGCCCAGAATCCGTTTTGCCGATCCTCTCCTCCACATCCCTGGAACTTTGCGGAGGCCTATAAAAAACTCCCAGCAGTGTGACCTCTCCTCTCCTGTTTCTGACCTGAACCCATACCACCTCAGTAGACGAGTCCTTGTCAAAGGTTCTTTCAGCCACCGTTATACTGTCCTTGACTAACAAAGCCACACCTCCCCCTCTTTTACCACCTTCCCCGATCTTTATGAAAGATCTAAACCCTGGACCCTGCAACATCCATTCCTGACCCTGCTCTATCCACGTCTCTGAAATGGCCACAACATTGAAGTCCCAGGTTCCTATCCATGCTGCAAGCTCACCTACCTTATTCCGGATACTCCTGGCTTATTTCTTATATGTGAAATATATTTCACATTACATTGCCTCCACTTTATTTGTAAGAGCATCATTATTATTTGTTGAGGTTAGCTGTGGTCTAAATTTATGGTCCACTACATGGTTGATGCACATAGATGATCACAAGGGAGTTAGTAACGTTTAAAATACAATCAGAGGGTGCTGGAGAAGCTCAGCAAGCCTGGCAATGTTAATGTTTCAAGTCTATTTAACTCTTCTTCTGAACGGAAAAAGAGCCATACTGGGCTTTAACTCAGATTTTCTATCCACAGATGCTGCCAAATCTGTTGAAATTTCATTGACACTTTTAAAATATGGCAATGCCACATAATTACTCTGCCCTCACAAGGAGTGACTCAATAGCAGCACAACTGATCGAGCTGGTCGGACTCAGCTGCTAGACTGGGTCTGCTGCAGATGGTGAAGGAACCAACAAAAGGGAAAAACATACTTGACCTCATCCTTACCAATCTGCCAGCTGCAGATGCATCTGTCCATGACAGTATTGGTAAGAGTGACCACCACACAGTTCTTGTGGAGACAAAGTTCTGTCTTCACATTTGAGGATACTCTCCATTTTGGTGTTTTCACCCTGTGCTGAATAGGATAGATTTCAAACAGATCTCGCAACTCAAAACTGCTTAATCACAAGGTGTGGAAGGCTATCAAAGTGGTAGAACTATGTTCAACTAGCATTGCCCCCACTGTACCATTATCATTAAGTCAGGGGATCAACTCTGATTCAATGAAGAGTCTGGGAGGAAATGCCAAACAGTAAATGCTGTGCATGATAGACAGAGATAAACGATACCACAACCAGTGGACCAAATCTTAGCTTTGCTGTCATGTCTCATTCAGCCATACAGTCATAGAGTCATAGAATTGTACTGCACAGAAGCAGACCCTTAAGTCTAACACATGCATGCTGACCAGATATCCTAAATTAATCTAGTCCCATTTGCCAGCATTTGGCCCATATCCCTCTAAGCCCTTCCTATTCATGTACCCATCCAGGTATCTTTTAAATGTTGTAATTGTACTAGCTTCCACTACTTCCTCTGGCAGCTCATTCCATACATGCACCACCCTCTGCAAGAAACAGTTGCCTCTTAGGTCCCTTTTAAATCTTTCCCCACTCACCTTAAACCTATGGCCTCTGGTTTTGGACTCCCCTGCTCTGGGAAAAAGACCTTGACTATTCACCCTATCAATGTTCCTCATGATTTTATAAACCTCTATAAGGTCACCCCTCAACCTCTAACGCTGCAGGGAAAATAGCCCCACCCTACTCAACGTCTCCCTATAGCTCCAATCCTTAAGCCCAGCAACATCCTTGTAAATCTTTTCTGAACCCTTTCAGGTTTCACAACATCTTTCCTACAGCAGGGAGACCAGAATTGAACACGGTATTCCAAAAGTGGCCTCATCAATGTCCTGTACAGCCCCAACACGACCTCCCAACTCCTATACTCAATACACTGACCAATAAAGGCAAGTGTACCAAACACCTACTTCACAACTCTGTCAATCTGCAGCTCTGGATATTGAAACAATCAACAAGAGGAAGAGGCTCCACAAGTATCCTCATTGATGGGAGAGCCCAGCACATCAGTGCAAAAGACAAAGTTTGAAGTATTTTCAACACTGGCATTTATCCTCAACAGTGTGGAACATAGTCTAAATATGATATTGGGAAGACAATAAATGCTGGCCCAACCATCAATGCCCACAATCTACGAACATCTAAAAACAAATGGTTTCTGTAGTCCAGTTGAGACTGTGCACCACACTCATGGCTTTTATTATAACATATGGTGTCAGAAGTAAGAGAGATAGTGTTGATGGGAGGACTTGTATTGTCATGTACTGGCCCTTATGGTTCATTCAGCTTCAGAAATGCAACATGACTTATTCAGAGCAACAGCTGTAAGGAGGAGTCACCAGATCTGAAAGGTTAACTCTAACTTTTCTTCACAGATACTGCCAGACCTGCTGAGCTTTTCCAGCAACTTCTGTTTTTGTTCTAGGAAGGACGAATATCATTTGACCCAAATGCCATTTAACATACTTCAGGTGCTGCAAAATCATTGAGGCACTGTTGCTTTCCCCTTTGTATTCAGTCCCGGGATGTGGGCATCAGTGGCAGGGCCAGTATTTATTCTTCATCACTAATTGCCCAAAGGTCAGTTAAGAAAAGGTCATCCTCATTGCTGTGGGTCTGGAGTCACATTTAGGCCAGACCAGGTAAGGATTGCAGATTTCCTTCCCTGAGCAATATTAGTGAACCAGATTAATTTTTCTTGCAACAGTCAACAGTGGTTAATTATGAGTTTGTTTTTATTGAATTTAAATTTTACAATCTGCCTTGGTGGGATTTGAATCCATGTTCCTGAAGCATTAGCTTGAAGTTCTAGATCATTACTGTAGTGACAGTAAACTACCACCTTTCCCACTAGATGTGCAACACTGGATGAAATAAGCTGTTAACAGGGCCTGAATTTAATGGTCCATTAAAGAATTCCACTTAAAGACTCACAGGCTGGGGAAATAATGTTACATTTCTGATTGTTGTACTGGGGAGCATCAAACGTACTCTGAGCTATAAATATAATTGAAAATAAAATATTGCAAATATTTATCTATAAGCAATTCCACACGATTTTTCATTGTGCCTTTCTTTTGCCCTTTTCCAGATCTTTCACTAGCATTCCGAGTGATTTCAGGAGTGGTATTTTGCATAATCTTGGGATTGACTGGCTATATTGTATTCCTTTACCTCCTTCCCCACAGGGAAGACATAGGTTCATTTTTGTTCCAGAAACGTAAGTTTGAACTTAATAATGCTGTGTCTATGCCTAAGTTTGTTTATAATAAAATCAAAAGGACTCAAGACTGAGCCTCACTGGAAACCATTAAATGCATCTAACCACAACCAGCCCCTACTTAGACCATAAGACCATAAGACCATAAGACATAGGAGTGGAAGTAAGGCCATTCGGCCCATCGAGCCCACTCCGCCATTTAATCATGGCTGATGGGCATTTCAACTCCACTTACCCGACCTCTCCCCGTAGCCCTTGATTCCTTGCGAGATCAAGAATTTATCAATCTGTGCCTTGAAGACATTCAACGTCCCGGCCTCCACTGCGCTCCGTGGCAATGAATTCCACAGGCCCACCACTCTCTGGCTGAAGAAATGTCTCCTCATTTCTGTTCTAAATTGACCCCCTCTAATTCTAAGGCTGTGCCCACGGGTCTTAGTCTCCCCACCTAACGGAAACAACTTCCCAGCGTCCACCCTTTCTAAGCCATGCATTATCTTGTAAGTTTCTATTAGATCTCCCCTCAACCTTCTAAACTCTAATGAATACAATCCCAGGATCCTCAGCCGTTCATCGTATGTTAGGCCTACCATTCCAGGGATCATCCGTGTGAATCTCTGCTGGACACGCTCCAGTGCCAGTATGTCCTTCCTGAGGTGTGGGGCCCAAAATTGGACACAGTATTCTAAATGGGGCCTAACTAGAGCTTCATAAAGTCTCAGAAGCACATCGCTGCTTTTATATTCCAACCCTCTTGAGATAAATGACAACATTCCATTCGCTTTCTTAATCACAGACTCAACCTGCAAGTTAACCTTTAGAGAATCCTGGACTAGCACTCCCAGATCCCTTTGTACTTCGGCTTTATGAATTTTCTCACCGTTCAGAAAATAGTCCGTGCCCGTATTCTTTTTTCCAAGGTGCAAGACCTCGCATTTGCTCACGTTGAATTTCAGCAGCCATTTCCTGGACCACTCTCCTAAACTGTCTAAATCATTCTGCAGCCTCCCCACCTCCTCCGTACTACCTGCCTGTCCACCCAACTTCGTATCATCTGCAAACTTCGCCAGAATGCCCCCAGTCCCTTCATCCAGATCATTAATATATAAGGTGAACAGCTGCGGCCTCAACACTGAACCCTGTGGGTCACCACTTGTCACCGGTTGCCATTCCGAAAAAGAGCCTTTTATCCCAGCTCTCTGCCTTCTGTCAGACAGCCAATCCTCAATCCATGCCAGTAACTCACCTCGAACACCATGGGCCCTCACCTTACTCAGCAGCCTCCCGTGAGGCACCAAATTATTGGCATTGAGACAATTTTGTGTCCATACTATACTTTTTCCTTCATTTCATGCACTGTGATCATCTTAAAACGGTGTATGGTATTTTGTCAGAAAATGGCAAAAGAGTGTTCCAAATCTCAGCTACTCTTTGCTTTAAGCAATGCTTTCTAACGTCTCTCTTGAATGGCCTGACCCTGATTCTCAGACTACGTCCTGGTTCTACATGCTTTAACCAGTGGAAATAGTTTATCCTGATTAGGACATAGATTATCGAACAGTACAGCGCACCACAGGCTCTCCAGCCCATGATGATGTCCTTTTAAACTACTAAGATCAATCTACCCTGTCTGCATCACAAATATCAGAAATAAAATTCACCTTTTTATCCTCAACAGTAACTTTACAGATATTCCTTGTTAAATTGGAATCACTATAACTGGTTGATGCATGTGTTTATGTTCCCTCAGCTTTCACCAGATTTCTGGCCAGTCTTTTTACAAGCTTCGCACTTCAGTCTCTACAGACTAGTATCTCTAGACACAGATTCAATGATTTTTCTGCATTTTTTTTTAAAAAGCTCAGTGCTGAGTGCTCTCACGATTGCTATTCACAGCACTTCTCCTCCTGCAGATCTTTCTTGTCAGAGAGACCCTTGCAAACTGCCTTTTACACATTCATAGATTAGATTCATAGATACATACAGCGCAGAATAGGCACTTCGACCCATCAAGTCTGCACTGACATTACTGTCGCTAAAAGTGCACTAATCCCAATTTCCTGCACTAATCCTAACTCACATTCTTGAATGTAGGAACAAGTTCAACTCCAATGTTACTTCCTTGCTCTTATACTCTATGTCATGACTGATGAAAGCAAGTGTCACATATGCCTACTTAACTATCCTATTCACATGCTCCGCTGACTTCAGAGATCTGTGAATCATTACCCCAAGATCCCTCTGCTCCTCTGAGCTATGCAGTGTCCTGCCATTTATTAAATACTCCCTCATCTTGTTTATTCTTCCATATCCCTGAATGTTATGATATTTAATGTACTCATCCAAATATTTTGTAAAGATTGTAAGGTTTCCAGCCTCCACTACCATCCCAGACGGTGCATTTCAGATTCCCACCACCCACTGAGTGGAAAAGGTTTTTCGCAAATTCCTTCTGAATCTCCTGCTTGTTACCTTAAAACGATGCCCCCTCGTGACTGACCCCACAACCCTACTTACACTGTCTATACCTCTCATAATCTACACTTCTCAATAATGTGACCCCTCAGCCTTCTCTGCTTTAAAGAAAACAACTCAAGCCTATCTAGTCTCGCTTCACAGCTCAATTTGTCCATCCCAGGCAACATTCTGGTGAACCTCCTCTCTACCTCCTCTAGTGCTAACACATTCTCCCTGTAGTGAGGTGACCAGAACTGTACACAATACTCCAGCTGTGGCCTGACCAACACTTTGTACAACTCCAATAAATAGCCCCTTGCTCCTATACGTTATGCCATGACTGATAAAAGCAAGTGTCCCATATGCCTACATAATTATCCTATTCACATGCTTTGCCCACTTCAGGGATCTCTGAATAATTACCCTAAGATCCCTCTGCTCCTCTGAGCTACCCAGTGTCCTACCATTTATTAAATACTCCCTCATCTTGTTTCTTCTTTCAAAATGCATCACCTCAAACTTACCATAGAATCCTTACCGTGTGGAAAGAAGCCATTCAGCCCAACAAGTCCACACTGCCCCTCCGAAGAGCATCCCAGCCAGACCCATTCCCCAACCCATGCATTTCCCATGTTTAACCCACCTAACCTGAACATCCCTGGACACAATTTAGCATGGCCAATCCACCCTAACCTGCACATCTTTGGACACAGGGAGGAAACCCACACAAACGTGGGAGAATGTGCAAACTCCACACAGAACGTCGCCCGAGGGTGGAAACAAACCCAGGTCCCTGGTACTCTGAGGCAGCAGTGCTAACCTCTGAGCCACCGTACCACCCAGTTAAATATTACCTGCCACTGGTCTGCCCATCTGACCAATGTATCTATATCTTCCTGTAACCTACAACCATCTTCTTCACTATTAACCACCCCATTAGTCTTGGTGTCATCTGGAAATTTGCTTAACATTCCCCCCAACATTTTCATCTATATTACTTATGATCATAACAAATGATAAGGGTCCACTTAGTGATCCTAGTGATGTACTGCTGGACACCGCCCTCCAGTCACTCAAACAGCCTTCTACCACTACCCTTCATGTCCTATTACTAAGCCAGTTTCTGATCCATCTTACCAAGTTTCCCTCAATTCCATGTGCTTTAACCTTCTCAATCAGTTTCCCATGTGTACCTTGTCAAAAGCTTTGCTAAATCCACGTAACCCACGTCAAATGAACTTCCCTCATCTGTGCACGTTTCTAAACACTCTGACAAATTTGTTAGGCATGACCTCCCTCTGAAAGGGTCATGCTGACTATCCCTAATTTCCCATGCTTCTCCAAGTGGATATTAATTCTCTCCTTCAGAATTTTCTCCAATAGTTTCCCTACCTCTGATGTGAAACTCACCGGTCTGTAATTTCCTGATTCATCCCTACCACCCCTCTGAAAAAGTGGAACCACATTAGCCGTCCTCCAGTTCTCTGGCACAATCCTGTGGCCAGCAAGAAGTTAAAAATGCTTGTCAGAGCCCCTGCAGTTTCCTGACTCGCCTCCCACAGAAGCATGGAATGCATTGCATCCAGGCCAGGGTATCTGGCTGACAGAGCCTCCAATACCTCCCCATTTCCTATGTCACACTGTGCAAGTTCCTGACAGACCCTTTTGCTGAAATTCTGAACCTACATTCTCCTTCTCCACAATGAAGACCAAAGAGAAGTATTCATTCAACATCCTTTCAATATCCTGTTGCTTCACAGACAGGTCCCTTGGTCCCTAATGGGCCCTACTCTTTCCTGGTTGACCTCTTCCCTTTAATGTCTTCATAAAATATCTTAAGATTCTCTTATTAGCAAGTCCTTTTTCATACCCCTTCTTTCTCTTCTAATTGCTTTCTTAAGTTCCTTTCTGCAGCTCCTGTATTCCTCTCAGGCCACAACTGAATTACTTCCTTTAGACTTGCTAAAAGCCCTATCTTTTTTCTGTATCCAGCCCTGAATTGCCCTAGACATCCAGGATTCTCTGGATTTATTGCTCCTAGATTTCCCTCTAAAGAGTACATGTTGGGGCTGTACTCTCCCCAGCTCCTTTTTGAATGCCCCCACCCACCATTGCTCTGCCATAGACTTACCTGCAAGGAGCTGTTTCCAGTCTACTGCGGCCAAATCCTGCTTTATTCTAATAAAATCAGCATTCCTCAATCCAAAGCTGTCTTTTACAGGCCATCTTTTCCCTTGTCCAGAACAAATTTGAACCATACCGTGTTTTCGTCACGATTACTTTAATGTTCCCCCACTGCCACATTGAACACTTGTTCATCATCTTTCCCTAGAACCACATCTAACACTGTTGGGCCTTCTACGCACTGGTACAAAAAACTCCCCTGGATACATTTCATGAAATTGCCCCCTCTCACAATACAACTATCCCAATTACTGTTGGGAAAGTTGAAATCCCTTAATATAATTACCCAATTATTACTCCTACACACCTCTGTGAACTGTCTACATATTCGTTCCTCTATTTCCCACTTTCTGCCTGGGGCCTATAATACTCTCCCAGTAAAGTAAGTACCCCCTTAACTTTCCTAAGTTCTACCCACAAAGCCTTGTTTGAGGAGCCTTACAAGATATCATCTCTCCTTGTTGCAGTAATTGATTCCTTAATTAATAGTGCTTTTCTTTTGGGTGGTCCAGACTTTCTATCCTATTGAACCTCTTGCCTCTAGGCAATAGCAGTTATTATTTTTCTTTCAGTTTCACCCAGTGCACTGAAGTGTTCACCTCAAGATCTTAACAAATTTATTAAAATGCATGTAACCAAACTCCAGACACCAGCCCCACCATTCAGAGAACAAATCTAAAATAAATTTAAAATCTTCTCCCTCTTAATAGATTCAATAAAGAAAAATAAATCAAACTTCAAATTATCCATCATTCCTCCATTTTGGCACCTATGGTTTCAAAGCTTAATAACCTTCACCGCAGGATTTACAGATTGATAATTAACCTGTTTGGTTGTGTTGTGGTAGAAAGAAAAATCACCATAGTCCTATCGAACCAGAGGGCTGCTATCTCATTAGGGAGAGACAACTGATGACGGTTTAAACTGAGGGTTACCATGACTTAGATGGACAAAGTCAGAGGTCACCTGATCAAGGAGCAGCACTTCGAAAGCTTGTGTTTTCAAATAAATCTGTTGGACTATAACCTGGTGTCGTGTGACTTCTGACTTTGTCCACCCTAGGCCAACACCGGCACCTCCACATCATGACTGAGGTGAGGGGAGAGGTTGAGATAGACAGTCTTTCACGTTTTATCATCTGAGAAATGGCTCGTTTAACAGGGTCAGGCTGGAATGTGGCCTCAAGTCCTGGGAGTGGGACTTGAACCTACAGCTTTCTGTGTCAGACTCAGCTGTGCTACCCACAGCCAAGGCCGGCATATGATGGTGAACTGATGTTGAATTTGCTTGCAAGCCATTTTATCCTCAACCATTTGGCCAGAATTTAGTTTATTTTTGAAACTCTGATTTATTGGCAGGTGAGCGTTACATTATTCTTGGTTCTGGAATATTCACAATAATAATTTCACCCTTGCCAATTTATGAAGCAAATGAAAACGGTGAGTGTGACAAAGTGTAAGCAAAACTAAGCTTCATATTTAATAATTTTGCCAGGGAAATTGATCAAGTAACTGCATAGTACAACTTGCATGAATCCTAACTACATTATAAAATCTGGTGCAATTCTGTTTGACAAAAAGACCTGTCACCTTACATTACTGTGTTCCTGGTGTAGACAAACCAGATGTATATGTAGCTGAAGGGTGACTTCTATCCCTTCGTATTCAGGTCCTCTAGATAACGTTGACAGCATTCCATCAGCTGTCTTTATGATGGTCTTCTGTATCTGCTGAAGACTTTTCAATGATCCATTTTCCAAGTCTACTAGATCTTTTGACCTCCACTTGCCTCTGTTCTTTCACTGTTTAGAAAGTAGTGTGTTTTATCTTCGTACTAATTTCCAAATCTATCATCTTTCCTACTTTAAATCTATTTGTCACAGTTTTAGAATGAATGAATGAATGAATCCCTCACAGTGTGGAAACAGGCCCTTCGGCCCAACAAGTCCACACCGAACCTCAGAGCATCCCACCCAGACCCACCCCCCCCAACAACCCACCTAACCTACACCTCCCTGAACACTGCTGACAATTTAGCATGGCCAATCCACCTAACCTGCACATCTTTGGACTGTGGGAGGAAACCGGAGCACCCGGAGGAAACCCACGCAGACACGGGGAGAATGTGCAAACTCCACACAGACAGACGCCCAAGGCTAGAATCGAACCTGGGTCCCTGGCGCTGTGAGGCAGCAGTGCTAACCACTGAGCCACCGTGCCGCCCCTTTTATCAATTCACTTCATCTATTAAGGTCTCTGCAAATTAACTTTGCCTGCCACACTGCTTACAATTGCATAAATTCCAATGAGGGATGCTATGGTTGTCTTGCTGGATGTCCAGGTAAGTAACTTGCATGGGCTTTCACTATCCACTATTTTTGCCACCTCTCCAGAAAGAGGTCAGTCAGGTTTTTCAAGCAAAATCTACCCATTACAAATCCTCACTGTCCTTCTCAAATCAGCCACAATGTTTAAGTAAAACAAAGACCTGCAGATGCTAGAGATCTGAAACAAAAACAGAAATTGCTGGAGAAACTTAGCAGGTCCGGTAGCATCTGTGGGAAGAAAGCATCTTTTTAAACACAAATATTTAAGTTGTTTATTCATTTAATTTTAAGTACATTTTGTTTTCTTTATTCATTAACAGGTAACAGAACATAAAAATTAGGAGCAAGAGGAGGCAATTCAGCCCCTTGAGCCTGCTCCACCATTTAATATGATCATGGCCGACCTCATCTCAGCCTCAACCTTACTTTCCTGCCCTTAAACCTTCAACCCATTACTAACTAAAGGTCTGTATACTTCCTCCGTAAATTTACTCAATGTCCCAGCATCCACCATGCTCTGACGCAATGAATTCCACCGAGTCATGACACTTTGAGAGAAGTCATTTCTCCTCGTTTCGGTTTTAAATCTGAAACCTCTTATCCTAAACCTATGACCTCTTGTTCTAGACTGCCCCATATGAGGAAGCATCCTTTCTATGTCTACCTTGTCAATCCCTTTTGGCATCTTGTATGCTTCAATTAGATCTCAGTTTAATGTTTCTGAGTATAGATGTGATAGGAAGGATGGAAAGGGAGGCAAGAGTGGCGTTTTTGGTTAGGATCATAGGTTTAGGATAAGAGGTTTCAGATTTAAAACCAAAATGAGGAGAAATTACTTCTCTCAAAGTGTCATGAATCAGTGGAATTCACTACCTCAGAGTGTGGTGGATGCTGGGACATTGAGTAAATTTATGGAGGAGATAGACAGACCTTTAATTAGTACTTAGGGAGGATATTCCAGGGAGTACGTCCAGTGAAGTTATAGGGTTGGAACTGAGAAATAAGAAAAGGATGATTGCCTTGTTGGGATTCTATTATATGCGCCTCAATAGTCAGTGGGAAATTGAGAAGCAAATATGTGAGCAGATCTCAGATATCTGTAAGAATAGTAGGGTTGTAATGGTATTTAACTTTCCAAACATAGACTGGGATTGTCATAGCGTTAAGGACTTGGATGGGGAGAAATTTGTTAAGTGAGTACAAGAAAGCTTCTTTATTCAATATGTGGATGCACCTACTAGAGAAGGAGCAATACTAGACCTTCTGTTGGGAAATAAGGCAGAACGAATGACTGAGGTGCAAGTGGGGAGCACTTTGGTGCAAGTGATCAAAAGAATTATGGGAAAGGATAGAACTGATCAAAAAGTTAAAGTTATAAATTGGAGTAACACCAATTTTGACAGTGTCAGACAGAAACTTTCAATAGTTGTATAGGGGAGGCTAAAGGGACAGTTGGGAAGTGGAGGGCCTTCAAATAAGAGGTACGTTCCTTCCTGTGAAGAGCAAGGCTAGTAGGTGTAAAGAATGCTAGACAACTAGAGAAATAGAGTCTCTGGTCAAGAAAAAGAAGGAGGCACCGGTCAGGTATAGACAAGTGGGATAGAGTGAATCCCTAGAGGAATATAAATGTAGTAGGAGTTTACTTAAGAAGGAACTTAGGAGGGAAAAAAGGAGACATGAGATAGCTTTGGCAAATAGAGGTTAGGAAAATCCAAAGTGATTCTATAAGTACATTAAAGGCGAAAGAGTAACTAGGGACAGAATAGGGCCCCTTAAAGATCAACGTGGCCATTTATTTGTGGAACCACAAGAGGTGGATAAGATACTAAATGACTATTTCACATCAGCATTTACTGTGGAGAAGGACATGGAAGCTAGGGAACTTGGGGAAACAAATAGTGATGTCTTGAAACAGATAAAGCTAGATAAATCGCTGGGACCTGATCAGGTATTTCCTGGAACTTTGTTGGAAACTAGGGAAGAGATTGCTGGGCCCTTGCTAAGATATTTGTATCATTGACAGCCACAGGTGCGGTGCCAGAAGACTGGAGGTTGGCTACTGTGGTGCCATTATTTAAGAAAGGCTGTAAGGAAAATCTAGGGAACTATAGACTGGTAAGCCTTATGTCAGTGGTGGGTAAGTTGTTGGAGGGAATTCTGAGGGACAGGATTTACATGCATTTAGAAAAGCAAGGAATGATGAGGGATACTCAAAATGGCTATGTGTGTGGAAAATCATGTCTCCCTAACTAGATTAAGTTTTTTTGAAGTGGTGACAAAGAAGATTGAAGAAGTCAGCGTGATAGACGTTGTCTATATGGACTTCAGCAAAGAGTTCAACGAGGTTCCACTGGTTAGCAAGGATAGGTCATGGGGGATCGAGGGGGAGCTAGCCAATTGGATACAAAATTGGCTCGAAGGAAGGAGACAGAGGATAGTGGTAGAGGGTAACTTTTCGGACCGGAGACGTGTGCCACAAGGATCGGTGCTGGGTCTGCTGCTTTCCGTCACTTATGTAAATGATTTGGATGGGCATATAGGAGGATTGGTTAGTAAGTTTGCAGATGACTATAAAATAGGTGGGAGTGCAGTGGACTGTGAAGAAGATTGTCTCAGAGTACAACAAGACCTTGATCAGATGGACCAATGGGCCTTGGAGTGGCAGATGGAGTTTAATATAGATAAATGTGAGGTTTGTATTTTGATAAGGCAAACCAGGGCAAGTCCTATACAATTAGTAGTAGAGCCCTGAAAAGTATTGCCAAGCAAAGAGACCAAGGGGTGCAGGTGCATAGTTCCTTGAAGGTAGAGTTGTAGGTGTACTGGGTAGTGAAGAAGGCATTTGGCATGCTTGCCTTCCTTGGTAAGAATATTTAGTATTGAGGTTGGTTGGCTCACCGAGCTGGTTTGACTACGCCAAGAGGAAGAAGAATATCTCTTCCAAGTGTTCAAGGATAATGGATATCCAAAGAACTGGGTCAGAAGATGCCTACAAGAACAGAATCAGAAAGACTCTACATGCCCTGACACATTCATCACACTACTCTACATCAGGAACACGTCAGAACTCACCACAAGACTCCTACGACCGCTGGGCATCAGAGTGGCACACAAGCCCTCGTCAACCCTACGACAACTGCTCACCCGAACTAAAGACCCACTCCCCGCCATGGACAGGACCAAAGTCATCTACAAGATCCCCTGCAGAGACTGTGAGAAACACTACATCGGACAAACAGGAAGGAAACTAACAACAAGAGTCATGAACACCAACTGGCTACAAAAAGACACGACCAATACTCACTCATCTCAATCCACATGGACAAGGAGAACCACGACTCAGACTGGGACAACACCAAGGTCCTGGGACAGGCTAGGCAGAGACAGGCACGAGAATCCCTGGAAGCATGGCACTCCACAAAGCATGCTATTAATAAACAAATCGAACTCGAGCCCATATACATTCCACTACGAAAGAAAACCAGAAGTGAGGCAATCCATCTCAACGGACCCCAGAGTTTAAAAACCAGGTGGGAAAACACACCGACGCTTCATCAGAGGCTGCACTGAGGATGTTACCAAGCACGGTAACGAAACGTCTGCAAAACAACAAACCAGCTAGGCAAGCCAACCAACCTCAACACACACAATCCGAGCTACAGATCTACTCCAAAACCTTAATATTTAAGTGTAGAAGTTGGGATGTCATGTTGTGGCTCTGCAGAACATTGTTGAGGCCATTTTAAGAATACTGCATACAATTCTGCTTGCCCTTCTGTAGGAAAAATATTTTTAAACTTGAGGGGGTACAGAAAAGATCTACAAGGATGTTACTGAGGCTGGAAGGTTTGAGCTACAAGGAGAGGCTGAATAGGCTGGGGCTATTTTCCCTGGAGCATCGGAGGCTGCAGTGTGACCTTATAGAGGTTTATAAAGTCACAAGGGGCATAGATAAGGTGAATAGCCAGGGTCTTTTCCCAGGGCAGGAAAGCCCAAAACTAGAGGGCACAGGTTTAAGGTAGATTTAAAAAGGACCTGAGGAATAAGTTTTTCACTGAGGGGGTGGTGTGAATGAACAAGCTACCAGAAGAAGTAGTGGAGGTGGGTACAATTATAACATTTAAAAGGCATCTGGATGGGTTTATGAATAGGAAGGGTTTAGAGGGATATGGGCCAAATACTGGCAAATGGTACTAGGTCAGATTGGGACGTCTGGTTGGCGTTGACAAGTTGTGCTGAGAAGGGTCTGTTTCTCTGCTGTATGACTCCATGACTGTATTTCCTCTCAATCTAAAATTTTCAATCTCTCTTCATAAGACAAGCTCCCCATCTCTGGAATCAATCCAGTGAACCTTCTCTGAACTGCCTTCAATGTAGCTATATCCATCCTCAAGTTAGGGGACCAAAATTATATGCAGTGCTCCTGGTGTGGGTTCATGAATGCCTTATACAGTTGCAACAACACTTCCCTACATTTGTATTCTATTCTTTTAGCAATAAATGCCAAAGGTTGCAGGTGTACTGGCTGGGCAAGCATCTGATGTTACAAAAGCTGATATTTCTTTGTATCAGTAATTAGAACTTGCCAATATTATTTTAACAAGGGTTTTTTAGTACCAAATCATACTTGCCTAATCCTCTCAATATCGTCCTCCAATTGTTAAATTGGACATGAATCTGCCTTTGTTACTATGTTGACTTTGTGCTAATTGACACACATGCCTACATTGTCCACTGGCCAGACAGTTGTTCTTCCAGTATCGATAAGATTTTCTGTGGAATCCCCATTGCAGCAGGCTCCAAGGGGTCCTGGGAAATTGTATTTTCCTGAAGGCCTGGACTCCTCTGAAAGTCTCCATTAATGTGAAAGAATTCAGAGGGTGCAATGAAATTAAGTAAATATTTACACGGGAAAGAAATTGGACGATTAAGTATCAGGTTTAATTCCTTGGTACCTATTCAACTGACTGTATATTTAGCTCAGACACATCCACATGCACTTGTCCCAGACCACAAACACCCACAAGAACCTGAAATGAGACCCCCTCAGACCCCGGACATGAAACCCCCCCTCCTTTAGTCCAAGACCTGACACCCCATCACCCACTCTGGATCTATGACGCCCACCCCACTTCAGACCCATACCCACATACCCCCCGAGACTCGACACCACATTCCCCTCCCAACCCACATCCCCCATCAGACCTGACATCCTTCCCTGCCCCATTGAGACTAAAACCTCTTTGTCCTGCCCCCCCAGACCTGACACCCCTTCTGCACCTCCAGACCCAAATTTCACTTTCCCTTCCAGACCTGACCTTCCCCTTCTTTTTGACCTGACCCCCTTCCCAACCCATCCCATCCAGACCCAACACACCTTGTCTCCCTCCATCCCAAAACTTCCTTCTACCTGCTCCAAACCAAAAAACCTTCCCCTCTCCCAATCCAGACCTGACCCCCTTCCACTCCAGATGTAGCAATCTGAGTGTGACTGGTACTCCTCAGAAAATTTGGCCCACCTCCTTTGTGCTCCGTTAGGCTCCAGCACTGTCCCAATAGGTGATCTCCAGTACTGTGACTCAATTCAATAATGCTATCATCCATATGAACTTGATCTCTTCCTACACTTGACATGACCTCTCTCACTTGAGTCTATGAGGATATTATTTTATTGGGGCATATCTTTTATGTTTACATCGTGTTGTGCGGCCAAAACAATTTCTTGTGACCTATTTACACAAATCAATTTATAAAATCTTGCATATGTTACTTTGATAATATTCTTCAATATAGTATAATATTCCATCTAAATTTGTAAGCACCCTTGTATTATCCAGTTTGATTCCAGTTTCTAATATTTCTGAATTTTCAGTTTCTAATATTTTTTATTTCACTCCTTATTTATTATTTCACTCCTTATTTATTTCCATTGCAAATATACTTCTGCTGTAACCATCCTCCCCGTCAGAAAATTGCCTTAAGATGCCAACATTTGTCACATCCCTAATGGGATTTGTGTGCTGCAATTCATTAGTATCATCAATTACTGGAAAAAAAAAGCAAAAGTTTATTTATTGTAATGAATTTATCCTTTAACATGTGACAAAATGGGTCATGAATTATTAATGGATAAAACTAAACTATACCCCCTTTACATACAAACATGCATAATCATTCAAAAGTGGATTGGACAAGACAGACAAGACAAAGAATTTTGCAAGAATATCATGGGTAAAACATATAGGGAAAAGCAACAAATTCTGTCGATCAAGAATCCAAACCACAAGGGGAAATGAGGTAATGTTCTCACAGTTCCTTATGATATCATTGGCAATGATATCATGTTGTTGACTGCAGCAATTCTCAATTCAGTAGATGTCAGTTATACCTAGATCCTAGTTTTGAGTTAAAGGCTTTTCTTTATGCAGTCTTTAATATTATTACTTTTCCACTTACAGAGGAAGAAATCTGGTTTGTTTGCATACCTTTGAAGATCTGAGTACCCACTTTCTCTTCTGTTAAAACCAATCCAAAACCTCTTTCTGCATAGTTATTTGTTTTGAACCCAAAGGCACCCAGTGCCAACTGGTATCACAAAAGTCTCAAGCCCAGTTTTTCAAAAAGTTGCATAACCTTGTGTAACCAATGAGTGAACTCTGCAATGTCCCAACTTTGTATTGAGCTATGAAAAGAGAGTTAATTTTCATGCAATTCAGCAGTGCACCTTAAAACGCAAAAACCTTTATCGCATTTGCTAAGTCAAGTCTCAATTGATAAAACTAAGTGCAAATATTTCATCTGAAATCAGTGGCAGAGGAATGAATGGAGGCATTGACTTTGTGCTGTTTTTGCTTGTCCTGAAGATACTTGGTACTGTTCTCTTCACATGGAAAAGTCACTTGATGACAGAGATTTCTCCACCTTGGTCAGTCCAAGGTTACTTTTCCCATGTATTGAGATTATGCTTGCAAGCTCTAAGATTGGCCTTCAAGATTTACTTGATGCCTAGCTTTGGGATGACCTTTGCTACAGGATCCAAGGTTCCACTGACTATGGAGGGAAGCCTTTTATATGAAGAAATTCACCAGGCATTGTATTATTTATGTAATTGTTATGGTCACCATGGAGACCAGCAAAGAAAAATTGAACTTGCAAACCAGGAAAAATTGATGAACATGATCTCACTTTTAAAATCTTTTACTGTACAATCAAGCTAAAATCAATGTTGAATCATTATAAATTAACAGGCAGATGATGTTCAATAGAAACTATAAACTACTCATTATTTAACTGAAACAACAAGGGTAGGTCTCACAAATGTACAAGTCATCAATTCATAATCCTGACTTGGAAATACATGCCATTCCTTCACTGTGACTGGGTCAAATCCTGAAATTCCCTCCCCAACAGCATTGTCAGTCTATCTGCAGCACATGGAACAAAAAAACAACTCAACACCACCTTCTCAAGGGGCAACTGGGGACGGGCAATAAATGCTGGACCCTGCCAGTGACGCCCATATTCTATGTCTGAATAATAAAAAGCATGTATTATAGTCATAGAATCAGAGAGTCATAGAGTCATACAGCACAGAAACAGACCCTTCGATCCACTAAGTCCATGCCGAACGTAATCCCAAGCTCAACTAGTCCCACCTGCCTGCCTCTGGCCCATATCACTGCAAACCTTTCCTATTTGTGTACTTATCCAAATGTCTTTTAAACATTGTAATTGTCCCCGCATCCACCACTTCTTCAGGAAGTTCATTCCACACACGAACCACTCTCTATGTCAAAACTCTGCCCTCATGTCTTCTTTAAATCTCTCTCCTCTCACCTTAAAAAATGTACCCTCAGTCACAAAATCCCCCATCCTAGGGAAAAGACAACTACCATTAACTCTATCTACACCTCTCATCATTTTATAAACTTCTATGAAATCGCCTCTCAACCTCCTACGCTCCAGTGAAAGAAGTCCCACCCTATCCAGCCTTTCTATATAGCTCAAATTGTCCATACCTGGCAACATCCCGTTAAATTTCTTCTGAACCCTCTCCAGCTTGATAATATCCTTGCTATAACTGGACACAGTACACCAGAAGAGTCTCACCAGTGTCCTGTACAACTTCAACATGACGTCCCAACTCCTATACTGAAAGGACTGAGCAATGAAGGCTAGCGTGCTAAATACCTTTTTAACCACCTTGTCTACATGTGATACAAACTTGCAATTATGTTGAATGACTTTTCTATTTGCCAAATTTGACCCTTCAATTGCTTTCAGCAGCATCTCCACTTCATTAGAGTTTCCTGGTGAAGATCCCTGCTGAGATGATATAGATCTACAGAACCTACTTTATTCATGGCCGGCTTGATATCTCAGATTCCTCCGAACCTTTTTACCAAACCCTTTAACAAAACTCAATTACCTGTTTAAAAACTGTAAGAACAGTGGGTGCTGTAAATCAGGGACAAAAACAGAAGTTTTGGAAAAGCTCAGCAGGTCTGGCAGCATCTATGAAGAAAAAGATTAGAGTTAACGTTTCAGGTCCAGTTCTGAAGAAGAGTCACTGGACCCGAAACTTTAACTCTGATTTTTTCTTCACAAATGCTGCCAGACCTGCTGAGGTTTTCCAGCAACTTCTGTTTTTGTTCAAGTTACCTATCTGCTCTGGTAGCAATCTTTCATTTTCTATTCTCTGACACACGGAACTCCTTGTAAATGTGCTTTCTTTGGTCTCTACCTCCTAACATGCTAAACACCAAGATGTTTGGTGTGTTGAGCCTACATTCATATCCAAAGAAAATAAGTCTCACATTCACATTTAGGAATGATTTTCCCACCAGGAATTATACAAACGTTATTTTCAGAAGCTTAGTTTAGTTTTGCTTTGATGAACAAAATATCAACAAAGTTATATCAGAGATAAAAGGTACTGCAGATGCTGGAGAATCCGAGATAACAAGCATGGGGCTGGATGAACACAGCAGGTCAAGCAGCATCATAGGAGCAGGAAAACTTGACGTTTCGGGCCTAAACCCTTCATCAGAAAAGTTACATTTTGCAAAGAGCAGCAATCAACACACATTGCATCAAAAAGAAACCTGATACCGTAACTTTTCATATTTCTATCTACAGTTAAAAAATGCACCCTTCCATATGGTGAAATCGCAGCAACAGTCACGTCTGCGGTGATGATCTACATATCCATTGTGGGATTGTGTTTTATCTTTGCTTTAAAGTACAGTAAGTAATAATCAGGAGGCATAGTCAATGAATCATTCAATGGCATAAATTGCTCTTTAATTGAACAAAATACATTGTTTCTTTCTGTACCAAAGTTTGTTCTTACATTATTCATTTTCCATGACTTGGGATTGTCTCTAATATGCTAATTGTCCGAGTTAACACGAATACTATGTTCCTATACACGGGATTGTCTCTGGTATACTAGTTGTCCTACACTCACACCAATCTCACCTCAAATACATCTTCTCCAGAACATCCCCAACTTCTTCATTGGTGGTTGTGCCTTGAGTTACTTTGACATTCATCTCCAGACATCCTTCAAAAACCTTTCTCTTCTTCTCAGCCTTTCTCTCTCACGCTCAGTATCTCTCTCTATTTCTTTTCTATATCTCTCTCACTTTCTCCCTCTATCTCGCTCCTTCTCCCAGTTTCTCTCTGTCCTCTTCTCTCTCCTCATTCTCTCTCTGTCTTCTTTTCTGTTTCTCTTCCGCTCTCTATCACTCTCTCTTTTTCTCACTTACTCTCTCTGTCTCTTTCTTCTCTCTCTCTTTTACTGTCTCTGTCTATCGGTCTATCTGTCTCTATATATGTATATATATATATATTTTTCTCTGTCCTTATGGAATTAGCTGCCAGAGGAAATGGTGGAGGCTGGTACAATTACAACATTTAAAATACATCTGGGTTGGTACATTCAGAGGAAGGGTTTAGAGGGATATAGGCCAAATGCTAGGTCAGATTGGGATGCCTGGTCAGCATCAGCGAGTGGACCAAAGGGTTTGTTTCCGTTCTGTATGACTCTATAGTGCTCTGTATCTCTCCCTGTCTATATCTCTTTCTCTCTGTCTGTCTCTCCCCTCTTTCCTTTTCTGACTGTTCTCAAGATCTTTTTGATCAAATGTTAAGGATTCCCCCATATTGGTTCTTTCTTTGACAATTAGTTAGATACCCCCTTGACATATCTTGGGATATTTTCTTCTGTTCAAAGAGGTTGTATAAATATTATTTGTTTTAATCATGGTTTGCAGGTTCTTGTTGGTAATACAATAAGACCATGAGTCCAAAAGAAATAGGAACAAGTGTAAGTTATTCAGCCCCTCAAGCTGCGCTGCCATTCAATAGGATCATGGCTGATTCCTCACATCCATCTTCCTGTCCTTTCCCCATAATCCTTGATTCCCCGACTGATCAAGAATCTATCCATCTTAGCGTCAAGGTCTCTGTCCCACAGATCTCTGTGGCATGGACTTCCAAAGGCTCACAACCATTTGAGAGAAGAAATTCCTTCTCATCTCATCTTAAATTAGTGCCCCTTTAAAAGTTTGATGCCCCTTTTAAAATCAAAATCAAATTTATTATGAGACTGTGCCCTCAGGTCTTAGACTCTCTCATGAGGGGAAACATCATCTCAATATTACGCTCTCATATGCCTTAAGGATCCGATATATTTCAATGAGAATCCCTCTCATTGTTCTAAACTCCAGTGAAGAGAGTCCCAACCTGTTTAACCTTTACTCATAAGACAATTCCTCCACACTAGCGATCATCCTAGTGAACTTTCTCTGAACTGCCTCCACTGAAATGATATATTTCTTTAAATAAGGAGGGTTTTTACCTGGAGGTATATAGGGGATACAGGAGTTTACTGAAGAAGGAAATCAGGAGGGCAAAAAGGGGACATGAGATAGCTTAGGCTGAGAAGATTAGGGTGAATCCAAAGAGATTCTTTAAGAATATTAAAGAAAAAAGAATAACTAGAGAGAGAATAGGACTTCTCAAGGACCCAAGTGGACCTGTATGTGTGGAACCACAGGAGATGGGTGAGATCCTCAATGAATATTTCTCCTCTGTGTTTACTGTGGTGAAAGTAACGATGACTTGGGAACTTTTGGAACTTAGTGGCGATAACAAAAACAGAAGTTGCTGGAAACGCTCAGTAGGTCTGGCAGCATCTGTGAAGAAAAACATCAGAGTTAATGTTTCGGGTCCAGTGACCCTTCCTCAGAACTGACGGTAGCTGGGAAAATGTTTGTTTATATGTAGAAAATAGACATGGGGATGGACGAGGGAGTAAGCAATAGGATAGAACCTGAAGAAAGGGAAGAGCAGTTGGATAGACAAAGGAGTTGATAATGCTGTGGCTCAGAGGGTGAATAGCTGTTAATAGGGATGAAAGAGCGCAGAAAAAACTTACAAGTACTCAAGGGACTGAGCTGAAGTTAGTGGCATTGTCTTGGGGACAGTTCATATCGCAATACAGAGGTGTTGAAAGTATTAGAAGGTGTATATGAAGAAAGTATATGAAGGTGGATAAATCTCCTGGTCCTGACCAGGTATATCAAAAAACCCTGCAAGAAGTGAGAGAAGAAATTGCAGGATCCCTGGGTGATATCATCATTAGCCATGGGTGAGGTCCTGGAAGAGTGGAGGGTAACGAATGTTGTGCCCTTATTCAAGAAGGGCTGCAAAGAAAAACCTGGGAACTATAGACCAGTAAGCCTAATGCCTGTGGTAGGTAAGTTACTTGAGAAGATTCTGAGGAATAAGATATACATGTGTTTAGAAATACAGGGTTTGATTAGGAGTTGTCAGTATGGCTTTGTGCATGAGAGATCATGCCTCACAAATTTGTAGAGTTCTTTGATGAAGTGACCAGGAAGGTTGATGAGGGCAGGGCGGTAGACATAGTCTATACAGATTTAAGTAATGCCTTTGATAAGGTTTCACGCTGGTTAGATCGCATGGAATTCGGAGAGAGTTGGCAAATTGGATACACAATTGGATTGATGGTAGGAAGCAGAGTGTAGTAGTGGAAGGATGCTTGTCGGACTGGAGGCCTGTGACTAGTGGTTTGCCTCAGGGATTAGTGCAGGGCCCATTGCTGTTTGTTATCTATACCAATGACTTGGATGAGATTGTACAAGGCATGATTAGCAAGTTGACGGATGACACTAAAATAGGTGGTTTCAAATAAATTGAGGTCTACAAAATCATGAGGGGTATAGACAAGGTGGATAGCAAGAAGCTTCTTCCCAGAGTGGGGGACTCAATTACTAGGGGTCATGAGTTCAAAGTAAGAGGAGAAAAGTTTATGGGAGATATGCGTGGAAAGTTCTTTACGCAGAGGGTGGTGGGTGCCTGGAACACGTTGCCTGCGGAGGTGGTAGACGCAGACACGTTAGTGTCTTTTAAGATGTATCTGGACAGGTACATGGATGGACAGGGAGCAAAGGGATACAGATCCTTAGAAAATAGATGACAGGTCTAGACAGAGGATCTCGATCGACACAGGCTTGGAGGGCCGAAGGGCCTGTTCCTGTGCTGTAATTTTCTTTGTTCTTTGTTCTTAGGTGGTATCATGGGCAGAAGGTTATCAGAAATTGCAGCAAGATCTTGACCAGCTGGGGAAGTGGGTTGAGAAGTGCCAAATGGAGATTAATATAAATAAGTGTGAGGTGTAGCATTTTGGAAAGTCAAATCCAGATAGGAGTTTCATAAGGAGTGTACTGGAACAGAGGGACCTGAGAGTTCAGGTGCATGGTTCTCTGAAAGTGGAGTCACAGGCAGACAGGGCAGTGAAGAAGGCTTTTGGCACACTGGCCTTCATCAGTCAGGGCATTGAGTATAGAAGTTGCAAAGTTATGTTGCAGTTGTGCAGGACGTTGGTGAGACCACACTTGGAGTATTGTGCTCAGGTTTGGTCACCTTGCTATAGGAAGGATATTATTAAACTGGAAAGAGTGCAGAAGAAACTTACAAGGATATTGCCATGACTCAAGGGACTGAGTGAGAGGGAGAGGTTTGGCAAGCTAGGAGTTTTTTCTTTGAAGCGTTGGAGACTGAGAGGGGACCTTACAGAAGTGTATAAGATCATGAGAGGTATGGATAGGGCAAAGCACTTCATCTTTTCCCCAGTGTTGGGGAATCGAGGACTAGAGGGCATCAGTTTAAGGTAAGAGGGGAAAAAATATATGGGAACTTGAGGGGCATTTTTTTTACACAGAAGGTGGTACACATATGGAATGAGCTGCCAGTGGAAGTGGTTGAGGCAGGTACATTAACAACATTTAAAAGGCATTCGGACGAATACGTGGATAAGAAGAGTTTAGAAGGATATGGGCCAAGTGCAGGGAAATGGGGTTAGCATGGATGAGCATTTTGGTCGACATGGGCCTGTTTGGGCTGAAGGGCCTGCCTCCATGCTGTAGAACTCTATGACTCCAAAAGAGGTCACAATATCCAGGTGTGGTCTAACCAGCACCTTGTACAATTGCACTAAGATTTCCCTATTCTTATCCTCCAAATCCCTTGAAATAAGGACTAATATTCCATTAGGCTTCCTGATTACTTGCTGTCCTTGTGTCTTAGTTTTCTGTGTTTCGTGCACAAGCATCCCCAAGTCCCTTTGTGTTGCAGCTTTCCATTTAAAAAAAATTCAATTCTTTTGTTCTCCCTTCCAAAATGAACAATTTCACATTTTCTCACATTATACTCCATTTGCCCACTTATTTAATCTATCAATGGGATTGTGATTGCTACTAGGGCTGTTTTGTTTTTAAATTGGTAGTTTATATAAAGCCTGAGTTCCAGTTATTCACATGAATGTTTTATCTATCTTACAGTGCAGACGTGGAATCTTCAGAAAAAAGCAAGTCGACTTTGGACAAGATGAAAGTTGCTGCAACATGATGCAATTTACTCTGAGGTAAAGTTTCACCCACTTTGTCTGTCTTCAAGCATGAGCAAGTTGTCAGTAGTCTGCATTCGAAGTGTTTTCATCTCTTCCCCTCTGTTCCTATGTGCTTCCCTCTGCTTCCACTTGATCTCATTTCTGTTTCTTTTAGTGTCTCTTCTATTCCCCCTTTCCATATTCCTCACCTCTCTCTCCCCTCCCTTTCTTTTTCTCCTTCCCACACCTTTCCTTACCCCATCCTTTTTATTTACTTGTCTTTCTCTGTTCCCTCTCTCATTTCCTATTGCTGTGTCTTTTCCTCTCCATCTCTGTCTGTCCATCTCCTTCTCTCCCTCACTGATACATCTGTCTCTCTTCACCTCAAACCAGTTCATACTGAAGATCAGAAAAGCAAGTTTGTTTCAAAGCTTGTGGGTCCCAGCTAAAACTGAGGGATTCCAACACTACTTGTGAAGGAATTCAATCAGAGCAGACTTGTAAAAGGCAGGATGTGCTTAACCAACCTTTACATAAATGAGGAAATATTAGATTTGTGCACTATTGTATGAGCTTGAGACAATGTTGAGTGGCTGTCATCACATTCCAGAGATACGGATCTGTGGGGAAGAATCTTTCCAGCCCTGGGCTATGATGCAAAATTTGGGAAAATCAGGTGAGATGTCAAGCAAGGCATTCCTCAACCAAGAACAAAAATGAGTATTTTCCAATCAAGTCCTGGATTGAATACAGGATTCTTGCTCAAGAGTCTCGGGGGTCTTTTAACATGATTGTCATTTATTATCACCCTCATTTTAACTTAAACTCACTTGTTTAGTGCTCTCTCCCAATCTCCCACTCACTGGATAGAAACTAGACTCCAAGACTTCTCAATCTGAAAGTCCAAGCAAATGTCTGGTTATTCCGGCTCACTGCTGGTTCCTTCAGACCTCCATCTCTATTGGCAGTGATTGTATGCACCCCAAGCACACACCAGTCTCACTGCACCCTTGTGACACATCTCTGGACACACTTAAAACTTCCTTGCTGCACTTTGGAATTCTCTGATATCTCTCAATGCAATGCTGCTGCAAGGACCCAGGGCACAGGGAAACACCCCCAGTTCACAGATTGGACGAGGCTGCATCTCAGGGCTGGTCACTCACTAAGCACCTCCCTGCTTTGCCTTGTATTGGCTTTCATTACGTTGCCCCCTCAGCCAGACCATAAAGGTTTACAGTACTGATTCTGGTTGAGTGCTGACACAAAGCCAGGCAGCTTGTCGGTGTCACCAGTCAGGAGGTTGCAATTCCACACACATAGCATACCATGCTATGTCAATATTACACCTGCGCCATGTACCTGTGTATGAGCCTAGCACACTGTATGAGCTGCAAGCAAGCAGCCACATCTCATGTTCGCAACCAAGTCCAGGGAGACACCTTTTAGGAGGGTGTCCCAGCATAGTAAGTTATGGAAGCCCAGGAACTTAGTCATAGTCAGTCAGCTGTGCGGGTGATCAGGAACCGTAAGATATAGCAGCATATTTAAGCCATTTGGCCCATCCAGTCTGCTGAGCCATTCAATCATGGCTGATATGTTTCTCAACTTCATTTTCCTGCCTTCTTCCCATAACCCTTGATCCCCTCACAAATCAATATCCCATCTAACTCTGTCTGAAATACACCCAATGACTTGGCCTCTGCAGCCTTCTGCAGTATTGAGTTCCACAGAGTCACCACCTTCTGATTGAAGACATTCTTCCTCAACTCAGCTCTAAGGGGTCATCCCTTCAATCTGAGGCTAAGCCCCAGAGTCCTAGTCTTTCCTAGTCCACGCTATCCAGGCCTCTCAGTATCCTGTAAATTTCAATCAGACCCCACCTCTCATCCTTCTAAACTCCATCAAGTACAGACCTCAAGCGCTTCTCACATGACAAGCCCTTCATCCTTGGGAACATTCTTGTAAAGCTCCTATGAGCCTCTCCAAGCCCAGCACATTCTTCCTTAGATACAGGGCCCAAAATTGCTCACAGTATTCCAAACGCTTTCTGATCAGAGCTGTATATAGCCTCAGCACTCCAACTCTGCTCTTGTTTTCTAGCCCTCTTGAAATGAATGTTAACATTGCATTTGCCTTCCTCAGGGGTTCAGAGGATTCTTGTTCAACAGTCCAGAGAGTGAGCCACTGTCAGTACTTGCTTCCAGTACAACCATTCCAGGGAGTCATGAGAACAGCCTTGACAGATATCAATTAGGGTCTGGTTACTACTTTTTCAGGGCTGTCTGGCAAATACCCCAGGGGCATTTGTGTCCATTGAACCCAGACGTGCTGAGTTTGTCCTAACTCTAACCCTAACCGCAAACCTAACTCTAACCGCAAACCAAACCCTAACCCTAACCCTAATCCTGACCCTAACACTGACCCTAACCCAAACCTTAACCCTAACCCAAACCGCAAACCTAACCCTAACTCTAACCCTAACCCTGACACTGACACTGACCCTAACCCTAACCCTAACCACAAACGTAACCCTGACCCTAACCCTAACGCTGACACTAACCCAAACTCTGACCCGAACCGTAACCCTCACCCTGACACTAACCCTAACCCTGACACTAACCCTGACCCTGACCCGAACCCTAATCCTAACCCTAACCCTAACCCTGACACTTACCCTAGCCTTAAGCTTGATCCTAACCCTAACCCTGACACTAACCCTAACCCTAGCCTTAACCCTAGCCTTAACCCTGACCGCAACCATAACCCTGACATTAACCCTGACACTAACCCTAACCCTCACCCTAGACCTAACCCTGACACTAGCCCTAGTCCTAACCCTGACCCTAACCCTAACCCTGACACTAAACCTAGCCCTAACCCTAATCATAACCCTAAACGTGACACGAACCAAACGTGACACTACCTAACCCTGACCCTGACTCTAACCCTGAGACTAACCCTAACCCTGACTCTAACCCTATCGCAGCCCTAACCCTAACCCTAACCCTAACTAGAAACCTGACCCTAACCTTAACTGTCAACCTAACCTGAACCCTAAACCTGACCCTAACCCTTACTGTAAACCTAACCCTAACCCTAACACTAACCCTAACCCTAACCCTGACCCTAGCCCTAACCTTGACCCTAACCCTAACCCTGACACTAACCCTAATCCTAACCCTTACCCAACCCTAATCCAAGGGTATTTATGTCCACTGAGCCTAGACATACTGAGCTTGAGGCAAGTGTCCTTTCTCAGTTTGAACTGCCAAAGGGCTGAGGGGGGACAAATAGGGTGGAGGTGGATGGCCCAGAGAGGGCACGTAGAGTGAGGTCAGGTTCCCTTGCTCCCCTGTTACTTTGCTATCCGTCCTGAGCCCCAGGCAGGAAACTAAGAGTAGAAATTAGCAGATCATTTTCCGAGTCGCAACCAGTACTGAGTAGGATGCCACAGGGAGCAGTGTTTGCACTACAGCCATTCATAATATTTATTAATGATTTAAATGAGGGACCTAAATGTAATATTTCCAAATTTGTTGATGACACAAAGCTGGGTGGGAGGGTGAACTGTGAGGAGGAGGCAGAAAATCTTTAGCATGATACAAGAACATAACTTACTGGAAAAGCTCAGCAGGTCTGGCAGCATTTGTGGAGGGAAAGCAGAGTTAATGTTTCTGGTCCAATGATCCTTCCTCAGGACAAGTGAGAAATGCATAGCAGATGCAGTATAATGTGGATAGATATTGTCCAGATCTTGCTGCATTTGGGAGCAAAACAAGAAGGCAGATTATTATCTGAATGGTGATAGTTTAGGAAAGGGAGAGGTGCAATGAGGCCTGGGTGTCCTTGTACATCAGCCAATGAAGGTAAGATGCAGGTGAAGCAGACAGTGAAGAAGGCAAAGATCTGATGGAAAATTATAGGCCGATTAGCCTAACCTCGGTTGTTGGTAAAATTCTAGAATCTATCGTTAAGGATGAGATTTCTAAATTCTTGGAAGTGCAGGGTCGGATTAGAACAAATCAGCATGGATTTAGTAAGGGGAGGTCGTGTCTGATAAACCTGTTAGAATTCTTTGAAGAGGTAACAAGTAGGTTAGACCAGGGAAACCCAGTGGATGTTATCTATCTAGACTTCCAAAAGGCCTTTGATAAGGTGCCTCACGGGAGGCTGCTGAGTAAAGTGAGGGCCCATGGTGTTCGAGGTGAGTTACTGGCATGGATTGAGGATTGGCTGTCTGACAGAAGGCAGAGAGTTGGGATAAAAGGCTCTTTTTCGGAATGGCAACCGGTGACAAGTGGTGTCCCGCAGGGTTCAGTGTTGGGGCCGCAGCTGTTCACCTCATATATTAATGATCTGGATGAAGGGACTGGGGGCATTCTGGCGAAGTTTGCTGATGATACAAAGTTGGATGGACAGGCAGGTAGTACGGAGGAGGTGGGGAGGCTGCAGAATGATTTAGACAGTTTAGGAGAGTGGTCCAGGAAATGGCTGCTGAAATTCAACGTGAGCAAATGCGAGGTCTTGCACTTTGGAAAAAAGAATACGGGCACGGACTATTTTCTGAACGGTGAGAAAATTCATAAAGCCGAAGTACAAAGGGATCTGGGAGTGCTAGTACAGGATTCTCTAAAGGTTAACTTGCAGGTTGAGTCTGTGATTAAGAAAGCGAATGGAATGTTGTCATTTATCTCAAGAGGGTTGGAATATAAAAGCAGCGATGTGCTTCTGAGACTTTATAAAGCTCTAGTTAGGCCCCATTTAGAATACTGTGTCCAATTTTGGACCCCACACCTCAGGAAGGACATACTGGCACTGGAGCGTGTCCAGCGGAGATTCACACGGATGATCCCTGGAATGGTAGGCCTAACATACGATGAACGGCTGAGGATCCTGGGATTGTATTCACTAGAGTTTAGAAGGTTGAGGGGGGATCTAATAGAAACTTACAAGATAATGCATGGCTTAGAAAGGGTGGATGCTGGGAAGTTGTTTCCGTTAGGCGGGGATACTAGGACCCGTGGGCACAGCCTTAGAATTAGAGGGGGTCAATTTAGAATGGAAATGAGGAGACATTTCTTCAGCCAGAGAGTGGTGGGCCTGTGGAATTCATTGCCACGGAGCGCAGTGGAGGCCGGGACGTTGAATGTCTTCGAGGCAGCGATTGATAAATTCTTGATCTGGCAAGGAATCAAGGGCTACGGGGAGAGTGCGGGTAAGTGGAGTTGAAATGCCCATCAGCCATGATTAAATGGCGGAGTGGACTCAATGGGCCGAATGGCCCTACTTCCACTCCTATGTCTTATGATCTTATGGTCTAAGGTAAATGGTACGTTGGTCTTCATAGTGAGAGGATTTGAATCCAGGAGCTTGGATGTCTTCTTGCAATTGTTCAGGGTCTTAGTGAGACCACACCTAGAGCATTATATACAGTTTTGATTTCATTATCTGAGGAAGTATGTTCTGGCGATGGAGGGAGTGCAACAAAGATTTACAAGACTGATTCCTGATATGGCAGGACTGACATATGAGGAGAGACTGGATTGGTTGGGACCATTTTCAGGATGAGGGTAGGGAATTATTAACAAGAAAGGAGGTAGTATCAGGACATTAAGACCATAGGAAATAGGAACAGGAAGCTGTTCAGCCCTTCATGACTGCTCCATCATTCAACAGGATCATGGCTGACCCGATATTCCTCACATCCATTTTCCTCTCATTCCACATAACTATTGATTCTCCAGTTGATCAAGAATCTAACTATCTCAACCCCAAATATACACAAGGACTCTGCCTCCACAATACTCTGTGCAAAAAGTTCCAAAGATTCACAACTTTCTGAGAAAAGAAATTCCTCCTTACCTTGCCTTACCTTAGTCTTAAATTGGTGCCCTTTTATTCTGAGACAAGCCGGATGGTCCTACACTCTCTCATGAGGGGAGACATCCTCTCAGCATTTAACCCGTCAGGCCAAACCAGGATATTGTCCAGATCTTGCTGCATTTGAGCATAGACTGCTTTCAGTGTCAGAGGCATCGTGAATGGTGCTGAACGTAGTGCAATCAACAGCCAGCATCCGCACTTCTTAGCTCGTGATGGAGGGAAGGCCATTGATAAAGCAGCTGAAGATGGTTGGGCCAAGGACACTACTCTGAGGAACTCCTGCAGAGATGCCCTGGAGCTGAGATGACAGACCTCCAACAACCACAACCACCTTCCTACATGTCAGGTATGACTCCAGCGTGGAGAGTTTGCCCCCTGATACTATTGATTAGCTAGCGTTCCTTGATACAATACTCGGTTGAATGCGGCCTTAATGTCAAGAACACCTCACCTCTGGAATTCAACTTTTTTGTCCATGTTTGAACTAAGGCTGTAAAGAGATCAGGAACTGAGCTGGCCCCAGCAGAACCCAAACTGGGTGTCATCGAGCAGGTTATTGTGAGCAGGCGCTGCTTGATAGTACTGTTTGAAGACATCTTCCATCAGTTTACTGATGATAGAGAATAAACTAATGGGATATAATTAGTCAAGTTAGATTTGTCCTGCTTTTTACGTATAGGACATACCTGGGCAATTTTCCACATTGTTGGGTAAATGCCAGTATTGTGACTATACTGGAAGAGCTTGACCAGGGGAACAGCAAGTTTTGGGGCTCAAGTCTTCAGTACTACTGCTGGAGTGTTGTCAGGGCCCACAGTCTCCAACCATTTCTTGATATCGTATGGAGTAAATTGAATTTGTTATCTGTGATGACAGAAACTGCTGCAGGAGGCCAAAATGGATCATGCACTTGGCATTTCTGGCTGAAAATTTGTGCAAATACTTCAGCCTTATCTTTTGCACTGACATAGTGGGCTCTTCCGTCAGTGAAGGTGGGTGTATTTGTGGATCATCCTTCTCCAAGCAGTTGTTTAATTGTCCACCAACATTCACGACTGGATGTGGCAGTGCTACAAAGCTTAGATCTGATCTGCTGGTTGTGGGATCATTTAGAACTGTCTATCACTTGCTGCTTATGCTGTTTGGAATGCAAGTAGTTCTGTTTGGTAGCTTCATCAGGCTGACACCACATTTTTAGGTCTGCCTGGTGCTGCTCCTGGTATGCCCTCCTGCACTGTCCATTGAACCAGGGTTGATCACTGGCTTGATGGTGTTGGTTGACTAGGGAATATGCCAGGCCATGAGGGTGCAGATTGCACTGGAGTACAATTCTGCTGCAGTTGACAGTCCACAGCTCCTCATAGATACCCAGTCTTGAGTTGAGTTGAGTGAACTTTCTCTGAATTACTTCCCATGAAATGATATCTTTGCCTAATTAAGGGGGCCAAAATTGCTGACAGTACTCCAGATGTGCTCTTACTAGCACCTTGTACAGTTGTAGTAAGACTTCCCTCCTCTTATCCTCCAATCCCCTTGAAATAAGGGCCAATATTCCATTTGCCTTTTCTGGTTATCTGCTTCATCCATGCATTAGCTTTCTCTTCCTGTGCACAAATCCCAACAAGTCCCTTTGTGACCCAGCTTTCTGCAGTTTTTCTCTACTTATTTTCATTTCTTTTCTTCTCCCTTCCAAAATGAACAACTTCACAGTTTGCCATATTATACTCCAGTTGTCAATTTTTGGCACACTTACTTAACCTATCAATATCTCTATGTAAACTGTTTGTATCCATGTTTGAACAAGTCTTTTGTCTTCACATAGAAGGCACAAAAAACATTCCAAGAATAATAGAAAGTCAGAGTTAAAAGGGAAGGAGGAAATCACAGTCACTGGAGAAAAAGTATGAGAAAGAGAAATGGGAATAAAGGTTGATAGGTTTCCTAGACTTGGTAACTTATACCCTAAGGTCTTAAAGCAGAGATTATTTTCGCATTAGTTGTATTTTTTCATCATTCTTAGTTTCTAGAAAGATCCCTTTGGATTGGGAAGCTACAAATGCAAACCTTTGTTCAAGACAGGGATGAGATAGAAAGCAGGAACCTATGAGCCAATTTGTCTAATGTCTGTCATAGGGAAAATGTCAGAATCCAATATTAAAGAGGTTGTAGCAGGACATTGTGAAAATGGTAATACTATCAGGCAAAGTCAACATGGTTTTGTGAAAAAGAAATCATATTTGCCAAGTTTGTTAGAGTTTTATTGTGTATCAATCAGAACGGGTAAAGATGAGCCAGTCGGTGGAGGCTTTCTCTTGATTTAAGGATAATGTCGATTCAAGGACAATGTTGTGACTAATCCAATTTTCGACCCACAGATCTTAGAACACATGAAGCTAGATGTCCCCAAGGTAATAGGATCCACGTTTCAGGATTTCCTTCCATTCCTTCTCTGTTGCTGGTCTATCTCATTGTTAAGGTGTTGCAACTCAAAGTGTGATGCAGTGTGATAGACAAGTTGTCTCCATTTTGCTTGAGTTGAAGCAAAGTCATCCCAGTCATGAATGTAATTGGCCTCCACCAGCCCATTGCCCAAGACATAGCTGGTAGAATTTCTCCCATTCTCTTCTGTGTTGCTCATACAAAGTGCCGTACGCGAGGGTGCTGACAACAAATGCTCTGCACATGAGGAACTTTGCTGACTGTCCAGTGTCTTTGTTGGGAATCAGCCAGTGCTGCATTTTCTAGAAGTTACAGCTGATCTGCTGTTGCTCTTACTGTTATGTGACCTCCAAAAACAGGTGCCCCAAGGCCTGGGGATGTCAACACATTCCGGAGTCTCTCCTTTCACACACGCAGGAGCTGAAATACTTTACTAACTTGGTCTGAGTTTATATCTGAATTTTGTTTGATAACATTTGGGGACAGGCCGAGTCTCTTGTTTACAGAATTAAAGAGATCAAGAGTGGCTCACAAATCTGGCATAGAGTGGGCAGTGACACTGCAACCATAGTGTCAGAGGGTCAAACAGCATGGAATCAGACCCTTTGCTCCAGCCAGTCCACGCCAACAATTATCTCAAACTAAACCAGATCCACCTGCCTGTACTTGGCCCATATCCCTCCAAACCTTTCCTATTCATCTGCTTATCCAAACATCTCTTAAACAATGTAATTGTATCCATATCCACCACTTCCTCTGGAAGTTCATTCCACGCACGAACCACTCTCTGTGTAAAAAAATTGCCCCTCGTGTCCTTTCTAAATCTTCCTCCTCTCACCTTAAAAATATGTCCCCTTATTTTGAAATCCCCCATCCTAGGGGAAAGACAGCTACCATTCAACTTATCTCTGCCCCTCATGATTTTAAAAGCCTCCACAAGGTCACCCCTCAACCTCCTACGCTCCAGTGAAAAAGACCATAGCCAATTCAGCCTCTCCTTACAACCCAAACCTTCCATTCCTGGCAACATCCTGGTAAATCTTTTGTGAACCCTCTCCAGCTTGATAATATCCTTCCTATAACAGGGCGATCAGAACTGGACTCATAACTCCAGAAGAGGCCTCACTAATGCCCTGTATAACTCCAACCTGACTTCCCAACTTCTATAAAAACTGAAAGAAATGCGAATGCTGTAAATCAGAGACAAAAATAGAAATTGCTGAAAAAGCTTAGCAGGTCTGGCAGCGTCTGTGGAGAGAAATCAGAGTTAACCTTTTGGGTCCCTTCCCTTGTGTTCTGAGGATGGGTCACTCGACCTGAAATGTTATCTCTGATTTCTGATTCCGTGAAGAGAAATCAGAGATAACATTTCAGGCTGAGCGACACTTCCTCAGAACTCAAGGGATGGGACCCAAAACGTTAACTCTGATTTCTCTCCACAGATGCTACCAGACCTGCTGAGCCTCTCCAGCATTGTCTATTTTTGCCCCAACTCCTATTATTAACGAACTGTCTGCCTTTTATGTCTATAGTGTCTCAGTTTAGTTTTAGAATGGAGGTGACTGAGGTTAAAAAGTTTTCCATCTACATGATGTTTAATACATACACCAGAGGGATGTTTATCTTTGCGATGAATAACCGCCTTCAGGTAGATTGTAAATAGTTTGCCATCTCTAACACAGAATTGCTTCACATTGGTCTGGATTTTGAAGGCGTCTATTTTCAGATTTCTCACTCAAAACAGTTGCAATCCTTTCATCGTGAAGCAGTTGTTGGATTGTGATGAGGTTTCTTGGACATGCGAATCTCTGGAGAACAATCCAAAAAGCCTCACAATCAAACGTTCCTATTGTATCCGCCTCCGTCATCTCTTTTGGCAACACATTCCAGGCACTTACCACCTTCTGTGTAAAAATACCTGCCTCTCACATCTCCTTCAAACTTGACTCCTTTTACCTGAAACCCACATCCCCTAATAATTGACATTTCTACCCTGGGAAAAAGAATTCAACTATCCATTATATCCATGCTTCTCATAATTTTATAAACTTCTATCATGTTCCCCCCCGCCCCCCCCACCATCCTTCAACATTCAAGTGAAAAGAAACCAAATTTGTCCAATCTCTCCCTATAGTTAATACCCCCCAAACCACTCAACATTCTTGTAAACCATTTCTGTACCCTCTCCAAAGCTTCCATATCCTTCTGGTAGTAAGGCGATCGGAACTGTATATAATATTCCAGAGAACAAGGCGTGGGGCTGGATGAACACAGCAGGCCAAGCAGCATCATAGGAGCAGGAAAACTTGACGTTTCGGGCCGAGACCCTTCATCAGAAATGGGGGAGGGGAAGAGGGTTCTGAAATAAATAGGGTAGACGGGGAGGCGGATAGAGGATGGATAGAGGAGAGGATAGGTGGAGAGGAGGCAGATAAGTCGAAGAGGCGGGGATGGAGCCAGTAAAGGTGAGTGTAGGTGGGGGGGTAGGGAGGAGATAGGTCAGTCCAGGGAGGACGGACAGGTCAAGCGGGCGGGATGATGTTAGTAGATAGGAGATACGACATGTCCATCCTGGGCCTCCTGCAATGCCACAGTGATGCCACCCGAAGGCTGCAGGAACAGCAAATCATATTCAGCCTGGGAACCCTGCAGCCCAATGGTAACAATGTGGATTTCACAAGCTTCAAAATCTCCCCTCCCCCAACCGCATCCCAAAACCAGCCCAGCTCATCTCCACCTCCCTAACCTGTTTTTCCTCTCACCTATCCCCTCTTCCCACCTCAAGCCCCACCCCCATCTCCGAGCGACGAACAGCATCCCCCCCCCGGGACCAGGCCGGCCGCCCGGGGCGGACCTATCTCCTCCCTACCCCCCCACCTACACTCACCTTTACTGGCTCCATCCCGCCTCTTCGACTTGTCTGCCTCCTCTCCACCTATCCTCTCCTCTGTCCATCCTCTATCCGCCTCCCCCTCTCTCCCTATTTATTTCAGAACCCTCTTCCCCTCCTCCATTTCTGATGAAGGGTCTAGGCCCGAAACGTCAAGTTTTCCTGCTCCTATGATGCTGCTCGGCCTGCTGTGTTCATCCAGCCCCACACCTTGTTATCTCGGATTCTCCAGCATCTGCAGTACCTTTTATCTCTGATAATATTCCAGATGTGGCTTAACTAAAGTTCTGTACAGTTACAACATGATTTGTCAATTTTTAACTAAATTTCCCAAACAATACAGACAAACACACTCTTGCCTTCTTCAGCACCTTATCTACTTGTGTTGCCACTTTCAGGAAACTCTGGACCTGTATGTCTGGATCTCTCTGTATGTTGATGTTTCTAAGGGTTCTGCCATTTACTGTATACTTCCCTCCTTCTTCAGATCTTCCAAAATGCATCACCTTGTATTTGTCTGGATTAACCTCCATCTGCCATTTCTCTGCTCAATTCTCCAGCATATCTATATCCTGCTATCTTCTGTGGCAATTTTCCTCACTATCCACAGCTCTCCCAATTTTTGTATCATCTGTAATCTTACTAATCAGGCCACCTACATTCTCCTTTATATATATATTATATATTAAAAATTAATACTACAAACAACAGGGTTCCCAGCACTGATACCTGCAGAACATCACAAGTCAGATCTCCAGTCTGAAAAACGCCCTTCCACCACTAATTTCTGTCTTCTTTAACTAAGACAGTTCTGTATCTATCTTACCAGTTCACCACAGATCCCCTGTGACTTCACATTCTGTATCAGTCTGCCATAAGGGACCTCATTAAAGGCTCTGCTAATGTCCATATAGACAATATCTACTACTCTGCCCTCATCAATCATTTTTGTCACTTCTTCAAAAAACTCAATCAAGTTTGTGCAACATGATCTTTCCTGCACAGAGCCATGCCAACTATCACTAATAAGTCCATATTTTTCCAAAAGTGAGTAAATCCTATTCCTAAGAATTTCTCCAATAATTTCCCTACCCCTGATGTAAAGCTCACCACTTGTAACCTCCTGGCTTATCCCTGTTGCCCTTCTTAAACAAAGGAACAATGCTGGCTATTCTCCAGTCCACTGGGACCTCTCCTGTGACTAAAGAGATACAAAGATTTCATACAAGGCCCTAGCAAATTCCTCAACTGCCTCCCTCACCATTCTGAGATATATCCCATCAGGTGCTGGGGACCTGTCCACCTCAATGCTTTTTAAAAAATCTAATACCTCCTTTTTTAATATCGATATTCACCACATCCTTCTCCTTTCTCCTCGATTGGCACTACCTTTTCCCTAGCCATTCTCTTGCTCCCCATCCTTATATATGTAGAAAATACCTTCAAATTTTCCTTAATCGTGTTTATCAAAGACATTTTGTGGCCCCTTTTAGCCTCCTACTTCCTTGTTTGTGTTCTTTCCTGCCATCTTTGCATGTTTTGAGGGTTCTGTCTCTCTGTCTTTTCCTAAGCCGTACTTATGCCTCCTTTATCCTGTTGACTAAGCTATCAATTTCTCTTGTTGACTAAGGTTCCCAAACCTTGCCAACCTTATCCTTCACTTTCACAGGCACATACTGATCTTCTCTATGCACTAGGCCCATAGCCTTGTATGTTATGATATTACAGGTGCTCAACCAAGTACGTTTTAAATGTTGTGAGGTTTTCTCCCTCAACTACCCTCCCAGGTAGTGTATTCCAGATTCCCAACACCGTCTGGGTGAAAACATTTCCTCAAATCACCTCTAAACCTCCTGCCTTTCACATTAAAATTCTGCCCCCATATACCCTTTGACTAAGGGGAACAGACACTTCCTGTTCACTCTGACCATGCCCCTCATAATCTTATATGCCTCTATCAGGTCCCCTCATATCCTTCTCTGCTCTAAGCAAACAATCTAAGCTTATCCAGACCTTATTCATAGTTAAACAGCTTCATCCCAGGCAACATTCTGATGATCTCCTATGCACCCACTCCAGTGCAATCACATCCCTCCTATAGTGCGGAAACCAGAACTGTACACAGTACTCCAGATGTGGCCAAACCAAATTTGTGTACAGCTCCAAACCTCCCTGCTCTTATTATCTGTGCCTCAACTAATAAAAGCAAGAGTCCTGCATGCCATTTTAACTTCTCTGTTAACCTGTCCTGCCATCTTCAGGGATCAGTGGACAGGAATCCCAATGTCCCTCTGTTACTCTGAGCTTTCTCGTTTCCTGCCGTTCACTGAGTACTCCCTTCTCTTGTTTCTTCTTCCAAAGTACATCATATCGCACTTTTCAGGGTTAAATTCTATCTGCCACTGACCTGCCCATCTGACTGTATCTTTTTGTAACCTAACACCTTCTTCCTCACTGTCAATCACCCAATCTTCATACCATCGGCAAATTTACTTATCATACCCTTCCACGTTCTCATCAATATCGTTTATATGTATCACAAACAAGAAGGAACCTAGCACTGATCCCTGTGGGATTTTTTTTATGCATTAACGGGATGAGGACATTGCTGACCCAGCAGCATTTATTGTTCATAAGAGGGCAATTCAGAATCAATCACATTGCTGTGGATCTGGAGTCACATGTAGGCCAAAACAAATAAGGATGGCAGTTTCCTTCCCTATACACCTGTTCATTAGATTCTTAATTCCAGATATTTTATTGGATTCAAATTGCACCATCTGCCGTAGGAGGCTTTGAACCTAGGTCCCCAGAACGTACTCTGGATTAACTGTCCAGCGATAATACTATTAGGCTATCTCCTGGCATGTAGTTGGAACCACACAAACAGCCTTCTACCTTTCTGTCTCCTATCACTTAGCCAAGTTTGGATCCATTTTGCCAAGTTACCCTGAATGCCATGTGCTATAACCTTCTTCATCACTCTCACATGTCGGACCCTGTCAAAGGCCTTTCTGAAATCCATGTAAATTACATAAGCTGCCTTGCCGTTATTGACACGACTGGTCATCTTCTCAAAAAATTCTATCAAATTTGTTAGGTATGATCTTCCTCTGACAAAGCCATGCTGTCTATCCGTGAGCAAAATTTATCTCTCCAAGTGGAGATTAAATTCTTTCCTTCAAAATTTTCCCCAATACTTTCCCTAGCACTGATGTAAAAGTCACTGGTCTCTAATTCCCTGGTTAATATCTACCACCCTTCTTAAAGAGAAGCCTTGTTCCATTCTGGTGTTGTATAATTCTAACATATGATGAAATTTAGCATTTTTGAAATCCTATTCATTAGTTTCCATTTAGCACTAACACAGGTTATAATTCCATTTCAAAATTGATTTCTTATGTCCTGACCCAAGTTATCTTAAATAAACTCAGATCTGATTTACAAACATCTCAACACCAGAAGCTTATTCAGATTATTGTCTCTGTGACAATTCTCATTCGAAACAATCTAAATCTACTCTAGTGCCTTTTTCTCATCATATCCCAGTGACTCAGAAGCATTTCAAAACAAAGTCATGCCCATTTTAGATCTGAATCATAGTTCTGACCTCTGTATTTTTTTATAAATGTAAGAAATCAACTTTTACGTTGTTAAAGAAACATGCTGTCAAAGGTTGCACCTTGACTGAGAAAACTAAGGATTACCCTAATAACCAATTAAGGATTATCAGTCAGTCCTACAATGTATTCTACTGATGTCTGCTAGAATATACATATATTCAGACACAGAGCGCTTTCTCTGCATGCGTAAAGGACATGTCCAGGCATTGTGGCTTTTCCAATTAGACAAACGTGGGACACATCCATTCCTTGGCGTGTTGCCTATGATATGGGCCTCAACAAATCAGAGTCAACTTGCCTTTTGAAATTTAAAGAAATGTTTGGCAATAATTGTTTGCTAATACAATCCCCATGAAACATTTGAGCTACAGTATCCCTGTCAGTCAATCAATAACATTTTCTCATGTGGTATGAATTGTTCCCTTTGAGATTTGGTATTCTTGTGATTCTGTCCTGACGAGTGCAAGACAGAAAGCTTCGACAGCACGTGTCTTTTTTCAGCTGTACTCGAGTTCTAAACTGCCAAATGACTATGAACTACTTTCATGACAAGTATATCCTGTAAGGTCAACCATTTATCAACTCAACCAACATTATAATTCCATCCCCTTTTTCAGTGCCCGTCGCTGTGAAATTCTAGAAGTTCCAATCAACAAACTCTTGCATCTCACTGCCCCAAGAAGGAAATGTTGGCAAACAAGTGTATTTAGGAAGGAAAAAGGGAAAAGTGGTGGGAGTACCAGCAGCGAAAGAATGCAGGATCCGTGTCAATCTGAATTTTGGAAGATGTGATGAGGAAATGAGAAAATGACAATGTTATTGGATTTCACATACTGTACTTTAAGTACAATCTGTGAGATAGGTTTCTGTCATTGTTGATCCCAGTTTAGCAAAATAAAGTCATTCACAATCAGATTAAATTTATTAACTTAGAGGGAAATGTCCACTTCAGACAGGAGCTGATAAAGAAAATAGCCAAAAGTTTGAGGCAGGTTTTTTTTGCTATTTATCACAGTCATATTGTTTTGATTTTCAGTGGATTGTTAAATAAACATTACCAGTTGTAAACTAATCTTTGTGTTCTTGCTTCCAGCATATCTGTGTTTATTTCTCATTTAAAGACCAGAATCCATTCCATTTCATTATAATCACACATTCCTCTTTTACTCATAAGTTGTAAAAAGCTGGACATAATCGTGATGTGTAGGCGCTGGTGTTGGGCTGGAGTGGATAAGGTCAAAAATCACACAACACCAGGTTATAATCCAACAGGTTTATTTGAAAACACCAGCTTTCAAAGCTCTGCTCCTTCCTCAGGTGTCGTGTGGAAGAGGAGGTATACTGACACAGAATTTATAAGCAGAAAGGTAACAACCCTAAAAATGGCTCACTGACTGCTTCCTGTTCAATCTTTAATCAGCTGGAAAGGAGACACAGGTTTCTATTGATTAAAATGCAGACCCCAGAGTTTCGTTCAAGTCATTGCCTCGAGATAATTAAAGGTTTTATCAATGTATACAAGAGGTGACATCTCAGGTCAAACTTTGCATTTTGGATGTGAAGCCTTGTTTTGATTCTGTTCGTGTTTAACGTGAAGTCGGACTGGTTTTATTTCCAAAGCAGCAATTTATAAAATGCCCCATTAACTGACTGTGTCTACAAATTGTGTGCTTTTTGAACAAAATAGAATGTATCTGCGAATACAAAGCTGCAATTGCAAATTCACCCCATAGAATTATGTGTGTGTGTCTGTATGTGTGTTTGCATGTGTGCATGCGTGTGTATGTTTGAGAGAGAATAATATGTGTGAGAGAGGGTCTGTGAGAGTGTGTGTGAGTATGTGAGTGTGTGAGGGTGTCTCGTGTGATGGGGTCACCTGTAGTGCAACATGAACAAAAAGCCCTGTTGAGGCTGTCCTCATGGGTACCAAACTTGGCCATCAGCCTCTGCTTGGCGACTGTGTTATTGTGTATCTCAAAGTCCACCTTGGAAGACGTTTACCCTGAAGATCTGAGGCTGAATGCCCTTGACTGCTGAAGTGTTCTCCCACTGGGAGGGAACATCCCTGTCTGACGATTGTTGCTCGGTGTCAATTCATCCATCATCATAGCATCTGCATAGTTTCACCAATGTACCATGCCCCGGGGCATCCTTGCAATGTTGGCCAAATCACATAGGTATCTGCCATGCACGTGGTGGGTGGTGTTCCTATGTATGGTGATGGTATCCATGTTGATTATCTGATTTGTCTTGCAGAGGTTGCATTGCAGGGTTGTGTGATATTGTGGTTGATGTTGTCCTGAAGGCTGGATAGTTTGATTTGAACAATGGTCTATTTAAGGTTTAGTGGTTGTTTGAAGGCGAGAATTGGAGGCGTAGGGAAGATCCTGGTGAGGTGCTCGTTGTCATCGATAATGTGCTGAAGGCTGTGAAAAACATGGCATAGATTATCTGCTCTGGGGAAATAACGTAGGTGAGGTAGATTAGCCATGGGAAATGCAGGGTTACAGAGGTGGGGTAGGGATTGGCTCGAGGTGGAATGTTCTTCAGAGGGTCAGTGTGGACTTGACGGGCTAAAAGGCCTACTTCCACAGTGCAGGGACTCTATCAAAACTCTATGTGCAGACTTATGTGACACAGACAAACAAAACAATATTGGCGTCATGGGTGCAAGCAGTAGAATAGCATTGGATCACAAGATTTTGCTCAGATGATCCATTTCATTGTTAGCATTTTCCTGCTCATTCATCTCCTCTCTCCGGGTTCCTTCCTTTCATGGTTTCAAGGACAGCATGATTGACACGTCAACCGGCCACATCCCCAGAACAGCCATGCCCCATCCCTTCAGAAACAAAACAAAGTTGCTGGAAAAGCTCAGCAGGTCTGGCAGCATCTGTGAAGGAGAAAACAGAGTTAATGTTTTGGGTCCGGTGACCCTTCCTCAGAACTGATAGTGGCTGGGAAAACATCAGTTTATATGCAGAAAATAGGGAGGTGGGTGGGGTAGGGAGTAAACGATAGGATAGAGCCCGAAGAGAGAGAAAGACAGTTGGACAGACAAAGGAGTTGCTAACAATCAGGCTGGAAGGGTGAATAGTTGTTAATGGGGACTGTTAGTGACTAACAACAGGGGGTGTGTAATGGCAGGCTATGTGGTAACAAGGCCTGGTATGTGGGGTAGGGGGCTGGGACATGGGAGAGTTTAGGCCCTAAAATTATTGAACTCAATATTGAGTCCGGAGGGCTGTAGGGTCCCCAAGTGGAAAATGAGGTGTTGTTCCTCCAGCTTGTGTTGGGCTTCACTGGAACACTGCAGCTAGCCAGAGACAGAGATGTTGGCCAGGGAGCAGAGTGGTGCATTGAAGTAGCAGGCAACAGGTAGTTCAGGGTCTTTTTTGCGAGTAGAGTGAAGATGTTCTGCAAAGCGGTTGCCAAGTCTATGCTTCGTTTCCCCAATGTAGAGGAAACCACATTGTGAGCAGCGAATGCAGTAGACTATATTCTGGGAAGTGCAGGTGAAGTGTTGCTTCACCTGGAAGGTATGTTTGGGCCCTTGGATACTGGGGAGGGAGGAGGTAAATGGGCAGGTGTTGCACCTTCGCCAGTTACAGGGGTAGGTGCCGTAGGGCTGTGGGGAGGTGTTGGGGCTGAAGGAAGTGTGGACCAGGGTGTCCCGGAGGGAACAGTCCCTGCGGAAGGCGGACAAGGGAGGGGAGGGGAATATGTGTCTGGTGGTGACATCTCGCTGGAAGTGGCGGAAATGGCGTCTGATGCTCTTCTGGATGTGGATGCTGGTGGGATGGTAGGTGAGGATAAGGGGAACCTTATCGCTGTTGCGGGAGGGAAGAGAAGGGGTGAGGGCGGAAGTGCGGGAGATGGGTCGGACCTGTCGACCACGGAGCTGGGGAATCCTCAGTTGATGAAGAAGGTGGACATTTCAGAGGCTCCTTTGTCGAAGTTGGCCTCATCTGAACATATGCAACGGAGACAGAGGAACTGAATGCGATGGAGTTTTTACAGGAAGTGGGGTGTGAGGATGTATAGTCCAGGTAGCTATGGGAGTCAGTGGGTTTGTAATGGATATTAGTGGCCAGTCTATCCCCAGAAATGGAAACAGAAACGTCGAGGAAGGGAAGGGAGGAGTCAGAAAGAGATCTGACCCTTCAGGCCGCGCTCTGTCCCTCAGGCCCCGCCCTATTCCTGAGACTCCGCCCTATCACTGAGACCCCGCCCAACCCGGCAAGGAAACGTAACGTCCCTGAGGCCCCGCCCCCTTCCTCGGCGGCCTCCCCATCCCTCAGGCCCCGCCCCCTTCCTCGGCGGCCTCCCCATCCCTCAGGCCCCGCCCCCTTGGTCGGACGTCGCCGGAGCGATCTCTCCGCCCAGAAAAGGCGGCCGGTGGCCACGCCCCCTCATCCAAGCTCCGCCCCCTCGCTCCGTGCGGTTGAGGAGCGGAATCCCCGGGGATAACGGTTGCTGTCGCTCGGTGAAGAGACGGAAAAGCTGGGCCCGGGGCTGGCGGTAAGAGAGAGAGGGATCCCCGGGACCGGATCAACCGGGGGCGGGATCACCCGGGACCGGATCACCCGGGGGCGGGATCACCCGGGGGGCGGGATCACCCGGGAGCGGGATCCCTGATAATCCCGAGTCAGAATCCAAAAAAAAACTGGACCGCAGTAAATTCCGGGAGAGGATTATAAAGAGGCAGATTCCCTCCTCGACATGGACTGCACCTCACTGTGATAAGGAAAAGATAATGTTATTACAACCAGGACGTGACTGAGATTAGAGACAGTGCGGGATACTAAAGGGTTTGGGGATTGAGTGGGATT
>JAHRHZ010000213.1:875192-919354 GCA_024137785.1 Ginglymostoma cirratum | reverse complement strand
AGACGGTGCGGGATACTAAAGGGTTTGGGGATTGAGTGGGATTAGACTGTGCGGGATATTAAAGGGTTTGGGGATTGTGTGGGATTAGACTGTGCGGGATATTAAAGGGTTTGGGGATTGAGTGCCATTACACTGTGCAGGATATTAAAGGGTTTGGGAAGCCTCACTGATGCCAGTCAGGCAAGGCAATCTGCCATCCTTACCAGATTTACCCTAAATATGATTCCAAACCAGCTGCAACGTGCAGGGATGGGCAATAAATGCAGGTCCAACCAGCGACACCCTCAGCCCATGAATGAATTAAAAAAAGACGTGGCTGAATCCTGAACTGCCCTCCAAAAGGACCTAACCATTCCGTTCAATCAAACTGATAGAAAGTTTCATCAGAGAAGTGAAATTGGATACCTGGCATCGACCTAGGCACCGTAAAAGAATAGCAGGAATAGTCCTGTCGACCCTGCAAAGTCTTTCTCAGTAACATCTGGGAGCTAGTGCGAAAATTGGGAGAGCTGTGTCACAGATTAGTCAAGCAACAGGATTATGTTTTTGAGACAGTGTCCCCGACACCACCATCGCCATCCCTGGAAATGGCCTGTCACACCGGGAGGACACACTAAGCTGAGGAGACAGTATGCAGTCAGGAGGAAGTTGCCCTGGGAGTTCTGAACATTAACTCTGGACCCCCATGAAGTCTCATGGGATCAGGTTAAATGTGGACAAAGAATCCTCCTGCTGGTTACCATGTACTGTCCTCCCTCGACTGATGAACCAATACCCCTCCATGTTGAGTAATTCTTGGAGGCTGCTGAGGATGGCAAGGCACAAAATGTCCTCTGGATAGCTGATTTCAATGTCCACCAGGAAGAGTGTCTTAGCAGCAGCTCTACTAATTAGATTGTTAAAGGATAAAGCTGCTCGACTGGGTCTGTGGCGAGTGATAAGGGATCCAACAAATGAGAAAGTCATTCTCACCAATCTGCTAGCTGCAGATTCATCTGCCCATTACAGTATTGGTAAGAGTGACCACCATATAGTCCTCGTGGAGAAAATGTCCTATTTTCACATTATGATTACCTTCCATCATGTTGCGTGGAACTATCATTGTGTAAAATGGAACAGACTTCAAGCAGCTCAGATAACTCAAGTCTGGACATTGATGAGATGCTGTGGGGCATCAGCAGCAGCAGAATTGTACTTCAGCACAACCTACATCATCATGGCCCAGCATATTCCCCTATTCAACCATTAGCATCAGGCCAGGGGCTCAATCCTGGTTCAGTGGAGAGTTCAGGAGGCCGTGCCAGGAGTGGCATCTGAAAATGAGCTGTCAACCTGGTGAAGCTACTAAACAGGAGAATTAGTTTGCCAGACAGCTTGAACAGAAAGTTATTGACAGAGGTAAGTTTGCCCACAATCAAAAGATCAGGTCTAAGCTCTGTAGACCTGCCACATACAGTCATGGATGGTGGTGGACAAATGAACAATTGACTGGAGGAGGAGGAGGCTGCACAGATTTCCCTATCTCAATGATGGAAGAGCCCAACACATCACTGTAAAAGATAAAGGTGAAGCATTCGCAGCAATCTTCAGTCAGAAGTACCAAGTAGATGATTCGTCTCAGCCTCGTCCAGTTGTCCCCAGCAATACAGATACCAGTCTTCAGCCAATTTGATTCACTCCACATGATATCAAGAAATGTTTGGAAGCACTGGACTCTGCAAAGGCAATGGGCCCTAAAAAGATTCCAGTAATAATACTGAAGACTCGTGCTCTAAAATGTGTTGGTCCCGTCACCAGGCTCTTCCAGTACAATTACAATAATGGCATGTACCCAACAAATGGAAAATTACCCAGGTATGTCCTGCATGCAAAAAACAGGACACATCCAACCTAGCCAAATACTGCCCCATCAGACTTCTCTTGTTTATCAGTAACGTGATGGAAGGTGTCGTCAACAGTGCTGTCAAGCAGCGCCTGCTCACTGATGTCCATTTTAGGCTCTGCCAAGGCCACTCAGCTCCTGACCTCATTACAGCCTTGGTTCAAACATAAACAAAAGCATTGAATTTCATAGGTGAGGTGAGAGTGACAGCGCATGACATTAAAACCACGTAGAGGATTGTCTGACTGGCAGAAAGCAGAGAGTCAGGATAAAGGGATCTTTTCTGGGATGGCAGCTGGTGACTAGTGGAGTTCTGAGGTGGTCCAGGGATCCCTGAAGGAACCGGGTAGGCTTAAAATAAACTTGGACAGGCTAGGAGAGTGGGCAAAAAAGTGACAGATGGAATACAATGTTAGGAAGTGTGAGATTATGCGCATTGTAAGGAAAAATAGAGGTGTAGCTTATTTTCTAAGTGGGGAGACGCTTCGGAAATCTGAAGCACAAAGGGATTTGGGGAGTCCTCGTTCAGGATTCTCTTATGGTTAACATGCAGGTTCAATTCACAGATAGGAAAGCAAATGTAATACTTGCATTCATTTCAAGAGAACTAAAATACAAGGGCAGAGATGTACTGCTGATCCTGTTACATGCTATGGTCAGACTGCATTTGGAATATTATGAGCAGTTGTGGGTCCCAAATGTATGGACGGACGGGCTTGTATTGGAGGGGGTCCATACAAGATTTACAGGAATGAAGGGCTTGTCTGTGAGGAGTGGTTGAGGACTCTGCACCTGTACTTGATGGAATTTAGAAGGATGAGGGACATCTGTTTGAAACTTACAGAATACTTAGAGGCCAGGATAGTGTAGATATGGAGAAGATGTTTCCACGAGCAGGAAAAACTCCACCCAAGGGCACAGCCTTAGACTGAAAGGGCAATGCTTTAGAACTGAGATCAGGAGGAATTTCTTCCGCCAGACAGTGGTTAATCTGTGGAACTTATTTCTGCAGAAAGTTTTGGGGGCCCAAGTTAATGAATGTATTTAAGACAGAGATAAATGGGTTCTTGATTAGTAAAGGAATCAAGGGTTACAGGGAAAAGGCAGGAGAATGGGGTTATGAAACATATCAGTTATGATTGAATAGCAGAGCAGACTTGAATGGCCTAATTCTGCTCCTTTACCTTATGGTCTTATTCGACCAAGTGTGGCATCAAGGAACCCAAACAAAATTGGAATCAATGGGAATCGGGAGGCAAACTCTCCACTGGTTGGATTCATACCTGGCACACAGGAAGTAGATTGTGGTTTTGTAAGTGAGTAGCTGTTTAAACAGCTGCTTCCAAAACCACAACCATTTCCATCTGGAAGGACAAGAACAGCAGATACATGGGAACACTACCATCTGCAAGTTCCCCTCCAAGCCGCACACCGTCCTGACTTGGAAATATATCCCGATTCCCACTGTGTTGTTGAGTCAAAATCCTAGAACTTCCTCCCTATGAGCATTGTGGGTTTACCTGCAGCACAAGGACTGCAGTAGTTTAAGAACACAGCTCACCATCACCTTCTCAATGGCAACTGGGGATGGGCAATAAATGCTGGCCAGATAATGATGTCCACGTCCCACATGTGAATTTCTAAACTGGGGATATAAAGGGTCAAGGAAATGAGTGGGATTGGACCGGGGGATAATAAAGGTTTTGGCAAGTGAGTAGAATAAGACTGAGAAATTAAAGGGTTTATAAAATGTTTGGGATTTACTGTGATATTAAAGAGTTTGGATGTGACTGGAATTAGTCTGTTTGGGGCATTAAAGGCTTGAGGAATGAGTGAGATTAGATTTTGTGGGATATGAAAGGGTTTGGTTAGTGAGTGGAATTAGACTGAGCAGTATGAAAGGATTGGAGGTGAGTGGGGCTAAACTGTGGGATATCAAATGGTTTGAGGAGTGAGTGGAATTATACTGGGGAATGTTAAGTGGTCAGGGGAATGAGTGGGATTATACTGGGGGATTTAGCAGTTTGGGGATTGAATGGGATTGGACTGTAACATTAAATAGGTTGAGAAGTTAGTGGAATTAGACTGTGGGATAATAAAGGATTGGAGAATGAGTGGGATTAGACTGTGCAGACTTTAAAAGGTTTTGAGAATAAATGGAATTAGACTATGGATGTTAAAAGGAGTGGAGACTGAGATTAGATTGCGTGGGGCATTAAAAGGATTGAAGAACGAGTGGGATTAGACTGTGCAGATTTTAGAAGGATTGGACAATGAGTAAGATTAGACAGTGTGGATATTAAAAGGATTGGAAAGTGAGTAAGACTAGACTATGTGATATTAAAGATCTTGGGGAGTAATCAGGATTAGACTGAGAATATTAAAGGGTTTGGTGATTGAGTTGAATTAAACTGGGATATTAAAGGGTCAGGGGAATGAGTAGGATTAGATCGGGGAAAATTAAAGAGTTGGGGAATGAACTTGACTGCATGGTATGTTAAAGAGTTTGTGACTGAGTGGCATCAGACAGTGTGGATGGCAGAGTTTGGGGAGTGAGTGAGATTAGATTGGGGGATATTAAAGGGTCAGGTTTGAGAATTGTTCTTGCAACGAAGCACTCACAAGGCCATCGGAAAAGGTTAGTTTTAAACTTTATTGGTCAAACATTGAATATTATACAAGCAGTCGGTCTCTACTGCTTCCAATTGTCTACACTGCCCAGACTGCCCCAACTGCCTGCCCAGGGCTCGCATTCTCACAATTTTAGACTCACTCCCACCTCCTTTGTTTTATCCAGTCAGTTCACTCAAGCACCGGGGTGCTTGCCATTTTAGTGACCAGCCCCTCCTCTTTCTAGAAACTTCTGTCTGTTGTTTTACACATGTGCCCAGTCTTTTACTCCCTCACGGCTTCCCCTCCCTCACTGTGGTATAATATAAACACACACACACACCCCTTCCATTTTAACTTATGCAATATGCATTCAGCTGCATTTTTTTTTAATCCTAATTGTTTTAAATGTAATTGAGCTTTCTCCCACAACTCCTCCCTTTTGATTCTTTTAAGCTTTAATAAGAGTCACTACACATACAACGACCTTAACATGGTATGAGTTTGCTCAGAAATTTCCAGGCGTTGAAGCTGGTCTGGATTAAGGAAGCAGGCTAAACAATATTTAAAATAGTGGGATAGCAAGAATTGCAGATGCTGGAGTCAGAGATAACAAAGTGTGGAGGTGGAGGAGTACAGCAGGCCAGGCAGCATCAGAGGAACAGAAAAGTTGACGTTTTGGGTCAGGGTCCTTCTTCAAAAAACTGCTGACCCAAAATGTCAACTTTCCTGTTCCTCTGATGCTGCCTTGCCTGCTGTGTTCCTCCAGCTCCACACTTTATTATTTAAAACATTGGGCTAGGACATAAAGAGCAAGGATAATAACAAGGAAGGTTACGATTCCCTGAAAGTGAAGGTTTCCAACAAGCCTAGCCATCCAGTGGTCCAGTCCCGTAAGGTACTTGTGGACTTTGTTTTACTTTTGTCGTTTTGTCAGTTCCTTATTAATGTGGTCAGCGAGGTTAGTAAAGTACTCTGAGTTGTCAGGAATGTAGGTACAACACTCCCGACTTACAAGGCCACAAGTGCCGCCTTACTTAGCCAGGATCCAGTCCAGAGCTATGTGAATCTGCATTGAGGTGGGTTGTAGGGCAATCATTTCAGCATTAATCTTATCAAAGGCCTGACAGCTGTCATTGGCTACCTGTTCTAAGATAGCTGCCATATTGATGTATTCTCTGGCTAGCTTGGCTATACCATACAAGTGGAACAAAATAGCGAAAAATTGTTCAGTCTCTGCAATGGCACATTGTGTACTGTAGAGTGGATTTCGGACAGGTCATAGAAGTGACACATGAATGGGACTACAAAAGCAAGGTAACAGGAGCATGTCCACGAGGGGGTAAACAAGGCATATGCCTTGAGTCCTTAAACAAAATATGTGCTGTGCCGTTGTATGGGACAAACTGAGTTACGCAGTCCAAAAACCAGATGTGGTTAAACGTTCCTGCTGACTTGAGATTGACAAAATTAAGTTTAGAAAGGGACCATGCGTTAGGTGTGACATTAAAATTTGAAGTACAATTCCCCTGACCTGCAGACAAACCTCTAGGCTCAGATCTATTAAAGCAAATAGAGCACATTGGTTTTCCTACCTTTGAAGTATTCGTGATGATAATGAGTGGTGGTATGTGGGAGGTATTAAACTGAGGTTAATACCAGCCTTTAAAGGCAGAAAGACTGTGCCCTGTTGATTCCCACTTGACTTGGATACCATTAATGTCTACCCAATATACTCCTCTCTCTATGGAAGATGTGGTGGCCATGTGGACCCCAGTTATAAGGGATACATTTTAGCAAGTGACACTTTCAGCCACTTCAGATGTATCAAACAGAATAGATCGGAGGGGAAGACCACCCTTAGAATGTATGGATATATGTGAGCAAACCCAGCAACTGGAGATATTGGAATGACTGGCATACACACATAACATATACAAAAATGTATTTACACTCAATTTCCGCTTCACAACAGAAGTACATGTTCCAATGGCTATCAGGTAAGCAGAAAGTCCAAAAGATACGAGCTGCATTTTTTTAGTGATGTGGTGGACATCTTAACGTGTGAAGCATGGATCACATTTTCTTCCCTTGTACTTTCACAGCCGATGGAGTTGTTAACAGAATTTGGAATGGGCCTTCCCACTTCTCCCCAAGTGGTTCCTTGTGGATTTTCTTAACAAGTACCCACATTCCAGGGACTATATTGTGCCCACCTTCGGGAGGATCATCACACACTGCTGCAACCTGTTGGGAGGCATAACTAACAGCATTTGTCAGATCCTGACATTATTTTAACAGTGAGTCATGCAATAAATGGCCATCAGCTGTACTGAGATCTATCATACAAGGCAGGGACATAGATCACCCAATTATAACTTCAAAAGGGCTTAGGCCTGTGGTTCGATTAGGTGTTGTCCGAATACTACACAGCAGTAGAGGGACCCAAAAAACTGCTGACCCAAAATGTCAACTTTCCTCAAGGGAAGTTGCTCAAGGGCTCAAGGCCCTCCTTCCTGAAGGTATTTGGCTAAGCATTGTTTTATCATCCAATTTGTACGCCCATGCTGTCCTGACGACTCTGCGTGATGTGGACAATGTAAGTCCCATTTAATGTTCAACAGCCTGTATACCTCTTGACAAATTGCTCCAGTAAAATGAGTTTCTCGGTCTGAATCAATGCTGGATGGAAACCACCCCCCATCCATCAGGGAATGTACTCATTGCAGAGAATCTTAGTGGTACGATTGGCTGTAGTCCTTCTGGCAGGTGTCACCTCCACCCATCATGAGAATTTATCCAGTATAACTAGGACATCTGAGTATCCTTGGAGATAGTAGGAACTGCCGATTCTGGAGTATCCTTGGCACTTGGGGACAGAGTAATCCACCTGTAAATGTTGGAAGGATCTGGCAGGTGCAGGCGGTCTCAGTTGTGGCATTATCGTGGTGGGTCCAGGATTGTTCTTCTGGCAAGTTATACTGCGATCGCCACGAGTTCCACGTCTCTTAAATCCTCATTCCCAACAGCTCTTTTGGAATCTGGCCATCATCTGTAGAGTGGCCAAGTGCCCCCAAGAATGTATTTGCTGTGCCAGGAAGGGCATTAACACCTGTGGTGCGACTGGCTTATTGTATCCCCTTGTCTCCAAACACCATCTTCACATAATTTTATTCCAGCCTCAATCCATGTCCACTTTTCCTCCTTAGAACATTGATCTTGTATTGTTCCAAGATCCTATAATTTGCTTGTGAATTTGCTTGTTCTGTCGCATATGTGCCTTGCATTTCAGAATTGCACCTTCTTGTGGCAATTGAATGGCTTCAGAGAGGTTTTGGACCTCAACCCCATTCTGAATGGGTGTTACTGCCGCAGTAAGGAATCTCCTTTTTTGCTGCAAAGGTCCAAAATTGTATGCAACCCGGAAAGCATATCAAGAATCTGTGTAGACGTTGGCTGTTTTCCCTTCGGTTATCTTACATGCTTCCATGAGTGCTCTTAGTTCTGCCTGTTGGACCGACGTGCCTGCTGGCAAGCTTCCTTGAGCTATTCATACAAGCTGGTGACAGCCCGTCCTGCTTTTCGCATACAGTCTTCTACAAAGGAGGTTTTGTAAAGGCTTTTCTGCCGCCTGAGCAGCTTCATCCAAGAGCTGCAAAATTTCCATGCACTTGTGTTCTTCATCGCTACGGCCAGCCTCTTCCTCCCTTTTGATTTCACGCAACAGGTAGCAGTGTCATGGGATTAACTGGGCTTACACAGACCAGGTAGAAATTGAGGGCTTTGAAAAGGGCTGTCCAGCACTTCCATCAGGCTACAGTTATCTGCAAAATACGGTTCATAGCTAACATAGCGTGCACCATGTGAGGGCACTTGACAATCATCTCTTGATTCAGCACAATGGGGGCAGTGGCCATGATAGCTCTAGATGCACCTTCCACCGCCCTCAGACACCTACCCCAGCTCAGTGCCATAGAAACTAGCCAAGGAGCATAATAACTGACAGACAGAGACCTATCACCATGCTCCTGTGTAAGGATGGCTTTCATGTAGCCATCTCTCTCATGTACATAAAGAGCTTACCATTGTCAGGGATTCCCAGGGCTGGAAAGGAATATAAGGCAGTTTTTAATTTCAGGAAGGCAGACCACTGTTCGATAGTGAACACCACTGGGTCTTTAGGGTTACATTTTCCTTTAAGGCTGGGCATAACTGCATGTAACTCTCAATCCAGTTATGATTAAAATTGCAAAGCCCCGAAAAGGATCTTAGTTCCCGGATTGTAGCGGGTTCCTTTGCAGTCCAAATGGCTGCTGTCCTATCTTGCGTCATCTCTCGTTTGCCTGCCGAGATTTTCTGACCCAAATACACCACTTCCTCTTGGGCAATCTGCGCCTTCATAAGATTGACTTTATGACCACAGGAGTGTAAATAATGGAGGAGAGTATGCAAGTCTTCCCTATGCTGTTCCTCAGTCCGCAATGTTATCAAGATGTCCACGTATTGAATGACTATGGACGCCATTGGAGGCAATTCTTGTAAATGATTCTTCAGGGCCATATGGAACATTGTAGGGCTGCTGTGAAAACGCCGGGGCAAGCACGTCCAGGTGTACTGCTTTTGGTGGACCGTGAAGGCAAATCAAAACTGCACTTCTTGGGTCAAAGCGACAAACCAGAATCCATTAGCTACGTCTATAACAAAAAAAATCCATGTTTTAGGGAAAGGGAATTAAAAATGGTGGACAGGTCGGTTGTCAGAGGCGCCTTCTGGTCAATACACTGGTTGGCTTTCCAATGGTCAAATGCCAGGTACCGTCCAGTTTCTTAACCAGTCAGACAGGACTGTTGGACATGCTGTGTACCTTGACCAGTACACTCCTGTTCCAATTGATGTATGACTGATAGGATACCAGCAATGGAGGCAGGGCTAATGGGACATTGCTTAGTACATAGTAGGTCGGTTCTGGTGAAGGTGACTGGAGCCATTTTGAGCAAACCACAGTTGTTTTTGTCTCTTGCCCAAATCGGGTGGTTCTCTCACTTCTCTTCCTTGTGGTGTTGTTTTGACCAAGTAACGTGACCATCTTCAAAGTGTAAGGATGAATTTATTTGAGTCAAAACATGCATTCCCAAGAGGGCTTGTTGTACTGGCCCTACCCATATGGATGTAATACTCTCATGTGGACCCAGACATATAGGCAATGGTTGCGTCTTCTTACAACACAATCCTTTTTCCCCTACACCCACTGCAGTCCTACACTTCCCGTCCAGTGGTAGATCCCGTCCCTCAATTAACGGCAAACAACTCCAGCATCCAATAAACAGCCAATTTCCTTATCGCACCCCCCCAACTAAAATCCAACAGCTATCAAGTCATTTTTGAAGAAAAGGGGCTAAGAGGTGGGCAGTTCTAGTTTTTTTGCTAGGTTTCGAAGGGCCTCCTGCTGCCCAAGGGATAGATTTTTTTAATGCGTTCCAGTAACCTCTGCTCCATCAGTGGGCCATTCGAAGGGCTTTAGTCCTGCCTACGGGCCAGTTCGCTGGAAGTTGCCTTCTTAAAGGGCACATTTTTGCCCAATGCCCCTCTCAGCCATAGTTGTGGCATCTATCAGGCGGATCGGCAGATGGAGCCACTACAATGTGCATAGTTCTTAATTTAGAGTCCATGTTTTGCTCAAGTTTATTGGCCTTCTGTACTGTCTTTCAGAAGGATTCATGACTCACTTCCCCAAACTGGATGTGTAATGTTGAGGATTTTAGCTACTTCAGGTTTCAATCCTGCAATAAAGGCAGATTTGACGGGCGTCAAAGTACTTTGGTGTAATTTGTCTGTGTTGTCAATGTTACCAGCCAGTCCCAAATATTCAGTCCATATGGCTACAAAGTGCTCTGCATAGTCCTTCAATTCCTCATTGCCTTTTTGCTGACAGGCGGATATTTTACTCCAGTCAGTTTTTGGTGGACCGTAGTTCTTTCAACAGTTTTGAATCGCCTTCCATCCCTCGACCAGATCCTGCCCATCATCCTGTAATTCTTCAGTCACCTTCCTAGATAATTTCTGGCCTGTATTTCCTCCCAGCATTACTGATTTTATGGTCATGATTAGTTTTTTCAGTGATTTTATGTCGTCTGATTTGTTGCATGACATACAATGACCAGCGAGTACGTTGTTTACCTTTAAGTCGGGTACTTTTGCCCCAAACATATTTTATATCATCCAGGGACCAATGTCCTAAGAAGCTTCCATATTTTCCCCAAATTTAATTAAGGCAGTAGGTAGATCAAACTGCTGTTCAGTGTACCCCTTTAAATTTTACTGTGGGTAGGACCAATCCTCCTTTAACAGTCGTAGGTTTCTGTGAGTCGGACATGGTGTTTGCTTTGGCAATAGTTTGAACCGATACGGACTCTTCCTAGGAAACTGTAGGGTTAAACCTGTTACTACCAACATCAGTATTCTAACTATTGAGTTCAAATTAGGACTATGTTCAGCGTGGGATCGCATCAGACGAGAAGATTTTGGGGCGTCACTTCCACCCGGGAACTTTTAGAAGACAGGACTTCTTACCTCTGGACACAGATATAGGGATCTATTCCTCTTCAGTGCTGTTGCGATCCTGCTGACTACACCAGAAATATTGGGTTCAAGAATTGTTGGGTCCAAAGTTTTCATAACAAAGCACACAGGAGGCCACCGCGACAGGTTAGTTTTAAACTTTATCGTTGGTCTCTACTGCTTTCACCTGTCTGCATTACGCCAACTGCCCACCCAGGGCTCGCATTCTCACAATTTTAGACTCACTCCTACCGCCCGCCCCTCAGTTTCCTCCAACCAATTCACTCCAGCACCAAGGTGCTTGCCATTTTAGTGACCAGCCCCTCCTCTTTCTAGAACCTTCTGTCTGTTGGTTTTCCACATGTGCCCAGTCTTTTACACTCTCATGGTTTCCCCTTCCCCACTTGACATAAACACACACACACACAGACGCTGCTCCCCTCCATTTTAGTTTGCGCAATATGCGTTCAGCTGCAGATATTTTGTTTTAAACATAATCAAGCTTTCTCCCATAGCAGGGTTAGACTGGGAATATTAAAGTTTTGGCAATAAATGGGATAAGGCTGGGGATATTAAAGAATTTGGATAATGTGAGATTAGACTGTCGGGGATATTAAAGGGTTTTGTGGAATTAGACTGTGGGATGCTAAAAGGGTTTGGATAGTGATTGGGATGAGGCTGTGTGGGATATTAAAAGCTTTGTGAATGAGTGGGATTTGATTTTTGGTGCGTATTAAATGATTTGGAGTGTGAATGGGATTAGAGTGGGAACATTTAATTGTCAGGGGAATGAATCAGATTAGTTTAGGGCGTTGTTAAAGGGTCAGGGAAATGAGTGGGATCAGACTTGATGGGTCAGTCAGATAAAACAGTGGGATTTTACAGATTTTGGGTAGTGAGTGAGATTAAACTGGGTGATATTAAAGACTTTGGGGAGTGAGTGGGATTAGACTGTCAAGGTGTCAGTGTTTTGAGCAGTGAGTAGGATCAGACTGGGATATTCAAGGTTTTTGTGTGTTGAATGAGACAGTGTGTGATATTAAATGGTCAGGGGAATGAGCTGGATTAGATGAGAAATGTTAAAAGGGAATGAATGCAGTTAGACTGAGGAATGTTAAAGGGTTTGGGAAGTGATTGGAATTAAACTGATGAATATGAAAGATCAGGAAATGAATGAATTAGACTGTGGGGTATTAAATAGTTTGGTGAGTGAGTGATTAGACTGGGGGATGTTAAATTATTGGGGGAATGAGTGAGATTAAGTTTGGTGGATGTTAAAGTTTTTGGAGAAATGAGTGGGATTAGACTCATATTAAAGGTTTTGAGGAATGAGTGGGATTAGATTGTGTGTAATATTAACGGGTTTATCACAGAGTCCTACAGCACGGAGACAGGCCCTTTGATCCAAACAGGTCCGTGCCGACCAAAATGTCCATCCATGCTAACCCCATTACCCTGCACTTGGCCTATATCCTTCTCAACCTTTCCTATCCATATATTCATCTAAATGCCTTTTAAAGGTTGTTAATGTACTCGACTTAACCATTTCTGCTGGCAACTCATTCCATATGTGTACCACCCTCTGTAAAAAAGTCATCCCTCAGGTTCCCATGTATTCTTTCCTCTCTTACCTTAAAATAATGTCCTCTGATCCTCGAATCCCCAACCCCGGGAAAAAGACTGAGTGCATTTGCCCTATCCACACCTCTAAGGATCTTACACACTTCTACAACATCCCCTCAGTCACCTATGCTCTGAAGGAAAACGTCCTAGTTTGTCCAACCTCTTCCCCATAACTCAGTCCCTTGAGTCCTGGCAACATTCTTGTAAATTTCTTCTGCACTCTTTCCAGTTTAACGACATCCTTCCGATAACAAGGTGACTGAAACTGAACACAGTACTCCAAGTAGAGATAACAAGTTGTAGAGCTGGATGAACACAGCAGGCCATGCAGCATCAGAGGAGCAGGAAGGCTGACGTTTCGGGCCTAGATCCTGCTCCTCTACTGCTTGGCCTGCTGTGTTCATCCAGCTCTACACCTTGTTATCTCAGATTCTCCGGCATCTGCAGTTCCTACTATCTCTGAAACAGTACTCCAAGTGCTGCCTCACCAATGTCCTGTACAACTGCAACATTACTTCCCAACTTCTTTTTTCCGGACTGGCGAAGGCCAGTGTGCCAAAGCCTTCTTCACTGCCCTGTCTATCTGTGACTCCACTTTCAAGGAATCGTGCATCTGAACTCCAAAGTCCCTCTCTTCCACTACCTTCCTTCAGGCCCTACCATTCACCGTGAAACTCCTGCCTTTATTTGACTTTCCAAAATGCGACACCTCATATTTATCTATATTAAATTCCATTTGCCATTTCTCGGCCCATTTCCCCAGTTGATCAAGATCTTACTGCAATTTCTGATAACCTTCCTCACTGTCCATGATGCCGCCTGTTTTAGTGTCATCCACACACTTACTAATCGTGCCTTGTACATTCTTATCCAAATCATTGATTTAGATAACAAACAGCAATGGGCCCAGCACTGACCCCTGAGGCATGCCAGTAGTCACAGGGTTGGGGGAATGAGTGAAGCTTCTGGACACTAAAGGGCTCAGGAACGAACAAGATTAGACTGTAGGATATTAAAGCATTTGTGATGTGAGTGGGACTAGCTTGTGGGATATTTAGGAGTTTGGGAATGAAAAAGATTAGACTATGGGGATCTTAAAGTGTTTGTGGAGTGAGTGTGATTATATTGTGGGAGATATTAAATGTTTTTTGGAGTGTGGGGGACATCAAAGAGATTGGGGAATGAGTGGGATTTGACTCTGTAGAATGATAACTAATAGAGAATAATGAGAGCAGCCTCTCTCAGCTGTTTGTGAATGACTGACATGGTGTCTCTATATTCCCTCTCTGTCTCTCGCTCTCTTTCTCCGCAGTGTATGTGGATAACCAAGATGGTCTCCTTCTCTCTCTCTTTTTATCTGTGCGCTATGTGAAAGATTTAAATACCCTTTCTTTCTCTCTCTTTCTCTCTGTCACTCTGTGCTATCCATGAATAATCCATCATGTTTCTCCCTTCAGATTCTGGTGCTGTCTGCAGACTCTCCCTCTCCAGGCACAGTGTGATCAGTGTCAGTTCCAGCAGAATTGGAGAAGAGAGTGATTGGGATTCTGTTGAGTCGTTTCTAATAACATACCATTTTTGTAATCTCTGCCTGTTCCTTGAGAACACTGTTGATGTTACATCGAATCCACTGGGTGTTCACAGTGACATGAAGATTTATTTTGTCCTTGTATTTCTCTTTACACAGCATCACCTGAGTGAATCAAAAGGTAAAACTGATTTACTTCTGTATATTTAAAGCTACTAATACAGCATTTTTACTAGAAAGGGTCTGTCTTAAAAAAGCTTTGAGAATATGTAGAGGGGTGATGTTCCATGTATGGATGGTAATGGTAATGGGTTTGGAGGTACTGTCTAAGGAGCTTTGGTGATTTTCTGCAGCGCACCATGTACATGGTACACACTGCTGCTACTGAGTGTCAGTGGTAGAGGGAGTGGATGCTTTGTCGATGTGGTGCCAGTCAAGTGGGGGCTGCTTTGTCTTGGATGGAGGTCAAGCTTTTTGAATGTTGATAAAGCTGCTTGAATCTGGGCCAGTGGGGAGTATTCCATCACACTCCTGACTTGTGCCTTGTAGGTGGCGCTTTGCAGTTTTCTGATTGTTACCAGAAAATAAAAGGAAGGGACAGAATAGGTGAATGTGAGTTTGCACCGTGAAAATATAAAAGTATTGGGCAATTTGACCACTGAACAAACTTAAAGGCTTTGAATCTCAATGTATGAAGCATTTGGAGTAAAGCAGATGAACTGACAGCACAAATTGAAGTAAATGAATATGATCTCATAGCCATTATGGAAGCATCATTACAAGGAGATCAAAACTGGGAAATGAAAATTGAGAGATGTTTGGCCTTTTGGAAGGACAGAAGGGATGGAAAAGGTGATGCTGTAGCACTGTTAATAAGAAGTGAAGTGATGACAGTTGTGAGAGAAGATCTAGCCTTGAGGGATACAGAGTCCGTGTGGGAGGAGGTAAAAACAGTAAGAGAAAGAAGACATTGATGGGAGTAGTGTACAGTCCTCAAATAGTCACCACGCTGTAGGAGAGGCTACAAATCAATAAATAGTAGGAGCAGGTAACAAAATAGGGCTGAAATAACTGCACAGAGGCTGGTATCCCGTCACCAAGTCACCCTTTATTAACTTGTGCACAGTAAAGCTGTGGCCAGTCAGATTGGAGTCAGTCCTCAACTGAGGAGATTCTGAACCTCCTGGTTATCTTGGTCAGCCAAGACTTCCCTAATTGGCCCAAGTTAACAACCCATGTGTATTCGATGTGATCTAACCTTCTAACAAGTCCACCATGAGAAACCTTGTCGAATACCTTACTGAAGTCCATATAAATCATAGATAATAGGAACTGCAGATGCTGGAGAATCCAAAATAACAAGGTGTGGAGCTGGATGAACACAGCAGGCCGAGCAGCATCATAGGAGCAGGAAAGCTTGACGTTTCGGGCCTAGACCCTTCATCAGAAATGGGGGAGGGGAAGAGGGTTCTGAAATAAATAGGGAGAGAGGGGGAGGCGGATAGGTGGAGAGGAGGCAGACAAGTCGAAGAGGCGGGGATGGAGCCAGTAAAGGTGAGTGTAGGTGGGGGGGTAGGGAGGAGATAGGTCAGTCCAGGGAGGACGGACAGGTCAAGGGGGCGGGATGAGGTTAGTAGGTAGGAGATGGGGGTGGGGCTTGAGGTGGGACGAGGGGATAGGTGAGAGGAAGAACAGGTTAGGGAGGCAGGGACGAGCTGGGCTGGTTTTGGGATGCGGTTGAGGGAGGGGAGATTTTGAAGCTTGTGAAACCCACATTGATACCATTGGGCTGCAGGGTTCCCAGGCTGAATATGAGTTGCTGTTCCTGCAGCCTCCGGGTGGCATCATTGTGGCACTGCAGGAGGCCCAGGATGGACATGTCGTCTGAGGAATAAGAGGGGGAGTTGAAATGGTTCGCGACTGGGAGATGCAATTGTTGGTTGCGAACCGAGCGCAGGTGTTCTGCAAAGCGGTCCCCAAGCCTCCGCTTGGTTTCCCCGATGTAGAGGATGCCACAACAGTCACAGCGGATGCAGTATACCACATTGGCAGATGTGCAGGTGGACAACTGCTTGATGTGGAAAGTCGTCTTGGGGCCTGGGATGGGGGTGAGGGAGGAGGTGTGGGGGCAGATGTAGCACTTCCGGTTGTTGCAGGGAAAAGTGCCAGGTGTGGTGGGGCTGGAGGGGAGTGTGGAGCGGACAAGGGAGTCACGGAGAAAGTGGTCCCTCCAGAAAGCAGACAATGGTGGGGAGGGAAAAATGTCTTTGGTGGTGGGGTCGGATTGCAGATGGCGGAAGTGTCGGAGGATGATGCGTTGGATCCGGAGGTAGATGGGGTGGTACTTGAGGACGTTGTTATTGCGGGGACGGGATTTAAGGAATGAGTAGCGAATCATTTCAACTCCCCCTCTTATTCCTCAGATGACATGTCCATCCTGGGCCTCCTGCAGTGCCACAATGATGCCACCCAAAGGCTGCAGGAACGGCAACTCATATTCAGCCTGGGAACCCTGCAGCCCAATGGTATCAATGTGGATTTCACAAGCTTCAAAATCTCCCCTCCCCCAGCCGCATCCCAAAACCAGCCCAGCTCGTCCCCGCCTCCCTAACCTGTTCTTCCTCTCACCTATCCCCTCCTCCCACCTCAAGCCGCACCCCCATCTCCTACCTACTAACCTCATCCTGCCCCCTTGACCTGTCCGTCCTCCCTGGACTGACCTATCTCCTCCCTACCCCCCCCACCTACACTCACCTTTACTGGCTCCATCCCCGCCTCTTCGACTTGTCTGCCTCCTCTCCACCTATCCGCCTCCCCCTCTCTCCCTATTTATTTCAGAACCCTCTTCCCCTCCCCCATTTCTGATGAAGGGTCTAGGCCCGAAACGTCAAGCTTTCCTGCTCCTATGATGCTGCTCGGCCTGCTGTGTACATCCAGCTCCACACCTTGTTATCTCCCTATAAATCATGTCCACCACGCTGCCCTCATCAATCCTCTTCATCACCTTTCAAAAAACTTAGTCATTATAACCTCACTTAAAATCCCGCTACAGATTTCCTCGGTTCTCTAACAGCCGAATATAGCTGATAGTGTCTGAGGATTAGGGGCGGTTTGGGGTCGTAATATTCCTTAACCAGCTCTGTCAACTCTTGAAAGGTTTTAATGTCTGGTGCCGCTGGGAAAGTTAAGGCCCTTATAATCGAAAATGCTGCAGATCCACACACAATCACGAGGATTACGTTTTGCTTTTCAACTGCCCCAGTGTCATTTGCCCAGAAAAAGTATGGCCTTCTTTCCACAAATTTGCCAGCAGGCTTAAACGTGTCAAGCTTCCCGAATAGAGGCATGATGCCAGAAATGCTTACTCCAACTCCAAGATGACAGTTGCAAGCGAATGTTCTCCAGGCATGCCCCGTTTCCTCCCACCGCCACTGAAATAACTGCACAGAGGCTGGTATCATCTCCAAGTCACAGTTTATTTACTAATGCATAGTACACTGGCTGTGGCCAGCCAACTCGGAGTGAATCCCTTGAACTGAGGAGATTCTAATCTCTTGGTTATATTTTCTTTAGACACAGTAAAAAACAGCAGGTGTGCAAATAACTTTATTAACATACCATCACCAGGAAAGTCACCCACATGACCGAAACATCAAGCAGAGCGCCTGTGTGAAAGAAAAAGTGAGAGGGAGGGTTAGGATCAAATCAAAATAGAGTTTGTGGGGGAAACAAAGCACTCCACACCCCGCAGTGCCCACCTCTGTCTCCTGGTTATATTGGTCAGCCAAGGTTTTCCTGATTGGGTATCTTAACCTGGGCCAATCAAGAACCTCATAGCCAATGTGGTCCACCTTGTTCCAATCACTGCAAGGGTAATGGGTGACTTCAGTCTCCATAAAGAGTGGCTACGAGATCAAATTCACAGTGTGCATTAAGGAAAGTCTCCTGGAGCAAGATGCCAAGGTGCCAACCAGGGAGCATGTTACTTTGGATCTGGAAATGAGGCAAGTTTCATAAATGACCTCAGAGTAAAACATCCCCTCAGAAGTAGTGATCATAACATGAAATAATTTAACGTTCAGTTTGAGCATGAGAAACTTGGGTCAGAAGCAACTATGTTTAGACAATGAGACCATGAGGCTTAGTGGCTAAATTAGGCTATTCGGTCCATTGGGTCTGCGCTACCTTAAATCAATGATGACATGTTTCTCAACTTCATTCTGCTGCCTTCTTCTCATGACCCTTAATACCCTAACTAATCAAGAAACTATATATCACCATCTTAAAGACACTCAGTGACTTAGCGTTCACAGTCTTCTGCAGTAATGAATTGCTCAGATTCTCCACCCTCTGGCTAAAGAAATTCCTCCTCATCTCAGTTTTACAGGATTGTCCCTGCAGTCTGAGGCTCTGCCCTCAGTTCCAAGTCTCTCCCACCAGTGGAAACATCTTCTGCACATCCAGTCTATCCAGGTCTCTCAGAATTCTGTAGGTTTCAATCATTGTCCCTTTCGTTCGTCTTTCTAAACTCCATCAAGCACAGACCCAGAGTCCGCAACCATTCCTCATATGACAAGCCCATCATTCCTGAGATCATTCTTGTGAACCTCCTCTGGACACCCCCACCTAGGTCAACACATCCTTCCTTAGATACGGGGTCCAAAATAACTCTCAGTATTCCAATGCAGTCTGACCAGAACCTTATACAGCCTCAGCCTGCTTTCACATTGTAACTCTCTTGAAATGAATGCAGACATTGCATTTTCCTTCCAAACTACCAACTGAAGCTGCATGTTAACCTTAAGAGAATCCTGAACTTGGATGCCCAAATCCTTTGTGCTTCAGATTAACTGAAGCCTTCTCCATTTAGAAAATATTTTACACCACCATTCTTCCTACCAAAGTGCAAAATCTGATATTTTCCCATGAGATAGCAAGGTGTAGAGCTGGATGAACACGGCAGGTCAGGCAGCATCAGAGGAGCAGGAAAGTTGACATTTCTGAACCCTTCTTCAGGAAAAAGCTCAGATTCTCTAGCATCGGCTAGTTCCCACTATCTCTGGGTGTTATTTTCCCATGTCGTATTCCATCTTCCACTTCTTTGCCCACTCTCCCAGCGTGTTGTTTTGCAACATGCCCGCTTCTTCAACACTACCGCCCCTCTATCTGTCATTGTGTCACCTGCAACCTTAGCAACAATGCCCTCAGTTCCTTCATGCAGATCGTGATTCTATAATGTGAATAGTTGTACTCTGAACACTAACCACACTACAGAATTCCACCAGTCACCAACTGGCATCCTGAAAAAGGATGCTTTATCCCGACTATCTGCCTTCTGTCAGTCAGCCGATCCTCTATCCATGCCTCCAAAACTATGGGCTCCTATCTTGCTTAACAGCCTCCTGTGTTGATCCTTGGCCAGGGCATTCTGGAAATCCAAATCGATCATGTCCCCTCGCTCTCCTTTGTCTGACTTTGCTTGTTATCTCCTCAAAGAATTGTAACAGATTTGTCAGGCATGACATCCCCTTGATGAAGCTGTGCTGACTCCACTTTTTTTGCCATGCACTTCTGAGTACTCTGCAATCTCATCCTTAATAATGGACTTGAAAATCTTACCATTGACCAAGGTCAGGTTAACCAGCCTATAATTGCCAATATCTGCCTCTTTCCCTTGTTAAACAGCGGTGTTGCATCAACCGTTTTCCAGTCCTCTGGGACTGTCCCTCGCATCAGTTATGTTTTTTCATTTATTTGTGGGATACGGGGTCACTGGCTGGCCAGCATTTAAAGCCTGCCTGTATTGAGAAGGTGGTGGTGAGCTGCCTTCTTGAACCTGCTGTGAGTTGACATACAATGCCATAAGGGAGCAAATTCCAGGATTTTATCTCAGCAAGAGTGAAGGGCCCTTGCAAAATATTCCAAGTCAGGATGGTGAGTGACTTTGTGGGGAACTTGTGGTGGTGGTGTTCTGATGTATCTGCTGCCCTTTTCTGTCAAGATGCAAGTAGTCATGGTTTTGGAAGTTGCAGTCTGCAGATCTTGTAGATAGTGCACACACCACTGCTACTGAACATTAATAATGAAGGGAATTGATGCTTATGGATGTAATGCTGATCAAGCAGACCACTTTGTCCTGGACAGTGTCAAACTTCTTCAGTCTTGCTGGAGCTGCCCCGCTCAAGCATTAGGGAGTATTTCCTGAGACGCCTGACACAGATGATGGACAGGCTTTGGGAAGTCAGGAGGTGAAGTATTTTCTGAAGTATTCCAAGCCTTTAATCAGCCTCTGTTGTAGCCACTGTGTTTTGTGGTGAGTCCAGTTGGCTTTCTAGACAGTGGTAATCCCCAGGATGTTGATAGTGGGGGATTCAGTGACACAGTTGAATGCCAAAAGGCAGTGATTTGATTGTCTGTTATTGATGATGGTCATAGCCTGGCATTTGTATGTTACTTGCCACTAGTCAGTCCAAGCCTAGATATTGTCGAAATCTTGTTACATTTAAACATGGACTGCATCAGTATCTGAGGAGTTGTGAATGGTGCTGTAAGTTATCAATCATCCCCACTTCTGACCTTATGATGGAGGGAAGGTCATTTACAAAGCAACTGAAGATGGTTAGGCCTAGGACACTATCCTGAGGAACTCCTGTAGAGATGTCCTAGAGTTGAGATGACTGTTGTCCAACAACTGCAACCATCTTCTGTGTGTCAGGTATGACTCCAACCAGTGGAGAGTTTTCCCTTTGATACCCATTGATTCCAGTTTTGCTAGGGCTCCTTTATGCCGCATTTGGAGGCCTTGAAGTCAAGGGCTCTCATTCTCCCCGCACCTCTGGAGTTCAGTTCATTTATCCAGATGTGAACCAAGGCTGCAATGAGGTCAGGAACTGAGTGACCATGGCGGAACCCAAACTGGGCATCACTAAGCAGGTTGTTGCTGAGCAGGTGCTGCTTGAAAGCACGATTGATGATCCCTTACATCACTTTATTGATAATTGAGTGTAGACTGATGGGACAGTAATTGGCTGGGTTGGATTTGTCTACCTTTTAGGTACAGGACATACCTGGGCTATTTTCCACATTGTTGAGTAGATGCCAGTGTTGTAACTGTACTAGAAGAATTTGGCTAGGAGAACAGCAAGTTCTGGAGGACAGTTCTTCAGTACTATCGCCGTGATATTGTCAGGGCCATGTAGCCTTTGCAAGTATCCAGTGCCTTCAATCATTTCTTGATGTAACGTGGAGTGAATCGAATTGGCTGACAACTGGTATTTGTAATGGCAGGGACCGCTGGAGGAGGACGAGATGAATCACACACTATTGCAAATGCTGCAGCCTTATCTTTTGTGCTGATGTGTTGGGCTCTGAGAATGGGGATATTTGTGTAGCCGCCTCCTCCAGCGGATTGTTTAATTGTCAGTCCATGAAGTTGCAGATTGTGCTGAAACACAGTTCTGCTGCTGAGGATGACCCACAGTGCCTTATGAATGCCCAGTCCTGATTTGCTAGATCTTTTTGGAGTCTGGCCCATTTAGCAAAGTGAAAGTGCCACACATCACAATGGAGGGTATTCTCAATGTGAAGGCAGGACTTTGTCTCCACAAGGACGATGCAGTGGTCACTCTGACCAATATTGTCATGGACAGATGCATCTGCAGTCAAGTATGTTTTTCCCTCTTGTTGATTCCCACACCACCTGCTGCAGATCCAGTCTGTCCTCAAGGACCACGACCAGGTCGATCAGTCGTAGTGCTGCCAAGCCACACTTGGTGGTGGACATTGAAATCCCCCACCCAGAGTACGTTCTGCCCTCTTGCCACCCTTATTGATTTGTCCACATGTTGTTCAATGTGGAGGAGTACTGATTCAAGAGTCATGGGTGGATTGTACTTTATAATCAGCAGGAGGTTTCTTTGCCCATGTTTAACTTGAAGCTATGAGGTCCAGAGTCATTATTGAGGTCTCGCAGGGCAACTGCCTTCTGACTGTATACTACTGTGCCATCACCTCTGCTGGGTCTGACCTAATGGTGAGACATAACATATCCAGTGTTGGTGATGGTGGTGTCTGGGACATTGTCTATAAGGTGTGATTCTGTGAGTATGATTATGGCAGCCTGTTGCTTGATTAGCCTGTGAGACAGCTCTCCCAATTTGGCAGTAGCCCCTAGATGTTAGTGAGGAGGACTTTGCAGGGTTAACAGGGCTGTTTCTGCTGTTGTCTGTTCCAATGCCCATGTCGATGCCATGTGAACCTTCCAGTTTCATTTCTTTGAAATTTTGTCATGACTAATACAACTGATTGATTGACTTGCAAGGCCATTTCAGAGAGCAGTTGACAGTCAACTACATTACTATTGGTCTGGAGTCACATGCGGCCAGACCAGGTGAGGGCTGTAGATTTCCTTCCCGGAAAGACATTGGTGAACCAAATGGGTTTTTTCCGACGTTTGGCAATGATTTCGTGGTCATCAGTAGATTCTTAATTCCAGATTTCTTTTATTGAATTCAAATTTCACCATATGCTGTGGCTGAACATTGCTTGAATTTCTGGATTAATAGTCTAGCGATGATACCACTAGCCCATCACCTCTCCCTAATCCTCCTGAAAGATCGCCACCAATGCATTCACTGTGTTCTCAGCCATCTCCTTCAGAACTCTGGGGTGTAGTCCATCTAGTCTGGGGTGATTTATCTACCTTCAGACCTTTCAGCTTCTCCAGCACCTCCTTAGTGGTGGTCACTACACTCACCTCTGTCTTGTGGTGCTCATGATATGCCAATGGTGTTTTCCACTTGGAACACTAATGCAGTGAACCTCTCCTTCCCCATTTCTTTGTTCCCCATAACTACTTCTCCAGCAGTGCAATGTTCACACTAGCCTCTCTCTTGCTGTTTACATTCTTGCAATTTTCTTTTATACTGCTAGGTAGCTCACCCTCATATTTAATTTTCTCAGCCCCCCATTGCTTTTTTAGTTGTCCTCTCCTTGTTTTTAAAGGCTACCTAATCCTTTAGTTTACCACTAAGCTTCACCCATTTGTAGGAGCAAATTGCTGCAGGTGCTGGAATCAGTACTGAAAACAAAAAAAAATGCAGAGATCACAGCAGATCATGCAGCATCCATAGACAGAGAGCAAGCTAATGTTTCGAGTTTAAAGCTGAAGTCAAGTGTGGCAGGGGCAGCATTTATGCTATAGTTGTGGGGCGGTGTGTAGGGGTGGTGGGGTGTAGAGTGCTGGAAGGGAAAAGATGTTACTTGTTCAGATTAAGTGATCGGAATGTGAGGAAGGCAGATCAACTGCTAGACGTGAAAGGACAGACACTGAGATGGGGGAAAGGAGAATGGACATTGTGACAGAGAGTGTAACAAGTAAAGCTAAAAGAAATGGACGAAATGGGAGTTGGTTCACAATTTGAAGGTATTGAACTCAATATTAAGTCCAGAAGGCCGTAAAGAGCCGAGTCTGAAGATGAGATGTCGTTCCTCCCGTTTGCACTTTGAATCACTGGAGCACTGCAGCATGCCAAGGACAGACACATGGACATGTGAGCGACACACTGTATTCAAATGACCAGCAATAGGAAGGTTGAGGTCATGCTTGCACACAGACTGGAGCTGTTCCGCAAAACGGTCACCCAGTCTGTGTTCTGGTTTCTCCAGTGTAGAATAGGCCATATTGGGTGCAGTGAATACAAAACACATGATTGGAGGAGGGACAGGCGAAATGCTGCTTTGCTTGGAAAGACCATTTAGGTCCTTGGATGGTGAGCAGGGAGAAGGTGAAATGGCAAGTGTTGCCCTTCAGTGGTTACGTTGGAGGTTCAAAATTCTGACTACTCTGCAGACACAGCCTGGTGTGAATGCTGTATGACTTGTGCACTGTTTCAGGATCTCTCTCCCCCTACCTCGCAATTTAATAAAGTTATATGTTCATGGAAGGTGGGGTGGGCAGACATTTATTGCCTGTCCCTCATTGCCCTTGAACTAACTGATTTGCTCAGCCATTCCAGAGGGTAATTAAATTTAGGTCTTAGTGTGAAAGAAATCAAAAGCCTTGAGGAAAGAGCAAGTACAGGGTACTGAGTAGGATAATCAGCTTTAATTATACTGATTGCTGGAGCAGGTTCAAAGGACCAAATGGCCTACTCCTGCTCCTTGATTTGATATTTCTTGTGTTGTCATCAGGCCTCAGTCAAATCAAGGAGGATAGCCTTTGCCCAAGGGATCCTGACACAGTAAGTTAAGTGCAGCCTCTAATATCAGTCCCCGGTCCTCTCAGAAACAAAAATAGAAGTTGCTGGAAAAACTTGGCAGGTCTGGCAGCATTTGTAAAGAGAAATCAGAGTTAATGTTTCGGGTCTGATGACCTTTCCTCAGAAAGACTGGACCTGAAACGTTGCCTCTGATTTTTCTTCACAGGAGCTGCCAGACCTGCTGAGACTTTCCAGCAACTCCTGTTTTTTTTTCTGATTTGCAGCATCTGTAATTCTTTAAGTTTTTACATGGTCTGCTCAGTGTGGGTGAAGTCGGGAGCTTTTGCTGATAAGGCCTGAGGAGCTGAACGATGTGCACCACACCAGTCATCTTTACTTTTTCTGCCTTATTGGGAGCTGTTTTCCTTCCGGGACGAGAGAGACAGAGAGAGCGGGACAGATATTATGGGAAGTAGAAGTGGGTAACACAGTTATTACTGTTGATGCAGGTGGGGAGGTGGCCTGAGTAAAGTGAGTAGGCTGCGCAGAGGATATGCAGGGTTAATGGTGTCACAGGTTGTGGTGAGTGAGATAGAGTGGGGAAGACATTGCCTGCAGTGAGAGTGGGAGAGAATGTAGTTAGGAGGTGAGTGCAGCAGCAGAGACGCAGAGAGAAGGTGGTGAAATTCCACAGGCTTATCACTTAGAACATTGGCAGATTGGAGAAGGTCTTTATCTTTCTTCCTACATTGCTGGGCATTCCTCCCGCCAGCATGACCTGGTATTGTGGCCTGCACTCCTGGTCCTGAACAAAAAGTAACTTCTGCCTCTGCACCACCCCATCCAGCAGGAGATCCAGGACCCAGTCCACAAAGTGGAGGGCTAACTTCCCCCTGTCTGTGATATCTAGGGCAAAGGTCAGGAATCTACAGGGCAGCTTCAGATTATTGGTGTTTGCCTGGGTGCACAGTGGCCTTTTAAAGTGGCACCTGTGTTAGGTATGCTGATTAATTCCAGGATATCCACTGAGTGGAGAAATGTTCCTGAGACAGCATGTAGTAAGAGGTAGTGGACATCAAACATCAAAGGGATGGGAGCAGCAATTAATACAGTGGCATTTGAAAACAAAATACTGTGGATGCTGGAAATTTGAAATAAAAGCAAAAGATTCTGAAGAAGCTCAGCAGGTTCTGGCAGCATCTCTCTAGAGAGAAACAGACTTAATGTTTCAAGCCCAGTCCAAGAACAGTCATACTAAACTCGAAACATTCACTCTGTTTCTCTCTCCACAACTGCCGCCAGACCTGCTGAATTTCTCTGGCATTTTCTGTTTATATTTATAATTAATGTGGTTAGCTTGATCAGATTTGGCGTAGAAACCTGTTTGGCAACACAGCCAGAATGCCTTCAATAAATTTGATGTGTCCTGTACTTGGCTAAATAAAAACAGAAACATATAAACTGGGAGCAAAGTGAAGCATTCAGCCTAGCGAACGTAGTCCACAACCAACATCGTCATGACTGATCCTATATCTTAACAACATACTCCCATTCTCTCCATATAATCCATGACAACTTTAATCTATGGAAATCTATTTCTTCCTTAAATTTATTCAGTGACTTGGTCTTGACAGCCTTTTGGAGTTTAGAATTCCACAGGTTGACCATCATCCGAGTTAAGAAATTTCTCTGAACTCAGTCCAAAATGGCCTACCTCATATTCTGAGCCCACGGCCCCTTATCCTGGCCAGGGGAGACATCCTCCATGCAGTCAGTCTGTTCGGATCTGTCAGAATGTTATGTTTCAATGAGATTACCCTCTCATTCTTCTAAACTCCAGTGAATATAGGCCCAGCCAAAATAACCCCTCCTCAAAGGACAAACCTGCCATCACAGGAATCAGTGTGGTGAACTTTTGCTGCTCTGCCTTTACACCAGTGTATCTTTCCTGAAGTAAGGAGACTAAAATCGCATATTACACTGCAGGTATGGTATCACCAAGGTCATATATAGCTGCAGGAAGACTTCCTTGCTCCTCTACTCAAAATGTGTACAGCTCAAAATTTTTGTGTTGTCAGTCCATTTCTGAATTTGTCAGAGCAAGTTTTACCTGGTTTCATGAATGATGGGGACAGGGTCAGGATCTGTGTTGTCTCAACAGCAGTTCCTGAGACCCGTCCAGTCTGTGCTGGTGTTTCTTCAGTGATTCTAAAAAATGTGTTTTCTCTCCGCTCCAGAAAAGTACGTCATTTTAGCTGCTTCAGGAAGTGATGTTACATTCCCTGGACCAGAACAACCTGAAATTTATACAAGATCAACTTGGATTTTTTATAACCACATTAGTTCAGACGTTGTTTCATATAGCAAAGTATCTGAACCCAGTATTCAAATCGGAAAGAAATACAAAAGTCGAATTCAGCCTGATGCAACAACTTTGACCCTTGTCCTGCAGAATGTATAGGAATCCGACACCGGTATCTACAAATTTGTTAGCCGTCGGCATGTTCGCATCATAAGTGAAGTGACTCTTCATGTGTTCAGTAAGCACAGCTCATATTGCCTATTTGATTACGTTTCACAAATTTAGTAAGATCTGTCTCTTTTTACCACTCTTGTTCTGAAATAATTTGCTGCACACAGGGATAAAAGTCTAACTGAGAGATATTCTTCACCCAGCAGCCACCCCTCACTTGCTCTCTCCGTTCTCAGATTTCTTATCCCATATCCAGTATTAGATGAGTGGAAATTTCCTTGAATTAAACATTGGGAAGATTGAAGTCATTGTCTTCAGGCTCATCCTCAACTTCGCTTCTTCACCACCCTATCCCCCTTTATCCCTGTCCCTGATAAAAATTGCATCTATGATCTCAGCAGACATTTTTCAAAAGAACCTAAAATATAAGATTATCTATCGATTGATTTTTGTTGTTGTGTGTACCAAAATACAGTGAAATGCTTTGTTTACGAGCGGTACAGGCAGATCGCAGCAAGCAAAGGAAGTACAGATTAAAAACACTTGGAGACATAAAGGTTACATTGCAGGCTACACTGTTTGAGGCTAGAGTCCATTCAACAGTCTGATAAGTACTGTAAAGAAGCTGTTCCTGAACCTGCTTGTGCTTTTGTTCAGGCTTCTGTATCATCTGCCTGACAGGAGAGGTTATAAGAGATCATTAACAGGGTGCGATGGGTCTTTGATGTTGGCTGCCTTTCTGCGGCAGTGAGCCGTGTAAATAGAGTTCATGGATGGAAGGTTGGTTTCTGTGATGCTCTGGGCTGTGCACACCACCTTCTGGGCAGAGCAGTTGCCATATCAGGAAGAAGAGGCGTTGTTATGCCTTCTTGACTGTCGCATTTATGTGGGAAGTCTGGGACAGGTCTTCACTCTGAGGAACTTGATGTTCTTCACTCTCTCAATGTCAATTCTGTTGAAGTAGAGATATCAGATGTCATGACTTGTTGGCCTTTAGTTCTACTAAATCCCTCAGGACCTTGCCTTTATAATTGCTCTTTCCCCCTTTCAGCTCCTGATTTATCAGTTATTTTTGGGATATTCTTTATGTCTTCTACAGCGAATACCTGCAGCCAGAATGAATTTTAACCATAACCCTCAACAAGACCGTCTATTGCCATTTGTGTAACAACAACTGACTGTCCTCCTGCCTCAGCTCATCTGCTACGGAAACTCTCATTCATGCTTTGTTAACCCCAGGTTTGGCTATTCCCGCACATGCCTGACCAGCTTCCCTGATTCACTGAGATAACGAGGTGTAGAGCGAGGAAAATTTTTTTTCTGAAGAAGGGTCTAGGCCCGAAACGTCAGCTTTCCTGTTCCTCTGATGCTGCTTGGCCTGCTGTGTTCATCCAGCTCTACATCTGAGATTCTCCAACATCTGCAGTTCCTACTACCCCTTCCCTGATTCACTCTCTGGATTCAAGGTTATCTAAAATTCTGCAGCCCATGCCTCTGCATCACTGTTGGTTCCTCGATTTTAAAAATTCTTATCCTTGTTTTCAAATCGCTCTGTGGCTTTGACCTTTCCTGTCTCTGCAAGCTCCTTCATCCACACATCCCTCTGCAATGTCTACACTCTGCTAATTATTGCCTCTTGAGAGTCCCTCATTTTTATCATTGCACCATTGATGGCTGTGCCTTCAGCTGCCTGGATGTCAAACTCTGGCATTCCCTCCTACTCTTCTCCATTTCTCCCTTACTTTCCTCCTTCAAGACAGACCTTATAACTTCCAGTCTGAACAAGCTTTGGTTCCTCCATCCCAAAATCTCCTCATGCAGTTTGTTCTGATGTTCTGTTTTATGTATCTGTGAAATGCCTTGGGACATTTTATAGTGTTAAAGATATTATATAAATTCAAGTTGGTGTTGTGCACCATGAGTTTAGGCTGGCTGTTCACCACAGGGAGCTTCTTGTCTCAGTACGGTCACATGATGGCCATCATTGTCAACATTCTGGGGGTTATCATTTGACCAGAAACTCAACTAGACTCACCATATAAACACAGCGGCTACAAGAGCAGGCCAGAGCCTAGGAACACTGTGGCAAATAACACACCTGATTCCCCAAGACCTTTCCGCCATCTGCAAGGCACAAGTCGGGAGTGTGGTGGAATAATCCCCACTTGTCTTGATGGCTGCAACAACACTCAAAAAAGCTTGACTGACTCCACATCCACAAGCGTCCACTCCCTGCACAACTAATGCTCAGTAGCAGCGGAGCATACTATCCAGAAGATCTACTGCATAAATTCGCCAAAAATTCCTAGATAGCATCTTCCAAACCCACGACCACTTCCATTTAGAAGGACAAGGGCAGTAGATACATGGGAATACTACCACCTTCAAGCTCCCCTCTAAGCCACTCTCCATCCTGACTTGGAAATATATCGCCATTTCTTCACTTCCACTGGGTTAAAATCCTGAAGTTCCCTCCCTTAGGGCCTTGTGAATCAACCTACAGCAGGAGGACTGGGGCAGTTCAAGAAGACAGCTCACCACCAAGGGCAGCTAGGGACAGGCAATAAATGCTGCACATCTAGCAATCCTACATCCCACAAATAAATTTTAAAAAATCAATTTTGTAGCATTCCTGGAGGTTTCCCATTCCCTCAGTGGGAGGGCATTAAGGAAATTTGTAGATATTTATGTTCCCTCTACAACTCCATCTTGTCTCATGTTCCCTCTCTCACTTTCTCCTGTCTCTCTCTCAGCCCATTTTCCACTTACTTTGTTCCCGTATAATTCCAGCTTCTCGCTGTCATTTGTTTCCTCTTCCTTTCCCTCCCTTATCATATCTCCCTTTTCCTCTCTCCATCTCCACCTCTTCTCCCACCTCCTGCTTTATTCTTCCATTCTCTCCTCACTGAAGGAAATACTGGGTCAAAATTCTTCACTCGGATGAAGCGAGGAGTAGGTCGTGTTCCTTTTCTTCATTTGGCCAACTTCAGCCTTTCTCCACTTTCCTGCTGCTCCGTATGGATGCTAGTACAGAGACTGGACTAAGACTATTCATGAGAAGTTGATTTCTACAGCCCTTACTGGCCTATAGTTGAAACAGGATCAACTCCTGGACAGAGTGCGAGACCACAGTTGACACAAATAGTGTCTCCTAACTTTCAATTAGTTCTCCCTCATCCTGGACCAGAAGAGTGGCTCCTTTAACATAGGAATGGGATGCTACTCTGTAATAGTGTGTCATTGATATCACAGAAATGAGAAATGATTAGCTCTGTTTTAAGCCACTGGCTATTGAGTCTTCCACTAATTTCCAGCTCCTGCTCATGTTTCACAAAGCACCTCCAGCTTTCTTCTCAAAACCACAGTCTGATCGAGCTCACGATCCACGTATTGTAACACAAGACCAAAGTATAACAGATACCAGAAAGCTGAAATAAAAAGCCAATTCACCAGGTGGTAGCATCTGTGCAGAGAGAAACGTCCTTCAAGTCCACGACGTTTTCTGAGAACTTAATTGAACATTTCCTTCCAGAATTACTGTTCACATATGGAAGATGAATGTAGCATTCCCAGCCAAGTACACAGTTTCAGCATTAATCACTCACAGGTTCAAACCCAGGCTCCCATCAGCACTCAGTCGTCTCAGGGCCCACGCTGTTCCAGGCTGGATCAGTTGAAGCCAGTGTACTGAGCAAGGACCTGCAAATCTTCACAAGTTTAGATATGTATCTCACCAACATCTCTTTGTGCCCAATATAATCATGAAGTGCTTCGAGAGCCTGGTCATGGCCCACATTAACTCCAGTCTCTCGGCCTGCCTCAATCCCCAACAGCTTGCCTACCAGCACAACAGATCCACAGAGGATGCCGTATCCCTAGCCCTGCACTCACCCCTGGAACGCCAAACTCCTGCTTGTTGACTACACCCCTGCCTTCAACACCATTTCTGATCTGCCTGCACCACTTGTAAACAAAGCTGTTCACTGTATTTCGGTACACATGACAATAAAACCAATCAATCTAATATCCAGGGTTTAATTTCCAGTTTGCAAATGATAGCTGAAAGAATTTCGGGGTTACATTCTCAGGTCCATCAGTGAGCTTTTGCCCATCCCTTACTGTGTCCGTTTTCAACACTGACCACCTTTGTGGTTCCCTGGAATGAGATTGCTGGTAATTGTGTTCTGAGCAGGTTTGTTTGGAGACTTACTGATTGTAGTTGTGTCCGGACACCACATTATTATCCAGGATTTACTTCTGACCCAGGCTGTGACTGTGGAAGGATTACATGGGTTAGCACTCTCTGCTGAATATTAAAATTCTGTTTCATCTCTTTCCAGAACTGCTTGGTGAAGCTTGCATATCCAGCAAATCCAGCCGGGAAAACAGTACAATTGCATTGATCCGTGCAGTATCAGGGAAAGTCGAGTCTGTCAAATGGCTTGCAATAACAGATGCTGCTGCTAAAAACCAATACAGATTGATCCATGATAACACGACTTTGGTCATCCAAAATGCACAGAAATCGGACTCTGGCATATATGGTTGTTTCATACGAAACCCGTTCAGTAAATCCAGCGCCTTCTATGAGCTGACAGTCAAATGTGAGTGTGTCAAGTTTTCTCTCTAATGTGGAAAGGTGTCACTTTCTTGTAATTAACTTTAACTTTTTAAATCAGGATTGGAAAATGGAATGGTTTCTGCAAAAGTGTATAATTTAGCATGAATCCTGTCTGGTAATCAGGAGAAGCCTTGGTGTTTGAGATTCCTACAAGTGGGACTGGTTGAATAACAGCAGTTGATGTCTATTGTGATGCACGTTACCCATGGAATTGGATCTAGGAAGTTGGGAACAGAATTCCCACCACAGGGTCTTTTCCCCATGTTTCCTTTCAGCATGTGAGTGTGGAAAGTGGAATGCCAAGTCATTCCTCTGGCCTCCAACCCCACTCACACCCACCACACATTAAAGTTCAGCCCCACTCTGACCTTCACTAAATATCACCCTCTAGAACTTCCATTGCTGCAGCGTTCTGCTCCAGTAGCACATGAGTAAATGAGCCAGCAAGGATTGTCGGCAGCCAGTTCACCACAAAGATCCCGTCACATAGCGGTGAAGACTGCTGTCGCTTAGTGTATCCAGCACATCTGACTGGCACCACTGTGTTCATCTGACCAACACTGGTGTGCTGAGCTGACTAACAAAGAAGTGTTCACCTGATGGGAATCAATGTGTATACCTGACAGATATTGATTTGTTCACCTGACTGGCAGTAATGTATTCACCTGATGGGTATCCATGTGTTCACCTGACGGCATCGATATGTTCACTTTGCTGACTTAGAGATGTTCATCTGACAGGCTCTGATGTGTTTTCCTGACGGAGACCGATATGTTTACCTGATGGACACCGATGCATTCACTTGGCTGACACTGATGTGTTCACCTGACTGGTACTGATGTGTTCAAATATGTGCATTAATATGTTTAACTGATGGGCATTAATGGTAGGCATTAATCTGTTCACCAAATGGTCACCGATGCTACTCATAATGTAATCAGCTGGTGAGTACGAATATCTTCACTATCCAAGATTTATGTAGCTAATAGTTGGCTAATTTGTGTCCAAGGTTGCGACCAATATGTTCAAATGATTGTTCACATAACGTACTAATGCGTTCAACAGACCAACACTTCACATGACAGCACTTTTATTTTGAAGATTAGCAACACGGTGACTCAGTGGTTAGCACTGCTGCCTCACAGTGCCAGGGTGACTGGGTTCAATTTGCAGCGTCTGGTGACTGTCAGTGTTGCATTTGCACATTCTCCCTGTGCTTGCATGGGTTTCCTCCCGGTGCTCGAGTTTCCTCTCATACTCCAAAGATGCGCAGTTTAGGTGGATTGGCCATGCTAAATTGCCCATAGTGTCCAGGGATGTATAGGTTAGATGGATTAGCCATGGGAAATGCAGAGGTAGCAGGGGTAGATCTGGGTGTGTCTTGGGTGTCAGTGTGGACTCAATGGACCAAATGGCCTGCTTCCACTGTAGAGATTCTATGATTTTGTAACATGTTCACACAATGTATCATAGAATCACATGTGCAAAATTCTTCTCACATGGAGTGCACTGATGGCTTTTCTGTTGACCTCACATTTTTCCTTTTGCAAAAGACTTTAAAAATAATCTGAAGAAAAGTCACTGGACCTGAAACATCAACTCTACTTCTCTCTCTATAGTTACTACCAGACCTGCTGAGTTTCTCTAGCAATTTCTGTTTTTGTTTCAGGTTTCCAGATTCACATTTCTTTGTTTGATACAATTCTCTCTGGTTCTCTGACACGTGGGCACGATTGACACGACTGTAATGCATGTAAAATATATGATGAAGGTTAGTGGGAAGCCTTTATAAACCAACAGAAGATAACTAAAAATGCACTAAGGAGGCAAAAGATTAGATATGAGGGTAGGCTAGTCAGTAATAATAAAAAAAACTGCAAGAGATATGTTAGATATCTGAAAGATAAGACAGTGGCAAGAGTGATCATTGAACACTGGAAAATGAGGCTGGAGAAGTAGAAATGGGGAACAAATAAATGGCGGAGGAACTGAATATGTACTTTGCATCGATGTTCACAGTGGAAGATACCAACAACATACCAAAATTTCAAGAGATTTGGGACAGAGGTGAGTGTAGTGGCCATCACTAAGGAGAAGGTGCTGGGGAATCTGAAAGGTCTGGAGGTGGATAAATCACCCGGACTAGATGGACTTCACCCTCAAGTTCTGAGGGACATAGCTAAGGAGATTGTAGCAGCATTGGTGGTGATCTTTCAGGAATCACTGGGGTCAGGGTGGGTACCAGAGGACTGGAAAGTGGCTATGTAACACTCCTGTTTAAGGAAGGAGGGAGGCAGAAGACAGGAAACTACAGGCCAATTACCCTGACCTCGGTGCTTGGTAAGATTTCTGAGTCCATTATTGAGGGTGAAATTGCGGAGAACTTGAAAATGCATGGTAAAATCGGACTGAGTCAGCTAGGCTTCATCGAGGAGAGGGGAAGATCGTTCCTGATAAATCTGTTTGAATTCTTTGAGGAGGTAATGGATCAGTTAGACAAAGGAGAGCCAGTGGACTTGATCTATTTGGATTTCCAGAAGGCCTTTGACAAGGTGCCACGCAGAAGTCTGCTAAATAAGGTAAGGGCGCATGGTGTTAACAGCAAGGTATTGGCATGGGTATTAGAATCCCTACAGTGTGGGAAGAGGCCCTTCGGCCCGACAAGTCCACACCAACCCTTGGAGCATCCCACCCAGACCCATCCCCCTATAACCCACACACCCCTGAACACTACAGGCAATTTAACATGGCCAATCCACCTAGCCTGCACATCTTTGGACTGTGGGAGGAAACCGGAGCACCCGGAGGAAACCCACGCAGACACAGGGAGAATGTGCAAATTCCACCCAGGCAGTCACCTGAGGCTGGAATTGAGCCCGGGTCCCTGGTGCTGTGAGGCTGCAGTGCTAACCACTGAGCAACTGTGCCGCCACCGGTAGTGGGTCAGTTATCAGTGGAGTTTACCAGGATGCTGGGGTCTCTGATTGAAACTCAGAGAATACTTAGAGGCCTGGATAGAGTGGATAAGGAGAAGATGTTTTCACCAGTAGAGAGCCTAGTACCCGAGATCACAGCCTCAGAGTTAAGGGACATCCCTTTAGAACTGAAATGAGGAGGAATTTATTCAGCCAGAGGGTGGTTATTCTGTGGAACTCATTGCCGCAGAGGGTTGTGGAGGTCAAGTCGTTGAGTGTATTTAAGACAGAGATAGATAGGGTCTTGATTGCTGAGGGGATCAAAGGTTACAGGGCGAAGACACAAGAATGGGTTTGAGAAACATAGCCATGATTATAGCAGCATCATAGGAGCAGGAAAGCTTGACGTTTCGGGCCTAAACCCTTCATCAGAAATGGGGGAGGGGAAGAGGGTTCTGAAATAAATACCCTCCCTACCCCCCTACCTACACTCACCTTTACTGGCTCCATCCCCGCCTCTTCGACTTGTCTGCCTTCTCTCCACCTATCCTCTCCTCTATCCATCCTCTATCCACCTCCCCCTCTCTCCCTATTTATTGCAGAACCCTCTTCCCCTCCCCCATTTCTGATGAAGGGTTTAGGCCCGAAACGTCAAGTTTTCCTGCTCCTATGATGCTGCTTGACCTGCTGTGTTCATCCAGCCCCATGCTTGTTATCTCGGATTCTCCAGCATCTGCAGTACCTTGTATCTCTAGCCATGATTATAATGGTGGAGCAGACTCGATGGGCTGAATGGCCTAATTCTGTTCCTATATCTTATTGTCTTTTGTTATTCACTGTTCAGCCTTATGTCCACGGATTGACGTCAGTGTATTCAGTGTATGGCTTTATTGTTTCCATGGATTGACACTAATGTATTCAGTATAGAGTCTTACTGTCTCCACTGGGTTGTCACTGATGTATTCATTGCGTTCACTGGTTTGACACTAAGGTATTCGTTGCCTGGGCTTAACGTGTTCATTGGATTGATAAAATTATTCACTTCACAGCCTCAGTATGGTCACTGGATTGACACTAATGTATTCATTGTGCAGGCAAAAGGTGTTGATTCGATTGACGCAAATGTATTCATTATCCAGCCTCACTGTTCTCACTGGATTGACGCTAACCTATACATTGTACAGGCTTAGGCATTACAATGGATTGACACTGATGTATTCACTGTGCAGAATTGGTCTTTGATTGACAGTAATGTGTTCACAGTCTGTCATTACAGTGCTCACTGGATTGACACTAATGTACTTACTGTACAGCTTTACCGTGTTCACTGGTTTGAGACTAATGGATTCACTGTACAGATGTTTTGTTCTCAATGGATTGACGTGAATGTATTCACAGAACAGCCTTGCTTTTCTCACTGGATTCAGAAAAATGTATTCTTTGTACAGCTTTACTATGTTCATTTGATTGACATAATACAATCACTGTACGGCCTTGCTGTGTTCGCTGGATTGACGCAACAGGCAGTACTTGAATACAAATAGCTTCTGTTTTCAAGTTGTTTTGTACGCTGTAAATTAGTCGGAACATAATGCAGGACAATATAAAATAATCATCCACAAGTACAGGCATCTTTTACATGCGAGATCTATGACATTGTTGCGATTACAGAGACGTGGCTGAAAGAGGGACAGGACTGGCAACTGAATGTCCCAGGGTTTAGATGTTCAGGTGTGATAGAAAGGGAGATAAAGGTGTGGGGAAGTTGCATTACTGATAAAGCAATATCTGACAGCTGTACTGAGGAAGTATACATTAGAGCGGTAGTGTTTCAAGGCAATTTGGATGCAACTCAGGAATAGAAAAGGTGAAATCACAATGCTGGGGATACACTACAGGCCTCCCAACTGCCAGAGGATAGATGAAAGAATGTGTAGACAGATTTTGGAAAGATGTAAAAACAGCAGGGTTGTTGTTGTGGGTGATTTTAACTTCCCCTATATTGACTGGGGCTTAGACGTGGCAGAATTAGTAAGGATCATTCAGGAGGGATCCTTGACACAATATGTAAACAGTACAACCAGGGAAAGAGATATATTGGACCTGGGTTTGGAAAATGAGACGGCCAGGTGAGTGAAGTTTCAGTGGGGGAGCATTTTGGGAGTAGTGACCATAATACCGTGAGTTTTAAGATACTCATGGACACGGGTAACAGCACTCCTTAGGTGAAGTTGTTAAACTGGGAAAATGTGAGCTATAACAATAGTAGGCAGCAATAAGAGAATTTTGATTGGAGGCAGCTTTTTGAGGGTAAATCTACATTCAGACATGTGGGAGTATTTCAAATGGTAGTTGAGAAGAGCTCAGGTGAGGCACATCCCTGCGAGAATGGAGGATAGGTATGGCAAGTTATGTGAACCTTGGATGACCAGGAATGCTACGACCTTAGTCAGAAAAAAAAGGAAGTAAACATAAGGTCTAGGAGGATGGGCACTGACAAAACCCTTGAAGTATATAAGGAAGTAGGAAAGAACTTAAATAAAGAATTAGAAAGGCTAAAGGGGGTCATGAAAAGTTGTTAGCATACAGGATCAAGGAGAATCCTAGGTCTTTTCATACATGTATAAAAAGCAAGTGGGCAGCCAGGGAAAGGGTTGGTCCACTCAGAGACAAAGGAGAGAATCTGTGTGTGGCACCAGAAGAGGGAGATGAAGTCCTAAGCAAATACTTTGTGTCGGTATTCACCAAAGAAAAGGAATTAGTGGAGGATGATCTCAGGGAAGGGAATGTTGAGCTTCTAAGCCAAGTTGCTGTTAAAAAGGAAGAGGTGGTTTGCATCTTAAAAAGTATTAAGGTACCTAAATTCCCTTGTCCTGATGGGATCTATTGAGATGTTAATGGGTTAACATCCCATGAATTTTTATGGTCCTTATCTCCTTATACTGGGGTATGTGGACACTGTCTCAACTTCCGGCCCGCATAGGATAGGGTGTGAAACATCTGTAGGGGTGTAAAACTTCTGTAAACACAAAAAGCATTAAGCTCTGTAATCTTTATGGCTCTGAGATGTTAACCCATTTGCTCTACCCACACTGCCGCCTACCCCTGTTTCTGCTGAAACGGCCAGGTCAGTGACCTTTGATCAAGGCAGGCAGCTGTCACCACTTGAAATCGCATCCTGTCGTTATCATACACTTTGTGATGATCAAAGCTGTATCCTGTTCTCTTTATTGCGGTGTGACCGCGTACCCATGATGTTTCAGTCGTAGCAAACGTTGTATGTATCTGACAATTGAAAGGGTATAAAAGCGGGGACTGTCCCCTGTTCGGGGAGAATCGCTCACGATACTCAGCACTCTGTGCCGAATTGAGAGAAGCAATCCTCCACAGCTTGTACTTGCTTGGTAATAAAGGATTGTGTTTTTGTAACCAGTTCAGTGTCTTGCTCTTGCGTCAAGTCCGTGAGGGTCTCCGAAAACCAAACCTAACATTTGGCACACCGAGCAGGGTTCCAACATTTACAGAGGTCTTACGTGGAGGACTGAATAAGTGATCGTTCGAGGGTCGGTGACGTGAGGCAGACGGGCCCACAAGGTATGATTCACCTTGGTCTCTCTCTCTAACCTACCACTCGTGCGACCCCTCGTCCCTATGTGGCTTTGTACTGACGGAACCCTGAGACGAATCAGTCAACACTGATTGACCCTATGCCTGGAGGTTAGAGTCCCCAAGGCTATGTCAGACTAATTCCGGGAGGTTAGAGTCCCCCGGTGGCCGGGGTTCGAGTCCCCAGGTTGCTATAGATTGAGGTTAGAGTCCTCCCAACTTGTAAGTGTCAGGAATTCGGAGGTTAGAGTCCTTCAATATCGGGGATCGAGTCCCTGGACCGTCGTACCTGAGATAAAGGATAACTACAGTGTCTGTCTCAACCACCCTACCTTAGACTGGTTGTTAAGAGGGGAAATCCCCCACGCGAAGGTCAGGACCCTGAAGTGGGTGTGGAGACCAAGGACGCTGGACTAGTATATACCGATAAGTAAGAAGTTGAAGCATTACAATGGGACAGACGTTGGATAAGTCAGGTCTTGGAACCCCTTTGCATCAGTTATGTCGGGATGACCCTGAAAATGAAGAACGGTTCAGACATCTGTCGGCATGCCTAAATAAGAAATTGGGAAATAAAATTTGGCCAATAGGGGGAACGTGGGATGTAGATCAATGTATTAAAGCCGAAGAGGCCATTTGGAAGCATAATGCGGGAAGCAAATGGAAAGGTTTAATGTCATCCTGGAGAAAAAGAGCTGAGGAGCTGACTGAGAAATCAAAGCTGGCCAGTTGGGTGGATAACGCACGTAGAAGAGGGATTAGCGCCTGTGATAATGAGGGGAAACCAAAAACCTGGGAGGTTTTAAAGCTGCAGTGTGAGGATCACGAAATGAATGAAAGGGAAAAGGTTAAACAAGAAAGGCTGGACAGGGAAAGATGAAACAGAACAGGGATTAGAGCGGCAGGCCGACTTGATGAAAAAGACAAAATCGGAGGTACCTCCTGACATATCTGGCTTGCCGATGTTGTTCCAAAGTAACGACACAGATGAGCAAGACGAGGAGGACTGGAGAAGGCACCCCTCTGCCCCAGTGGGACCACTACCCCCTCCACAACCCTACCCGTCTCTGATCAACTAACACCTACAGGCATCCCAACACCACCATGAGCCCCAGCAATCGCCTGTGTCCTTACTACTGCCACCGTACACTGACCAAACCCAAACAAAAACTCCTGCCATAGAATCTCCAGGTCCTTCAGTAACTAGCCCACATGATTCTCCTGATGAACCTGCGGTTTGTACTTCTGCCATGTATCCAATTCAGGGGCCATCCACGGACCCTATCTCTTGTTGTACTAGGTCTAAAACTAAACAGACAAACAGGAAACAGGATACGAGAAAAGCAGCCAGTGGGCCAAAGGAGGAGTGGGGGGGGAGCATGATCTTTCTAAGACTCACAGGGGGAACCGGAAAAAACGTAAACCCCACGTGCATTCTCTTTGTCCCTCGAGTGCCTCTCTAGTGTTTCCTAGCGATTGTGCAAGTAGTGAAGACTATGATAGTCCCGGTTCACAGGCGGGAGGATGATGAATCTGAGGATGGTGTTTGGGAGGGACCCTTGGATAACCGTCCCCTAAAGAAGGATCCCTTTAAGAAAAATCATCGACAATTTCCTACTCGCACGGTCCCTCACCAGAACCCACCACAGGGGGGTCAAAATACCATGCAAGTCTACACCCCTTGGAAGCCGCAAGAGATGTGTTTAATTATGTCAAGGGCCCCCGATCGAAAGACCAATCCTGGCGACTTCGTAGACTACATCCTGGGTACTATTCAGATGTACCAAGCCACCCCCCAAGACCTCTTCAGCCTGTGCTGGATGGCCCTTACTCCTAGTGAATGTACTAGGTGGAAAGGCCACCTAGGAAACCCAGCTCCCCAAGATTGGGATGCTTTTACAGGTCTCGTGGCTGAAGGCCTTCGACTACAAACCATTAAGGATGCACTTAAGCAAACCTTACAGCAGCCGAAAGATGTTACCAAGGTGCTAGCATTGCAAACCCAAACCCGGGGAGGATGGCCCTGATTTCTGGGACCGTTTCTGCTCCACCTATGTCACCTATGCTGGTGATACTGCTTACATTGCAGGGAATCCCTCACCCCAGTTCAATGCTCTTTTGCTGCAGTGTATACCTGAGGCTGTGGCAACGGCCATTCGTACTAATAACATGGATTGGCCAGATAATACTCGTCCCCAGATGAGAAGGGCCTTGACTTATTACTGGAACACTGCTAAGGAATCCAAACCGACCAAGGTTAAGTATAACATGGTGCAGCGTCCCCCACGCCAACCCAGGTCCAGAAACCCAGCCCCTCTAGCGTCAGACTTTGAATTAGCAAGGGCATATCAAATGGAACCCCAGTACTGTGTCCCTGGCTGGGTCGACAATTACAGTAATGGTTATGTCACCCATCCAAATAGTCCTCCTGCTCCTCAATATGGACTGCCATACGCACCCGCTCCCCCGTTCCGTGGACTCAGTGCCCCTCTGCGGCGAGGCGGAACACTTCGCTCTGCCTGGGGATGTTTTAACTGTGGCAGTCGGCATCACTGGAAGAGAGATTGTCCTCAAAATCTACCTCAAGGGAGACCCCAGGGACGAAGGCAACCTTTTTCCACTAGTAACCCTTTTTCGGGCTGACTACCTTCGCCCCATAATTTGCCCGTTTTAACTGGAGATCCGGAGGATGAACCAATTGTTAACCTAACTGTACAGGGTGTAGCAATTCCCTTTATGATTGATACTGGGGCCACAGCATCTACACTGGATGCTTCATGTGTACAGCGATATGAGTTTAAGCTCTCACCCGCCTCACTGAGTCTTAGCGGGCTTACCGGGCAGGAAAACGCCTACTCTTTAACAGAACCGTTGACAGTCCAATTTGGCCCTCAAACTTGTGTTATTCAATTTGCCCAGACCCTCAATTTGGGAGTTAATTTAGCGGGGAGAGATTTGTTGTGCCTTCTTTAAATTGAAATTCTCTGTTTCAACGAGGGCATTAGCATAAAAAGTGACCCGATTAAGCGACAGTTTTGGGTTCATCGATCGCCGCAATGGTGGATAATTGACTTATCTCCTCGAGATTTCACCCCTCTTCTCCAGGTCCTTAGCCCTCACGTTACCTTGTGCTATGACCCTACAGGCGCCTCCCTGGAATTGGCTGCTATTTCCGCCCCCTATCTAGGATCATGTTTAGCTGCTACTATTATAGGGTTTATTGAAGGAAAGGAAGGATCAGCGTTTCTGGTGGAGGTGCCGCCCCAGCTATGGCACCAATCGGGTCTTGTGTCCCCTCCCCTCTCACTGACTGTGCATACTGGCTATAAGGCTAAGTCCTTGGGATTTTTGGCACACCGCTTGATCCAACAGTCAGACCCGGATGTGAAGGGTTCTCCACAACAGTTGGCTGATGGTCTCATTACATATTATCGCGATCCTTTTATTGTGTCTGGGCCATTGCATCACTACCGCCCTCATCATAGCCCCTCTGAGGAGCCTTCTCCAGACCTGTGGTCTGCTTCCGCACATGAGGTGGGATATACTCCGGTCACCCCCATAAAAATACAGGACATCCCGGGAGCACGCTCACCCTCGATACCTCAGTACCCTCTCAAACCTGAGGCAGTGGACAGAATAACCTCCTTGATAGATTCATTCCTCCAACAAGGTATATTGGTCCCTTGCCAATCACCTTGCAATACTCCTATTCTGCCCGTCCCTAAACCTGGTCGCCAGGAATGGAGACTGGTCCAGGATCTCTGACAAATAAATAAGATGGTCCAACCCTTACATCCAATTGTCCCTAACACTGCCACTACCCTTAGTAACATCCCTTCGGAAGCATGTGTCTTCACCCTTGTGGACTTGCAACACGCATTTTTTGCTATTCCCTTAGATAAAGCGTCTCAGTATCTGTTTGCCTTTACTTTTAAGGGCCAGCAGTATACCGGGACTCATCTCCCCCAAGGGTTTGTTCACTCGCCCACCCTATTTTCTCAGGTCTTGCACCGCCGGCTCCAAGATCTCCAACTCTTGGATGGCTCCACGGTTATCTAATACATTGACGATCTGCTTTTAGCAAGTCCATCAGAATCTGCTAATATTGCAGATACTAACTGACTTTTGAACGCTCTCCACTCTTGGGGATATGTTGTGCCTGCCGCAAAGGTTAAGCGTACCCAGCGGCAGGTACTATTCCTAGGAATTCTACTCAGCGCCTCAGAGCGAGCGCTCATCCCTGAACGTATTTCACCTATTCTTATGACCCACTTGCCCACCACCCCTAAGCAAATGAGGGCCTTTTTAGGATTGGTTAATTATTGTAGACCATGGCTCCCTAATGTAACTTTACTCACTAAACTACTGACCCCTTTGGCTTCTTGTAAAGCCCCAAAAACCTTTACCGTCTCTGCAGAGCAAAGGTCAGCCTTTACAGACTTAAAAGCAGCCCTTGCTGCGGCCCCGGCTTTGGGAAGGCCTTTATACGACAGGCCTTTCCAGCTATATGTTAATGTTTTAGATGGATGTGCTACTGGAGTCTTGACACAGACTCATCGTGATCGCAAACGACCGGTTGCCTACTACTCTACCCGCCTGGACTCGAGCTCTGGGATTACCTCCTTGTTCTCAGATTCTTCCTGCGATTTATTCTTTAGTCACTGCGGCCCCTAATGTTACTCTCCACCAGCCTCTTACTGTCTATACCTCACATGCTGTTGTAGCCCTCCTCACCTCCCACCAGACTCAACACCTTACCCAGGCACGTTTAAGCCGCTATGAAATAGCCCTCCTTAACAATCCCCTCTTGACGTTCTCTTTCTGCTCCACTGTTAACCCAGCCACGTTTTTGAGCGGCCCCCCCCGGATGAGGTCTTAGAGCCCCCACATGACTGCTTACTAAGGAACCGATTTCTAACCTCTCCCCGCCTAGACCTTACTGACGTCCCTCTCCCTTCTCCGGACCTTATCTTGTTTATTGACGGCAGTTCCTCCATGTCCCCCTTGGGTACCCCCCTCTCCGGATACGCAATTGTCGACACCGCCTCCACATTAGAATCGGCGGCGTTTGACCCCCTGGTGTCTGCTCAGAAAGCAGAACGTATTGCCCTCACCCGTGCTTACATTCTAGCCTCAGGGAAGTCAACGAGTATTTACACTGACTCTCGGTGTGCCTTTGGCGTCTCCCACGACTTCGACCAGTTAGTGTATCAGCGTGGGTTTTTAACATCCTCGGGCACGCCCATCCAGAATTCTTTGTATGTCCAAAACCTTCTCCAGGCAATCCTTCTCCCTAAACAATTGGCTGTTATCAAATGCGCTGCCCATGCCTCCGGTGACTCTGCAGTTGCTCAAGGCAACGCTCAGGCTGATCAGGCTGCTGCAGATGAAACTTTTATTGTGCCCTCTATGAACAAGCAGGCGATAAGTTGCTCGCCTGCTTCGCACACGACGGACATGCCAGATATTGTCACTGTTCAGCGCTGGCAGGAAGTTGCCCCTGCCTCTGAAAAGGACATTTGGAAAGCGCATGGATGTTCGCATTCTGCGTCATCAGGCCCTTGGGTTACTCCAGTCGGCCAAGTGTGTATACCTGATGCTTTGTTGCCTTTGCTCATTGATTGTCTTCATTCTGATACCCACCTTGGCAAGGAGGGAATGAGTGGTATCATGCTCCGTACCTGATGGCACCCCCGACTGGCTGAGGCAGCCCAGTCTCGCATAGCATCATGTTTGACACGCTAGCAAAACAATGTTGGTCAGGGGATGAGATGCTCAGCAGGAAGAACATCCTTGCCAGGCAGACCATTTGAATGTATTCAGCTAGATTTTATTGAATTACAGCGTGTACATTGTTATGAGTATTGTCTTGTGATTGTTGATGTATTCAGTAGATGGATAGAGGCTTTCCCAACAACAAATAATAAAGCCTCGATGGTGGTAAAATTGTTATTAACTGAAGTAATACCAAGGTTTGGAGTGCCTCGACAAATTAGTTCAGATAATGGCCCCCACTTTGTAGGAAAGATTAACAAGGAATTGTGTAATGCGTTACACGTCCAACAACAATTCCATTGTAACAAGCATGGGGCTGGATGAACACAGCAGGTCAAGCAGCATCATAGGAGCAGGAAAACTTGACGTTTC
>JAHRHZ010000213.1:858192-874792 GCA_024137785.1 Ginglymostoma cirratum | reverse complement strand
GAAGGCTGCAGGAACAGCAAATCATATTCAGCCTGGGAACCCTGCAGCCCAATGGCATCAATGTGGATTTCACAAGCTTCAAAATCTCCCCTCCCCCAACCGCATCCCAAAACCAGCCCAGCTCATCTCCACCTCCCTAACCGGTTTTTCCTCTCACCCCAAGCCACACCCCCATCTCCTATCTACTAACATCGTCCCGCCCCCTTGACCTGTCCGTCCTCCCTGGACTGACCTATCTCCTCCCTACCCCCCCCACCTACACTCACCTTTACTGGCTCCATCCCCACCTCTTCGACTATTGGCCCCAACAATTCCATTGTGCCTACCACCCCCAGGCGGCAGGGATCGTGGAAAGAGCTAACAGAGCTCTCAAAGCTAAATTGACTAAGCTAACAGCCGAAGCCAGCCTTAACTGGCTAAAGGTTTTGCCCCTAGCTCTGTACCACATGAGAATAACACCCCACTCCACTACTGGACTCTCGGCGGCAGAGATAGTCCATGGCCAACCCATTAGGACACCCTGGGATGCCAATACCAGCCCACCCACCCAGATAGACTTGAATGTTATGGGTGAGGAAATGCAAAAGTACTTCCGGCAGCTGACATCGTCTCTAAAGTTTCTCCATTCACAGATAAAGTGTGCCTTCGGACCACCTTCGCGGATATCAGATCAGGACCTTGAGGATCAGAATTGCTCTTCGTGTCCGCAGATAGGAGATTTCGTGCTTATTCGAGATTGGGATCGTCCCAAGTTGGAAAGGGCCATTTCAAGTGCTTCTCCAGACTCTGACAGCGCTTAAAGTCAAAGGGCAGCTTCACTGGATCCACCTCAGTGGCTGTAAACCATGGGTTCCCTCACCATCTTCAAAATAATCATTGGACTAAGTATTGTTCCGACCGTGCGTGGGTTGGAGGACGATTTGTTTTATAAGACACATATCCAACTGCATGGTGATCAAACAGTGTGTTATCCGCTAGCACAGTCTGTAGAGGCTTTATTTGTAGCAACCCCGGGATGGAACCCTCACCAACTCTGTGAAGTGGATTATTCTGGTGAGCCTTGCCAAGTGGAGGGAGGAACTTGGAGGAGGGGCGTGAAGGGTAGATGTGTGGAATTGATAGTTAACGGCCCCTCCAATTGTACAGGTACTAAACCTAAGTCTGGGAAGGAAGGGGCCAACTGTACGGATCTTAACAGCTATCCGTTTTGTTTTAATGGTACTGGAAGTTGTTGTGTATATGCCTTAGTAAACGTCACCAACCATCCCCATGCTGCTTCCTGGCCCTGTCAGTGTGTAAAACAAACTTGTACAACTAAAGGAGGGCTATTGAACTGCCCCTGTTTAGAATCGAACCCGGTAAATGTGACTTCAGGCATACAGTGGACTTGTGGGAGTTGTAATAGCACCCATGTAGAAACGGGGTATAGGACGTTTCCGTTTCACTCCTCGAACTTCCAACCATTTAAGGGTCAATCCTCCTGGAATAGTTACAAGATAGCCCGCTACCTGCTACCGTGCTAAGCAGGGATTCATTTTCCTCCTCAATGGGACCTTTTTTACTGCTACTCCAACTTTGCCGGTACTGTTTGCTGTCAGGACCATTGGGCCTCTCACGGTCCCTTGTCCCCAGTGAGCACATACTCGACGACGAATTGTCACACGCTCCGTAAGCAAGGAGTTTTGCGCTGAGTGGCAGGATCCAGTAACCCTGGGCTCTCCCTTGGGATATGGCTTCCTGGGAACTGTCACCTTGGGAGTCTCCTCAGGGATGGTGTCCGCTAAAAACCGAAACTACCTTATGTGTGGACTTGCTGTCCTGGGAAATAGCACAATGTTGGCATTGGAAGCAGTAAATTGAGAATTAGCCGAACTTCGGCTCTATGCTCAGCAAACCCGGTATGCAGTGGACTATCAGTTGGCTCAACAAGGAGGAGTATGCACGATTATAGGGGATAAATGCATTACCCATGTTACCGATGGATCCTATAATATTACTCAAGTTATCCGAGCCATACAGGGTCAGTTGGACCAGTACAGAGAAGGGCCCCAGACAGGAGCAGGATGGCTGGGATGGCTTCTGGGAGATTCTTGGGGCCTATACCTACTGTATGGGTTGGTTGTCTTATTGATTGTCGTAATTGTTTGCTGTGTGCTTCTGGTATGCCTGAACACTTGTTGCAGAATTATTACCGACAGACTAGTAGCTCCCTTCTCGGCCCCGATATAGGTTATCATGGAATGATAAAAGGAGGGAATGAGATGTTAACGGGTTAACATCCCATGAATTTTTATGCTTCTTATCTCCTTATACAGGGGTATGTGGACACTGTCTCAACTTCCTGCCTGCATAGGATAGGGTGTGAAACATCTGTAGGGGTGTAAAACTTCTGTAAACACAAAAAGCATTAAGCTCTGTAATCTTTATGGCTCTGAGATGTTAACCCATTTGCTCTACCCACACTGCCGCCTACCCCTGTTTCTGCTGAAATGGCCAGGTCAGTGACCTTTGATCAAGGCAGGCAGCTGTCACCACTTGAAATCGCATCCTGTCGTTATCATACATTTTATGATGATCAAAGCTGTATCCTGTTCTCTTTATAGTGGCGTGACCACGTACCCGTGATGTTTCAGACGTAGCAAACGTTGTATGTATCTGACAATTGAAAGGGTATAAAAGCGGGGACTGTCCCCTGTTCGGGGAGAATCGCTCACGATACTCAGCACTCTGTGCCGAATTGAGTGCAGCGATCCTCCACAGCTTGTACTTGCTTGGTAATAAAGGATTGTGTTTTTGTAACCAGTTCAGTGTCTTGCTCCTGCATCAAGTCCGTGAGGGTCTCCGAAAAACAAACCTAACACTATCCCAGAATATTGAAGGAGGTAATAGAACAATTGCTAGAGCATTGACAGACATCTTTGTGTCCTCTTTGGCCACAGGCGAGGTCCCAAAGGACTAGTGCATAGCCAATGTTGCCCCATTGTTTAAGAAGGGTAGCAGGGATAATCCTGTAAATTACAAGCCTGTGAGCCTCACATCAGTGGTAGGGAAATTCTTGGAAATGATTCTCAGGAACAAGATCTATATGCGTTTAGAAGCAAATGGACTTGTTAGTGTTAGACAGCATGGTTTTGTGTGGGAGGGGTCATGCCTCACTAACTTCATTGTTTTTTTTTGAAGAGGTGGCAAAGATGATTGATGAGGGTAAAGTGGTTTATGTTGTCTGCATGGACTTCAGTAAAGGCTTTGACAAGTTCCCTCATGATAAACTGATACAAAAGGTAGAGTCACATGGTGCCAGGGGTGAGCTGGCAAGATCGATACAGAACTGACTTAGTCACAGGAGGCAGAGGGTAGCGGTGGAAGGATGCTCTTCATAATGGAGGGCTGTACAAGTGGTGTTCCACAGGGTTCAGTGATGGGATCTCTGCTGTTTGTGATCCACGCAAATGATTTGGAGGAAAATGTAGCTGGTCTAATGAGTAAGTTTGCGGATGATACAAAGATTGGTGGAGTTACACATAGTGAGGAGGATTGTCAGAGAATGCAGCAGGATATTGATCAGTTGGAGGCATTGGCAGCAAAATGACAAATGTGAGGTAATGCATTTTGGAAAGTCAAGTACAGATGGAACTTGTACAGTGAATGGCAGCAGCCTGAGAACTACTGATATGCAGAGGGATCTGGGTGTTCAGGTCCACACATCACTGAAGGTGACAGTATAGGTTGATAAGGTAGTAAAAAAGCTTATGGCGTGTTTGCCTTCATTGGAAGGGGTACAGAGTATAAGGATAGACAAGTTATGCTGCAGCTTTATAGAACTTTAATTAGGCCGTACTTGGAATATTGTGATGATGTGGAGGTGCCGGTGCTGGATTTCAGTGGACAAGGTCAGAAATCACATGACACCAGGTTATCGTCCAAAGGTTTATTTGAGAACACAAGCTTTTGGAGCTTCAGTCCTTCTTCAGGTGTTAGGGAGAGAGGTAGTATCAGACACTGAATTTATAAGTAAACGATCAAAGGTTCACTCCATTGATGAGGATGTACTAAACATACCTAAAATGCTGTTAAATCTTTAATTAGTTAGAAAGGTTTAATTGATTAATATGTATATGTAAATCTCTGAATTCCTTTCAAGTCACTGCCCTGAGACAACGAAAGGTTTTATCATTGTCATCAAAGAAGAGATGACATTTTAGGTCAGACAATGCATGTAATGTGTGAGACCTTGTTTAGATTTTGTTTGTGTTTTAGTTTGGAGTCAGAATGATTTTATTTCTGAAGTAGGAATTTATAAAACACCATATTGACTGACTGGCTGTAAATTGTGTTTTTTAAACAAAATAAAATGTGTATGCAAATACAAATTCACCCCATAGATTTGCATGTGTATGCGTATGTGTGTGTATGTTGGGGGGGTGGAGTTTGTGTGTGTTGGGGGTAGAGAGAGAGAGTGTGCGCGCGCGTGTGTGTTGGGGGTAGAGAGAGAGAGTGTGCGCGCGCGTGTGTGTGTGTGTGTGAGTGAGGGAGAGAGGCAATGAGAAAGAATGTGTATGTGGATGGGAGAGGGAGAGAGTTTCAGCTGCTTCATCAATGATCTTCCCTCCAACGTAAGGTCAGAAGTGGCGATGTGCAATTATCAGTGAACAATGTTCAGCACCCTTCGTAACTCATGACATCGGTGGTGGGGAAAATGCTGGAGTCAATCATTAAGGATGTAATAACTGAGCATTTGGAAAACAGATATAGAATCGGTCATAGTCAGCACGGATTCACTAAAGGGAAATCACGCTTGACAAATCTTCTGGATTTTTTTCAGCATTTGGCAAGATATAGTGTATAACGGTGAATCAGTGGATGTTGTGTATCTGTACTTTCGAAAGGTTTTTGTTAAGGTTCCACACATGAGATTAGTAAGGAAAATTAAAACTCACGGTATCAGAGGTAATGTACTGACACGGACAGAGAACTGGTTGGCAGACAGTAAACAGGGAGTTGGAATAAACAGGTCCTTTCCAGAGTCATGGGCAGTGACAAGTGGGGTGCCATAGGGGACCTCAACTGTTCACAATATACATCAATGATTTGGATGAAGGAGTTGAATGCATTATCTCCAAGTTTGCAGATGACACTAAGCTGGGTGGCAGTGTGTGCTATGAGGGAGATGCTGAGAGGCTGCCAGGTGACTTGCCCAGACTGGGTGAGTGGGCAAATGCTTGGCAAATGCAATATATACCATGGATAAATGTGAGGTTATTCACTTTGGTCACAAAAAACAGAAAGGCAGATTATCATCTGAATGGTGGCAGCTTAGGAACAGGTGAAGTGCAATAAGACCTGGGGGTCATGGTGGAACAGTCGCTGAAGGTTGGCATGCAGGTGCAGTCGGCAGTGGGAAAAGCTAATGGCATGCTAGCCTTCATAGCGACAGGATTTGAGTATCAGAGTGAGAATGTCTTGCTGCAGTTATACACAGCCTTGGTGAGGCCACACCTTGAATATTGTGTGCAGTTTTGGCCTCCTAGTCTGAGGAAAGACATTCTTGCTATTGGAGGAGTCCAGCGAAGGTTCACCAGACTGATTCCCAGGATGGCAGGACTGACATATGAAGAAAGACTAGATCGATTAGGCTCGTACTCACTGGAATTTAGAACAATGAAGGGAGGGGGTATCTCATAGAAACATGTAAAATCATGATGGGACTGGACAGGTGTAATGAAGGAGTGGTTGACAACCCTCTGATAATTAAAACTGAAACACCCAGAGGAGCTTGCCTTGCCTCGTAATCTGTTAAAGGAAGTGTGAAAAGCAATTGTAAAGAATGGGCAGAAGGGCTAAAAGTTAATGGTAATATTTGAGAGCTGCATGAGAAAACGCATTGTACAGGATGGACTGAAGGGCTAAAATTGTTGATGATAATAGACAAGCTCATGATCTTGAATGAATCCTGTGAACATTCCTTTACAAGATGAAGATGACACCTGCAGCTCATTTTCCCATTCTATGTTTTCTGTACCAGACAGCAGTTTTGTCTTTCAGTATCTGCTTGCTTTGTGCTGGCTGTTTGTTACACTGTATAAGAGAGAGAGAGAGTTCCAAGCTGCAGGACTTCACCTCGGCTTAGAATTGTGCATCATGCCAAGAACAAATCTCAGCCTCCAGACTCGCCATCGATCAAGGGGCCCCCAATGGGTGAAGGGCGTGAGAATTGTTCTTTGTTCTCTTTTCTCTTCCATTTATTATTATCGCTATACTCGTTTATTGTTACCAATATAATCATTATTATTACTTAATAAACATTCATATTTAAGCAAATTGCTGTTGTTGAGCCTTCTTTTAATTATATCTACCCGAATCTGAAAAGAACCACTTGGATACACACTGTGATCCAATCTAGCAGTATACCTGCCTCTCACCTCCCAATCTGTTACAAAGGAGAGGTGAAATAAAATGAACTCCTGATTGTCACTGTACAATCCACAAGTAACAATTTATCTATCTAACTTTAACAGTTAACAAATCACTAATAAACCAAACAATCCGGCCTGAGCTATTAACTATTCCTGAATAAAACAAAATTCTAATGGTATGCTGTTCCAATAGACAGAAGTGCCACTTGTATAAACCAAATTAATTTTAAAAAGGCTTAATATCTTGAAATTACAGCCAGGATAAGTCTTCCAGAATGTTCTTTGCCTTGTCTGCTGTCCCCCAGTCAAATTCTTGTGTCAGGAATATTAACTAAGACTGCCATCGTACTTTTATTGAGGTGGTGCTTGCTCTGAGATCTTAGAGGTTTCTGTGAGAGCCAGTGATTTTCTCTTTTTTCTTAGAGCTGATGGCTGTTAAGAGCTCTACTCTTAACAGATGACAAGTTACTCTCTCACCGATTGTCAAATGCCCTCTTCTTTTATACCCTTGATGACCTATTCTTACAACAGGCTTGGTCTGAGATTGTAAAAACCATCAGATTTAAATTTAATTGGGCTTTGGTATCTAGAACCTGGTTTAAATTAATTGGCTAAATTTAAAAATCTGTTGTCTTGGTAAAAATGCTGTTTTGCTGGTTATCAAAATAGTCTTTTGATGCAATGTTTCAATTTCAAGAATTCTGTGCATCTGCTGCTGCCTGCAAACATTTTTTTTAAATCTCCAAGCCTAAAAAACACATCTTTTAAAGGAACCATGCACTCTTCCCCCCTACCATTTTACGAACAAAATTTTAATGTCCTGCTTTGCAGCCCACAAGTACTATACCAATTTCACAACACCTCCCCCCTTAAGAAAAAATGAATATCACTATGAAAAGATGTTTGTTTGTTTTCTCTCTCTAAATTTTAACACCATTATTTACTAGATACATAGGACATTAATCTAGATTGACACATTTCATAAAAATTCTATGTACATATATATATAGAATTGAACACTACTGTGTCTATCTTATGTACACATTTTCCTTTTAAACACATGATAACACATCCACAATAAAATTTTCGTGACCTGAAACACGTACAATCTGTAAAGTAAATGCTTGTATCATAAGAATCCAATGAAATAGTCTTGCGTTCTTGTCTTTAAATCTTTCCAAAAATGTCAAACGGTTGTGATCAGTGTACACAGCTGTCTCTGATATATTGTTTGCAATGTAAACATTAAAATGTTGTAACGCCAGTACCAAACTCAATAACTCCTTTTCGATATTGAATATTTTCTCTGGTGGATATTGAGTTTGTTCGAAAAATAGCCGATTGGCCTTTCAATTCCACAATCATCCTCCTGTAACAACACAGCTCCAACCCCTATATCACTGTTATCGATGGTGGTTTTAAAGGATTTCAAGAAATTTGGCACGGCAAACACTGGTGCGGTGGTTAACACTGCTTTTAAATTCTCAAATGCCTCCTGGCATTGTTCTGCCTGTGGAAGTTCTGTGTTCTTCTTCAAAAAATCTGTCAGTGGTGTCACCATGCTACTAAAGTTTGCTACAAACTTCTAGTAGAATCTGCTCAGTCCCCAAAATCATCTCTTTTTGAGGATAGTCTTGGAAATTATTCAACGGCCTTTGTCTTAATGTTCCTTGGTGTCATCCATCCGTGTCCGATGTGTCCTAAAAACATCATTTCTGCCTTTGGGAATTCTGTCTTTGCCAAATTTATGACCAACTTTGCCTTCTGTAGCCCCTCAAAGAGCTCTGCCAAATGCAGCATGTGACCTGTCCATGAGTGGCTAAAGATCACAACGTTATCTATGTAGACGGCACAATTAGTCAATCCTGCTGCAACTCTGTTCATAAGTCTTTGAAATGTGGCTGCTGCATTCTTCATTCCAAGAAGATACAGCCCATTTGGGGTTGCAAATGCAGAAACTTCTTTCACTCTCTCTGACAAAGGTACTTGCCCGTAACCACAAAGTGAGTTCAACTTTGTGATGTAAGTGGCCGATCTGACTTTTTCCATACAGTGCTCCAGCCTTGGAATTGGGTATGAGTCTGATTTAGTCACGGCATTGAGCTTCCAGGAGTCCATGCAGAATCATTGGGTGCCATCAGGTTTGGGAACCAATATGATCGATGAACTCCACTAGCTTTGACTTAGTTTGATGATGCCTTCTTGGAGCATCCACTTTCTTCTGTACCTGTGCTGCTGTAAGAGGATTAAGCCTGTAGGGACATTGTCTTTTTGGAACAGCATTCCCTATGTCAACCTCATGTACTATAGCATTAGTCCTCTGTGGTTGGTTTGCTCACCGAGCTGGTTCATTAGTTTGCAAATGTTTCATTACCCTGCTGGGTAACATCATCAGTGCAGCCTCCGATGATGTAGTGTTGTGTTTTCCTGCCTGGTATTTAAACTCCAGGTCAGTCGAATTTGATTACCTAATTTCCGGTTATCCTTCACAGTCCTCCCCATTCTATTTCTACATATGTCCTCATAGTGCTGCAACAAGCCTTTCAATTCAGCTCTCTGTTCCTGAGACAGATAGCTTACTGACCTATCCCATTCTTTAAGGGCTTCCTCATTATGTAATTTATTCTGTGGCACATCGAATTCCAAACCATCTGGATTTGATTCCTCACTCTGAGTTGCAGTAAGTAATACCTGTTTCTCCTGTTACTTTTACCTGTCATCGTAATATTTCAGCATGTTCGCATAACAATCCTTGTTTTCTTTCCTGTCCGGCATCTTTATCAGATAATTCACCTGAATTAACTTCTTCTCAATCTGATGGGGACCACTAAACCTTGCTCTGAAGGGATCTCCTACCATTGGTACTAACATCGATACTTCATCCACACGGGCAAACATATGAATTATGCATTTCTTATCTGCTTCTTGCTTCATTAGATGCTGTGCCACCTTCAAATGTTGTCTAGCTAATTTACCTACGGTGTTTAATCTTTCTGTCACCTCAGATTCATAATCCAACTGTGAGATCTCTGACTTGAGATCTATCAATTTTTCCTTAATTAATTTTAAAGGCCCTCTTACTTCATGCCTGAATGTCAATTCAAATTGAGTAAACTTGAGTTGATTCATTTGGAACTTCTCTAATAGCAAATAGTATAAATGGGATACCTTTATCCCAAGTATTTGGATAATCCTGGCAATAAGCCCTAAGCATGGTCTTTAGGGTCAAATGCCACATTTCCAATGCTCCCTGGGATTCAGGTTGGTACGCATTTGATTTAAAGTATGGGATGCCTAAACTTTCCATGACCTTCTTAAACAATATGGCAGTGAAACTGGACCCTTGGTCTGATTGAGTCTCCCTGGGAAGTCTATAATGGACAAAGAAAGCAAGCAACTCTTCCATAACCATTTTTGCCTTGACATTCTGAAATTGAATTGCCTCCAGGAATCTGGTAGGCACATCTGTTATGGTTAGCAAATTCTGGTTCCCACTTTTGGTTTTAGGGAAGGGACCTACAAAATCAATCATAACTCACATGAAAAGTTTTTTCAAATGTGGGAATTGGCATCAAAGGCACTGGTTTTATTACTGCCTGTGGTTTTCCTACCATCTGACATGTATGACAGGTACAGCAACATTCAACCACATCCTTATGTAATCCAAGCCAATTGAAATGCTTCTGTAACTTGGCCTGAGACTTCCTCACTCTTAGATGGCCTCCTACAGGTAATTTATGTGCTACCCTCAATGCTTCCTGTCTGTATGCTACTGACAACACAATCTGGTGAACTTCCGCCTATATCTTCTCTGCACTAACCTGTGTAGGTCTCCATTTTCACCTTAGGATACTATCCTTAAGGTAATAACATTCGGGAATACATTCTGATTCTTTTTCCAAGTAGCTTATGTTGTAAATGTTTTATTGTCTTATCTTTTTGTTGGAACTCCATTAGTCTTTTGGAACAAAGTACCTCTGCCTGATTCTCTACCTGCTTAAGTTTTTCCTTTACCATTTCATCAAACAAGGTGTCAGTTAGCTGGACCTCAACTCCTTTGTCTTTCTGTTTTGTTTTCCCTTCATGCTTTAACTTATGACTGTGGCATCTTGTCACCACATAGTCTGGAAAAATTCCAGGGTAATTTTTGTTTAACTCTTCAGTTCTCTGATTTTCTTTTGGCTTCTCCATTGAAATGGGCATCACTCACACCTTTGATCTGGCTAGGTTGTTTCCAAGAACAAACTGTATTCCGTGAATAGACACTCTTTCAATCATTCCCACTGTCACTTCCTCAGTCTTGACTGGAATTTCCAGACTTATCTTACACAAGGGAATGCTAAATCTCTCTATTTATTCCATAGATTATCACTCTGTCGGGTAACATTTCAGAAGGAGTGCAAATATTTTCATCTCCTACTATTAGAGACTGACCGGTTCCCGTTCCTCTCAATATTGTAACTTCTTTACCTTCTCCCCCTATTCTACCCGAGTAAACCTTACCCACAGAGGTAAAGTATTTGAAGAGATTGGGTTCTACCTTACTTTCCAGCTCAGGACTAGGCTGTGCACTGTCCTGCAGCCCCTTGACTTCTCTTGGTATTTCCTTCACTACCTCAACGAATCCCATTGGCTTACCCTCTTTTACCACATCTGTTTTTCCCAGTGCCTTGTTAATCCACTGGCACTGTGACTTTATGTGTCCCCTCTATTACAGTGGAAACACCTTAGGCCTTTCACCTCTTTTCCATCCTGTTGGGTTTCCTTTTTCAAATGTGGCAAAGTATTCCCAGTGTGATCTACTTTTTGTTTTTCTTTGAAGGATCTCCTTTTTTCCCAATTTCTATCCCTCATGGAATTAAATTGCTGCCAGAAGCTAAATTTTGATTTATGCACGAAAACGTATTCATCTGCCATGTCTGCAGCTCTTTGCACTGTTTTAATCTTCTGGAAGTGAGTTTTTGAACTCTTCCAGTGAAGTAATCTCTCTAAGATCCTCATGTCTTTTCTATCTCTAATGCTCTCACCCATCTATCAAAGTTGCTCTGTTTAATTCTTTCAAATTCAACGAAGTCTGACCTGTTTCCTTTCTGATATTTCTGAACCGTTGTGTATATTCTTCTGGTACCAATTTGTAGGCACTCAAAATAGCCTGGTTTACTTCTTTATGTTCCCTTGACACCTCCTCTGACAACACTGCAAACAGCTCACTAGTCCTACCTAGCAACTTGGTAAGAAATAACGTTACCTACATGGACTTTGGCCAGTTCATCTGTTTAACCAATATGTCAAAGGACATGTAAAAGGCTTCTACATTTTTTTAAAATCAAATTTTAGTAATGTTTCGACATATTTGTATATATTTCTATCAGGCTGTTGACTACAATGAGCTTGCTCATCCTCATTTCTGTTTCGTACTTTTCCTTCTGCCATTTGAAGTCTTTTTGCTTCAAGTTCCAACTTTACCTTTTCAACTCAAAAATTCTTTCTTCTCTCTCTTTTTCCCTTTCTAACTCCAATTGTCTTACTTGCAATTTAATTTTTTTTAACTCCACTGTACTTAACTAACTCCTTTACACTTTCAGCTTTCCGTTTATCCCTCATTAAACCCAATTCTAATCCTTTTGCTAAGTCTAAAAGTATATCATTCCTCTGTCCTTCTAAACTTCCTTGGCAAATTTGGGAAGCATCTTCAAACCCCAGAACCTCTTCAGCAATGTTAAGAGCCATTTCCCCCATTTTTGATTTAACCAACCACAAGTAACTAAAATTAGACAGATTTCTACTTCTCACCTAAGTTATGTTTAAAGACCTAGGACACTAATCCCGGAGTCTATTTAATTTTTTTCCAACTCCGTTCAAATCCATTTAGATCCCAGACATGAACCAACTAGATCCCAAACTCAAGCCCACAATCTGTTACGAAGAAGTGGTCGTCCTCCTGTGATAATTAAAACCAAAAAACCCAGAGAAACTTGCATCACCTTGTAATCTGTTAAAGGAAGTATGAAAAGCGGTATACCTGCCTCTCACCTGCCAATCTGTTATAAATAAGAGGTGAAATAAAAGGAATTCCTGACAGTCACTCTATAACCAACATGTAACAATTTATTTATCTCACTCTAACAGTCAACAAATTAACAGAACTACTCACAATTCGAACAATTCCCCCTTAACTACTAACTATTCCCAAACAAAATAAAATTCTAAGTGTATGCTGTTCCAATATATATAAGTCCTACATATATAAACCATTTTTTAAAATTAAAGCTTAATCTCTCAAAATTGCAGCCAGAATAAGTCCACTGCAATGGTCTTTGTCTTCTCTACCGTCCTCCAGTCAGGAATGCTTTCTTCCGTTGAATTCTTGAGTCAGGAATATTAGCTAAGAGTGCCATAGTACCCTAATTGAGATGGTGCTTATGCTGAGATCTTAAATGTTTCTGTGAGAGCCAGTGATTTTCTCTTCCTTCAGAAATGATGGCTGTTGAGAGCTGTTCTCTTAACAGATGGCAGTTTGCTCTAACATTGATTTTCACATGCACTTTTCTTTTATGCCCTTGATGACTTATTAATTTCTTACAATAGGATTGGTCCAAGGTTGTCAAAACCGTCAGATTTAAATTTAGTTGGGTATGGTATCTAGGGCCTGGTTTAAATTAATTGGCTAAATTCAAAAATCTGTTGCCTTGGTAAAGAAGAAACCTGCTTTGCCTGCTATCAGTATAGCCTTTTGATACAATATTTCAATTTCGAGAACTCGCTGCATCTGCTGCTGTCTGCAAACATTTTTTAATCTCCAAGCCTAAAAAACGTCTTTTAAAGGAATCGCGCAAGTTTCCCCCCTATCACTTTAAAAATTCTAATGTCCTGCCTTCCAATTCACAAGTACTATACCAATTTCGCACCAAGGCTGGATGTGGGAAGAATGTTCCCGCCGTTGGGGAAATCCACAACTAGGGGTCATAGTTTGAGAATAAGTGGTAAGCTACTCAGGACTAGGATGAGGAAGAATTTCTTCACGCAGAAAGTTGTGAACCTGTGGAATTCTCTCCTACAGGAAGCTGCTGGGACCAGTTCATTGGATATATCCAATGGGCAGATGTACGTGGCCCTTGCAGCTAACGGGATCAAGGTGTATTGGAAGCGGGCAGGAATGGGATACTGAGATTGCATGATCAACCATAATTATATTGAATGGTGGTGCAGGCTCAAAGAGGTGAGTGGCCTACCCCGCACCCATTTTCTATGTTTCTGTGTTTCCTCAGATACTGAAGCTGTTAATATTCAAATGCAACAAGATCTGGACAATACACAGGCTTAGGCTGACAATTGGCAAGGAAAATTTGTGCCACACAAATGCCATGATATGAACATCTCTAACAATAGATAATCCAAACACTACTCCCTTGACACTCAATGGTGCCACCATCATTGAATCCCCCTCTATCAAGATTCTTGGGGTTGTTATTGACTGAAACACAACTGGACACACCATCTAAATTCAGTGATTGCAAAAGCAGGCCAAAGGCTAGGAATGCTGTGGTAACTAACTCACTTCCTGAATCCCCAAAGCCTGTCCATCATCTACAAGGCACAAGTCAGGAATGTGATGGAATACTCCGCACCTGCCTGGATGGGTGCAGAACCAACAACACTGTAGGGGCTTGACATCATCCAGGACAAAGCAGCCCACTTAATTTGCACCACCTCCATTCCATCAACCACCAATGCCTTAGTAGCAGCAGTGTGTACCATCTACAAGATGTACTGCAGAAATTCATCAAAGAAGCACCTTCGAAACCCATGACCACTTAATCTGGAAATGACAAAAGCAGCATATATTTAGGAACATCACTATCCGCAAGATCCCCCCCGAACGACTCACCATCCTGACTTGGAAATATATCCCTATTCCTTCAGGGTCGCTGGGTCAATATCCTGAAATTTCTTCCCTACGGGCATTGTGGGCCTACCTACAGCACATGGACTGCACCAGTTCAAGAAGGCAGCTCGCTACCACCTTCTCAAGGGGCAACTAGGGACAGGCAATAAATGTTAGTCTCCCAGCAATGCCCACACCCCATGAAGGAATACTAAAATTTAAAATTAATGCATTCACTGTAAATCTTACTGTGCTCACTGTTTTGACACTAATGTATTCATTGTATTTGCTTAAGGTGTTATTTGGATTGACACTAATATATACAGTGTATGACTATACTGTTCTCACTGGATGGACACAAACGTATTCATTGTGCAACCTTACTGTGCTTGTTGGATTGACACTAATGTATATGCTCCACAGCGTTAATGTGTTCACTGTACTGACACTCGTGATTTCAGTGTGTGTCCTTACTGTTTTCATTGAATTAACTCTAATGCATTCACTGTGCAGGCGATCTGCCACTCAAATTGTTTGACACTGGAAATGGTTTCATCGACAAGTTAGAGTATGTAGGGGAAAAAACATCTGAAGATGAAACACTGACCGTCGGTGAGACAGTGACTATAGGAGAAACACTGTCTGTAGTTGAAAAACTATAGAGGAAACACTAACTGTAGATGAAATACTGTTTACAGATGAATCACTGTGTGTTGGTGAAACACTATAGGTGAAAGACTGTATGTAGATGTAACAGAATGAACCAACTGTAACTGTATCACTGTCTGTAGATGAAAGACTGTCTCCTGATGAAACATTGCAGATGTATCACTGAGATAACAAGGTATAGAGCTGGATGAACACAGCAGGCCAAGCAGCATCAGAGGAGCAGGAAAGCCTGACGTTTCGGGCCTAGACCCTTCTTCAGAAATCACTGTCTTCAGAATGAACACTATCTGGGGAAGAAACTTTGTTATTGTTTAAACACTCTGTAGATTAAATATTGCAGATGGATCACTGTTTGTAGATGACAAATTGTCGATTAAACCCTGACTGTAGCTGTATCACTGTAGATGAAAAACTGTCTCCTGATGAAATATTGTCAGAAGATATATCACTGTCTTCAGAAAGAACGCTGTCTGAAGAAGAAATATTGTCTGTCGATTAAACACTGTGTGCAGTGGATCACTGTGGATGAAACGTTGTCTGTCGATTAAACACTGTGTGCAGGTGGATCACTGTCTGTAGATGAAAGACTGTGTCCTGATGAAACATTGTCTGTAGATGTATCAATGTATTCAGACTGAACCCTGTCTATAGGAGAAATATTGTCTATAGATGAAAGACTGTCTCCTAATTAAACACTGTCAGTAGGTATAACATTTTCAGAACAAATACTTTTGTTTGTTGATGAAACACTGTCAGTAATTAGAATTAGAATCCCTACAGTGTGGAAACAGGCCCTTTGGCCCAACAAGTCCACACTGACCTTTGGAGCATCCCACCCAGACCCATCCCCCTATAACCCACACACCCCTGAAAACTATGGGCAATTTAGCATGGCCAATCCACCTAGCCTGCACATCTTTGGACTGTGGGAGGAAACCAGAGCACCCGGAGGAAACCCACACAGAAACACAGGGAGAATGTGCAAACTCCACACAAACAGTTAGCTGAGGCTGGAATCGAACCCAGGTCTCTGGCGCTGTGAGGCTGCATTGCTAACCACTGATCCACCATGCCGCCCATACAATTGAAACACTGCAATGGAAACATCATCGATAAAATACTGTAGATGATACATTCTCTGCAGATGAAACATTGTGTACAGACAAAACGTGGTCTGAAGTTGAAACATTGTCTGTAGATGAAGTAATGCCTGTAGATGAAGCAAGGTCTGTAGGTGAAACACTGTCGATGAAACACTGTGTATTTGATTTGATTTATTATTGTCAAATGTACAGCATTACAATGAAAAATATTGTTTTGCATGCCAACCAGACAAATCATCCCTTACATAAGCACATCAGAGTAATAGAACAGAATAGTGTTACAGCTACAGAGAAGGTGCAGAAGAAGATCGACTCTCATGTATGAAAGGATTGTTCATAAGTCTGATAACATCAGGCAAGAAGCTGTTCTTAAATCTGTTGGTATGTGCTTTCAAATTTTTGTATCTTTAGCCTGATGGCAGAGGGTGAAGAGAGTATACCCAGGGTGGGAGAAGGCTTTGATCATGTTAACAAGGTGTGGAGCTGGATGAACACAGCAGGCCAAGCAGCATCATAGGAGCAGGAAAGCT
>JAHRHZ010000213.1:843163-853192 GCA_024137785.1 Ginglymostoma cirratum | reverse complement strand
AGATGGGGGTGGGGCTTGAGGTGGGAGGAGGGGATAGGTGAGAGGAAAAACAGGTTAGGGAGGCGGGGATGAGCTGGGCTGGTTTTGGGATGCGGTTGGGGGAGGGGAGATTTTGAAGCTTGTTATCCCTTGATACCATTGGGCTGCAGGGTTCCCAGGCTGAATATGATTTGCTGTTCCTGCAGCCTTCGGGTGGCATCACTGTGGCATTGCAGGAGGCCCAGGATGGACATGTCATCTGAGGAATGGGAGGGGGAGTTGAAATGGTTCGCGACTGGGAGGTGCAGTTGTTTGTTGCGAACTGAGCGCAGGTGTTCTGCAAAGCGGTCCCCAAGCCTCCGCTTGGTTTCCCCGATGTAGAGGAAGCCACAACGGTTACAGCGGATGCAGTATACCACACTGGCAGATGTGCAGGTGAACATCTGCTTGATGTGGAAAGTCTTCTTGGGGCCTGGGACTGAGGTGAGGTAGGCGGTGTGGGGGCAGGTGTAGCACTTCCTGCGGTTGCAGGGTTAGGGTTAGGCCTGCTCGCACCTTCCACCCCAACCTGAAGTTCACCTGGACCATCTCCAATACTTCTCTCTCCTTCCTGGACCTCTCTGTCTCCATCTCGGGTAACCACCTGGAAACCGATGTCCATTTCAAGCCCACTGACTCCCACAGCTACCTGGAATACACCTCCTCCCATCCACCTTCCTGCAAAAATGCCAGCTCCTATTCCCAATTCCTTCGCCTCCGCCGCAACTGCTCCCAGGATGAGGCATTCCACTCCCGCACATCTCAGATGTCCTCATTCTTCAAGGACCGCAACTTTCCCCCCGCAGTGGGTGAGAACGCCCTCAACCGTGTCTCCCACACTTCCCGCAACTCATCCCTCACACCCTGTTCCCGCAATAATAACCAAAAAAAATCCCCCTCGTCCTCACGTACCACCCCACCAACCTCCGGATCCAACGCATCATCCTCCGACACTTCCGCCATCTGCAATCCGACCCCACCACCAAAGACATTTTTCCCTCCCCACCTTTGTCTGCTTTCCAGAGGGACCACTCCCTCCGTGACTCCCTTGTCTGCTCCACACTCCCCTCCAGCCCCACCACACCCAGCACTTTTCCCTGCAACCGCAGGAAGTGTTACATCTGCCCCCACACCTCCTCCCTCACCCCAATCCCAGGCCCCAAGAAGATTTTCCACATCAAGTAGATGTTCACCTGCACATCTGCCAATGTGGTATACTGCATCCGCTGTACCCGTTGTGGCCTCCTCTACATCGGGGAAACCAAGCGGAGGCTTGGGGACCACTTTGCAGAACACCTGCGCTCAGTTCGCAACAAACAACTGCACCTCCCAGTCGCGAACCATTTCAACTCCCCCTCCCATTCCTCAGATGACATGTCCATCCTGGGCCTCCTGCAATGCCACAGTGATGCCACCCGAAGGCTGCAGGAACAGCAAATCATATTCAGCCTGGGAACCCTGCAGCCCAATAGTATCAATGTGGATTTCACAAGCTTCAAAATCTCCCCTCCCTCAACCGCATCCCAAAACCAGCCCCGCTCGTCCCCGCCTCCCTAACCTGTCCTTCCTCTCACCTATCCCCTCCTCCCACCCCAAGCCACACCCCCATCTCCTATCTACTAACATCATCCCGCCCCCTTGACCTGTCCGTCCTCCCTGGACTGACCTATCTCCTCCCTACCCCCCCACTTACACTCACCCTTACTGGCTCCATCCCCGCCTCTTCGACTTGTCTGCCTCCTCTCCACCTATCCTCTCCTCTATCCATCCTCTATCCGCCTCCCCCTCTCTCCCTATTTATTTCAGAACCCTCTTCCCCTCCCCCATTTCTGATGAAGGGTCTAGGCCCGAAATGTCAAGTTTTCCTGCTCCTATGATGCTGCTTGGCCTGCTGTGTTCATCCAGCCCCACGCCTTGTTATCTCCAGGTAGAGAGGTTGACAGGCCTGATTGCTGAAACAGGTAAGGGAGCAAATTGTGGACGTGTGGATGATGATGGGATAGTGTAGGGGGATGGGCTTAGATTAGTTCACAGGGCAGCGCAACATTGAGGGCCGAAGGGCCTGTTCTGCGCTGTATTGTTCTATGTGTTGACAAAACTTCCAGGCCTCTTGGAACACAGGATTATCATGGGACACTGGAGGATTGCCAATGTGACACCATCGTTTAGGCAGGGGGCAAAGAGTAACACAAGAAATACAAACATGTCAGTTTGACATTAACAGTGGGAAAACTGATAGAAGACTGAGAGATAGCAGGAGGAAGAGCAACCAGCAGAGGGCAAATGAGAGGGAGAGGCATCACTTTGGTGCGTGCATTCGAGCCTGGAAACCATCACCTGTACTGAAGAGCAGATTGTCATGGGCCTGGTATCACTCCTTGCTTAAGCCCAAATATTGCATCACTGCAGTGTTTCTCACCCTCCTCCCTCCTTTCTTAACCAAAAGTTAAGGAGGAGGTGGGCATGAGACAGACAGATAGACAGAGAAAGAGAAGGAGAAGGAGAGAGGAGAGAGAGAAAGAGCGGGTGGGGGAAAGAGGAGAGAGGGGGGAGGGGACAAGGGAAGGAGAGGGAGGGACGGAGAGGGGGAGGGATGGAGGGAGAGAGAAAAAGAAATACAGGTAAGCTCTGATAACCTTCCTGTTCAGTTGTAGAGCAGTTAGGGCAGTGACATGCTCACCTTGCAGCATGCGGGAGCTCAGGAAAACTTCCATCATCCCTGATAACCACAGCTGTGGAAAGTGCACCCCCGCTGCAGCTCCTGGGAGCCTGTGTTAGGGAACTCGAGCCAGAGCCGGAGCCGGAGCTGGAACTAGAGTGGGAACTGGAGCCAGAGCCGGAACTGGAGCTGGAACTGGTCCATACCTCCCCACTCTACCTGTTTGTGCGTCGATCTAGATGCCTCTTCCAAAATGCATCACCAGTCTGGATTAAACTCCATCTGCCATTTCTTTGCCCGAATATCATCATATCTATATCCTGCTGTCTTCTCTGTCAATCCTCCTCACAATCCGCAGCTCCCCCAATCTTTGTGTCATCTTCAAACTTACTAATCAGGCTACCTACATTCTCCTCCAAACCCCCAGTCTGAAAAGCACCCTTCCACCGTTACTCTCTGTCTTGTATGACTAAGCTAGTTCTGTATCCATTTTACCAGCTTACCATGGATTCCACGTGATTTCACATTCTGTATCAGTCTGCCATGAAGAGCCCTGCGAAAGTCCATATAGACAACATCCACCACCCTGCCCTTATCAATAATCATTGTCAATTCCTTAAAAAACTCAATCAAGTTTGTACAACATGATCTTCCGTGCATGTTACCTATCACTAATAAGTCCATATTTTTCCAAAAGTGAGTAAATCCTATTCCTAAGAATTTCTCCAATAATTTCCCTACCCCTGATGTAAAGCTCACCACTTGTAACCTCCTGGCTTATCCCTGTTGCCCTTCTTAAACAAAGGAACAATGCTGGCTATTCTCCAGTCCACTGGGACCTCTCCTGTGACTAAAGAGATACAAAGATTTCATACAAGGCCCTAGCAAATTCCTCAACTGCCTCCCTCACCATTCTGAGATATATCCCATCAGGTGCTGGGGACCTGTCCACCTCAATGCTTTTTAAAAAATCTAATACCTCCTTTTTTATAACATACCTAAGAAAAGCTTCATCTCAGACAACATCCTGGTGAATCTCCTCTGCAACCTCTCTTATAAAGGGTGCCAGGATGAGGGATATCTCTGAGCAGCTTGAAAGGAAATTGGAGAAGAAAGGGGAGGATCCAGTTGTTGTGGTCCATGTTGGGACAAACAACATAGGCAAGACTAGGAAAAAGGACGTGTTTAGGAATTATCGAGAACTAGGAACTAAATTAAAGGACAGCTCCTCAAGGGTTAAATTCCCCAGATGACTGCCCAAGCCACATGCAAATTGGCATAGCGACATGAGAATAAACGAAGTAAACATGTGGCTGAAAGGGTGGTGTGGGAAGGAGGCGTTCCTTTTCATGGGGCACTGGCATCAGTATTGGAACAGGAGGGATCTGTACCACTGAGACAGTCTCCACCTGAACCGAGCTGGGACCAATGTTCTAGCAAAAAGGGTAAATAGACTGGTCAACAAGAATTTGAACTAGAAAGTGGGGGGAAAGGAATGGTAAAACATCAAGAAGTATAATGGCCAATGGGAAACAAAGCAGCAGGTTAACATCTGTGGACGTCGATTCAACTGCATGGAGAAATATGAAAAAAAACACTGAAAGGAAAGGAGAACTCAGGAGAGGTTATTAACATCTCCAGCACAGACAGAACATAAGACAGAGTGTTTGGAAAGTGTTAGGAATCTAACTTCAAGCACATCAAATAAAGTGATGACAATGAGAAGAGGGACTGTAAATACATAATTACAAGGTGTTGTATCTGAACGCATAAAGTATACATAAAGTATACATAAAAAGGTTATTGATCTTGTGGAGCAGACTGAAATTGGCAGTTATGTGGTTGGCATCACGGAGATATGGCTGCAAGGGGATCAGGACTGGGAGTTAAATATCAAAGGATATGCATCCCATCAAAAAGACCAGCAGGTAGGCAGAGGGTGTTGTGTTGCCTTAATAGTAAGAAATAGAATTAAATCAATAGCAAGAAATGACGTAGGGTCAGATGATGTAGAATATATGTGGGTAGAGTTGAGGAACCACAAAAGGTAAAAAAATACCATATTGGGACACATGTACAGGCCTCCAAACAGTAATCCAGATGTGGGGCACACCATACACCAGGAGATAGAAAAGGTGTGTAAGAAAGGCAAGGTTACAGTGATCATGGGGGATTTCAATGTGCAGTTGGGCTGGGGAAAATTAGGTTGGTGGTGGATCATAAGAAAAGGAATTTGTGGAATGTCTATGACATGACCTTTTAGAGCAGCTTGTTGTTGGGCCCCTACTAGGAACAGGCAATACTGAATTTCGTGATGTATAAAGATGCAGACTTGATAAGGGAGCTTAAGGTGGAGGAACCCTTAGGAGACAGTGACCATAATATGACAGAAATTACACTGCAATTTGAGAGGGAGAAGGTGGAATCAGATGTAACAGTATTATAGTTGAATAAAGGCAACTATAGAGGCATGAGGGAGGAGCTGGCCTAAACTGACTGGGGAGAGGAGCCCAGCAAGAAAATAGCAGCGCTCTGTTTGGGGTCTCTGAAGAGTTGGAAGCTTCTGTGAATGAGCCCCAGATGCTACTTTCTTTGGAATTTCTCAATGTATTTTCTCCCTCCTGGATCAGAGACCTACATGTGATAATTTGTGGCAAGAGTTTCTGGGAGTAATTTGGGTGACACAGCAAAAATTGATCCCTAGCAAATAGAAGCATACTAAAGGGATAAGGCAACCATGGCTGACATGGGAAGTCAAGGACAGCATAAAAGCAAAAGACAAAGCATATAATGTGGTGAAGAGCAGTGGGAAGCCTACAAAGACCAACAGAGGACAATGAGAAAAAAAATAAGGAGGGAGAAGATTAAATATGAGGGTAAGCTAGCCAGTAATATCAAAGAAGATTGCAAGAGTTTATTTAGATATATGAAGGGTAAAACAGAGGAAAAAGTGGACATTGGGCCGCTGGAAAATGATGCTGGAGAAGTCATAATAGGAAATTGAACAAATACTTTGTGTCAGTCTTCACGGTGGAAGACACAATTAATATCCCAAAAATTCAAGCGAGTCCAGGGGTTTGGGAGGGATGGGCAGGCACAAGTATGGTGCCCATCACCAAGGAGAAGGTGTTAGAAAAACTAAAAGGTCTGAAGGCAGATTAATAACCTGGACCAGATGGACTACACCCCAGAGTCCACAACTTGACGGGGTTTAGAAGGATGAGGGGGGTGGGATCTAATTGAAACTTACAGAATACTTGGACTGATCAGACAGTGTAAAGATGTTTCCATTAGCAGGAGAGACTAGGACTAAGGGCATAGCCTTAGAGTATGGAAGAGTGGTGAATCTGTGGAAGTTATTGTCACTGAAGGCTCTGGAGGTCAGGTCTTTGAGTATATTTAAGGCAAAGATACATAGGTCCTTGATTGTCAAGGGGACCAAGAGTTACGAGGGGAAAGTGGGTGAATGGGGTTGAGAAACTTATCACCCATGATTGGATGGCAGAGAAGACTTGATGGGCCGAATGGCTTAATTTGTGCTCCTATGTCATATGGTCTTATGGTCTTATATTGCGGAGAACTGCACATAGTACTCCAGATGCAGCCTAATGAAAGTCCTGTATTGTTCCAAAGCTCCCAGCCCTTATAATCTCTGCCTCAACAGATAAAGTCAGAAATCACATGACACCAGGTTATAGTCCAACAGGTTTATTTCAAATCACAAGCCTTAAGAATGCCAGTTCTTCTGGCTCTGAAAGCTTGTGCTTTTATATAAACCTGTTGGACTATAATCTGGCGTCATGTGATTTCTAATTTTGCCCAGCCCCATCCAACACTAGCATCTCCACATTAACTGATAAAAGCAAGAGTCCTGTATGCCATTGTAACTCCTCTATTAACCTGTCCTGCCACCTTCCGGAATCTGCGGACAAGTATCCCAATGTCCCTCTGTTACTCTGAGCTTCCTCATGCCCTGCCATTCTCTGGGTACTCCCTTGCCTTGTTCCTTCTTCCAAAGTACATCATCTCACACTTTTCAGGGTTAAATTCCATCTGCCACTGATCTGCCATCTGACCAATCTGTCTGTATCTTTCAGTAACCTAACACCTTCTTCCTCGCTGCCAACCACCCGGCCAATCTTCATGTCACCCACAAACGTACTTATCATACACCCAACATTCTCATCAATACCTTTTATATATATATATATCACAAACACTAAGGGACCTAGCACTGATACCTATGGTATGCATATGGAACCACACACACAGCCTTCTACCTCTCTGTCAAGGTACTCAGAATCCCACGTGCTTTTACCTTCTTCATCACACTCCCATACGGGATTTTGTCAAAGGCTTTGCTGAAATCTATATAAACTATATCAACTGCTCCACCCTTATCCACACATCTGGTCAACTCCTCAAAAGTTCTCCCAGATTTGTTAGGCATGATCTCCCTCTGACAAGGCCTTGCTGATATCCCTGACCATGTTTCTCCAAGTGGAGATTAACTTCTTTCCTTCAAAATGTTTACAATGGTTTCCTGTAATGGACAAGGCCCTCAAAATATCCCCACAAAATATTTTAAGAAGGTAGCCTAGACTCTAAGTTTTTCTTATTTTAATGATAGATGGGAGTTCATGTTCCAAATGTGATGCGACTGGTCAAACTACCCAACATTAAGCAAAGCACAACTGATTTAAACACTGTAATAAAAATACAAACAAAAGAAAGAGTGATTGAGAATAGCAACTCTATTGGAAAACTTAACGAATAATAGATACAGTACCTATTACTAATAAACTGTTCCAATATCGTAATATCCCATAAACACACTGTCGGCAAAACGGCAAATTCAGACACAAATTCTCACATTCAGGTTTCTGAAAACACATTGAGAAATTCCAAAGAAAGTAGCATCTAGGACTCATTCAGTGAATCTTCCAACTCTTCAGAGACCCCAAACAGCTTCTGCTGCTAAAGCTAAAAAAAGCTAGATAGCCTGGTCTGGGAGAGCTGGCCACTTCCAATCAAGCTGCTTCCATTGTTCCAACTTTCTAATAAAAACCTACTTAAGCCATCTTCAGTAGCCAGTTCAGTGCGTCTGAATTTGCAGCATCTCTTCAAAGAAAAACCCAGGACGAAATAACCTTTTCAAGTGACAGCATCATCATACTACCTACTGCAGACATGAGAGTCATTGTTCTGCAATTCCAGTGGGTGGGTTTCCTCCAGGTGGTCCAGTTTCCTCCCACAGTCCATAGATGTATATGTTATGTATATTGGCTGTGCTAAATTGTCCATAATGTCCAGGGAAGTATACGCTTAGTAGATTAGCCTCGGGAAATGCAGATTTACAGGGAGAGGGTGGGTCTGGGTGGGATGCTCTTCCAAGGGTCAGTGTGGACTCGATGGGCCAAATAACGTGCTTCCACACTTTAGGGATTCTATGATTCTATGAATTCCCTAGTTTATCTCTACCACCCTTCTTAAAGAGAAGCCTTGTTCCATTCTGGTGTTGTATAATTCTAACATTTGATGAAATTTAGCATTTTTGAAACCCTATTCATTGGTTTCCATTTAGCACTAACACAGGTTATAATTCCATTTCAAAATTGATCTCTTATGTCCTGACCCAAGTCATCTTAAATAAGCTCAGCTCTGATTTACAAACAGAAGCTTATTCAGATTATTGTCTCTGTGCCAATCCTCATTCGAAACAATCCAAATCTAATCTAAAACCTTTTTCTCATCATATCCCAGAGAGTCAGAAGAATTTCAAAACAAAGTCATGTTCATTTTAGATCTGAATCATAGTTCTGACCTCTGTATTTTTTTTATAAATGTAAGGAATCAACTTTTACATTGTTAGAAAAGAAACATGCTGTCAAAGGTTGCACCTTGACTGAGAAAACTAAGGATTACCCTAATAACCAATTAAGGATTATCAGTCAGTCCTACAATGTATTCTACTGATGTCTGCTAGAATATACATATATTCAGACACAGAGCGCTGTCTCTGCATGCGTAAAGGACATGTCCAGGCATTGTGGCTTTTCCAATTAGACAGACATGGGACACATCCATTCCTTGGCGTGTTGCCTATGATATTGGCCTCAACAAATCAGAGTCAACTTGCCTTTTGGAATTTAAAGAAATGTTTGGCAATAATTGTTTGCTAATACAATCCCCATGAAACATTTGAGCCACAGTACCCCTGTCAGTCAATCAATAACATTTTCTCATGTGGTATGAATTGTTCCCTTTGAGATTTGGTATTCTTGTGATTCTGTCCTGACGAGTGCAACACAGAAAGCTTCGACAGCACGTGTCTTTTTTCAGCTGTACTCGAGTTCTAAACTGCCAAATGACTATGAACTACTTTCATGACAAGTATATCCTGTAAGGTCAACCATTTATCAACTCAACCAACATTATAATTCCATCCCCTTTTTCAGTGCCCGTCGCTGTGATATTCTAGAAGTTCCAATCAACAAACTCTTGCATCTCACTGCCCCAAGAAGGAAATGTTGGCAAACAAGTGTATTTAGGAAGGAAAAAGGGAAAAGTGGTGGGAGTACCAGCAGCGAAAGAATGCAGGATCCGTGTCAATCTGAATTTTGGAAGATGTGATGAGGAAATGAGAAAATGACAATGTTATTGGATTTCACATACTGTACTTTAAGTACAATCTGTGAGATAGGTTTCTGTCATTGTTGATCCCAGTTTAGCAAAATAAAGTCATTCACAATCAGATTAAATTTATTAACTTAGAGGGAAATGTCCACTTCAGACAGGAGCTGATAAAGAAAATAGCCAAAAGTTTGAGGCAGGTTTTTTTTGCTATTTATCACAGTCATATTGTTTTGATTTTCAGTGGATTGTTAAATAAACATTACCAGTTGTAAACTAATCTTTGTGTTCTTGCTTCCAGTATATCTGTGTTTATTTCTCATTTCAAGACCAGAATCCATTCCATTTCATTATAATCACACATTCCTCTTTTACTCATAAGTTGTAAAAAGCTGGACATAATCGTGATGTGTAGGCGCTGGTGTTGGGCTGGAGTGGATAAGGTCAAAAATCACACAACACCAGGTTATAATCCAACAGGTTTATTTGAAAACACCAGCTTTCAAAGCTCTGCTCCTTCCTCAGGTGTCGTGTGGAAGAGGAGGTATACTGACACAGAATTTATAAGCAGAAAGGTAACAACCCTAAAAATGGCTCACTAACTGCTTCCTGTTCAATCTTTAATCAGCTGGACAGGAGGCACAGGTTTTTATTGATTGAGGATGAGGGGGAGTGTGTGTGTGTGTGTGTGTGTGTGTGTGTGTGTGTGTGTGTGTGTG
>JAHRHZ010000213.1:826942-843153 GCA_024137785.1 Ginglymostoma cirratum | reverse complement strand
GTGTGTGTGTGTGTGTGTGTGTGTGTGTGTGTGTGTGTGTGTGTGTGTGAGAGAGGGAGAGTGTGTGTGTGTGTTTGTATGTAGTTGTGTGTTTGTGTGTGTGTCAGAGAGAGAGAGACAGCGTGTGTTTGAGAGTGTGTGTATGAGAGAGGGTCTGTGGGAGTATGTGTGTAGGTGTGTTTGTGTGAGTGTGTGTGTGTATGTGCATGTGTGTGAGAGTGTATAGTGTGTTGGGGTCACCTGTGGTGTGACATGAACCCAGTATCCCAGTTGAGTCCATCCTCATGGGGACCGAACTTGGCTATCAGCTTCTGCTCCACGACTCTGCATTGTTGTGTATCCCAAAGTCCACCTTGGAGGATGTTTATCCGAAGACCATGAGGGGTATAGGTAAGGTAGATAGCCGACAGGTTTTCCCCATGGTAAAGGAGTCTAAAACTAGAGGTCATAGGTTTCAGGTGAGAGGGGAGAGACACAACAGAGTCTAGAGGAGCAATTTATTTCACACAGAGGGTGGTGAGGAAGGGCTGCCAGAGTGTGTGACGGAAGCGAGTACAGTTTCATCATTGAAGAAGCATTTAGACAGGTGCATGAATGGATAAGTATGGTGGGAAAACAGGCAAATGGGACTAGTTTAATTGTGAAAACTGGACGATATGCGGAAATTGAGCGCAGGGCCTGTTTCCATGTTGTAGACATCCATGACCCTAAATCAGGGCTATGGGTGAAGATAGAACATAAGAGCTAGGAACAGGAGTAGCCTGTCCGGCCCTTCGAGCCTGCTCTGCCATTCAATAAGATCATGGCTGATCTTTTTGTGGACTCAGATCCACTTACCTGTGCTCTCACCGTATCCCTTAATTCCTTTATTGTTCAAAAATATATCTACCTTAGCTTTAAAAACGTTTACTGAAGTAGCGTCAACTACTTCACTGGGCAAGGAATTCCATAGATTAACAACCCTCTGGGTGAAGAAGTTCCTTCTCAATTCAGTCCTAAATCTGCTCCCTCTAATCTTGAGTCTATGCCCTCTTGTCCTAGCTCCGCCTGCCAGTGGAAACATCCTCTCTACTTCTATCTTATCTATTCCCTTCATAATTTTACATGTTTCTATAAGATCCCCCCTCAATCTTCTGAATTCCAATGAATATAATCCCAATCTACTCAGTCTCTTCTCATAAGCCAACCCCCTCAACTCCGGAATCAACCTAGTGAATCTCCTCTGCACCCCCTCCAGTGCCAGTACATCCTTTCTCAAGTAAGGAGACCAAAACTGTACACAGTACTCCAGGTGTGGCCTCACCAGCACCTTGTACAGCTGCAACATAACCTCTCCGCTTTTAAGCTAAATCCCTTTAGCAATGAAGGACAAAATTCCATTTGCCTTCCTAATTACTTATTCATAGAATAGAATCCCTACAGTGGGGAAAAAGGCACTTTGGCCCAACAAGTCCACACTGAACCTCAGAGCATCCCACCCAGAACACTATGGGCAACTTAGCATAGCCAATCCACCTAACCTGCACATCTTTGGACTGTGGGAGGAAACCAGAGCACCTGGAGGAAACACACAGACATGGGGAGAATGTGCAAACTCCACACAGACAGACGCCCAAGGCTGGAATCGAACCCGGGTCCCTGGCACTGTGAGGCAGTAGTGCTAACCACTGAGCCACCCTGCTGCCCTCTTGTTGTACCTGCAGACCAACCTTCTGTGATTCATGCACAAGGACACCCAGGTCCCTCTGCATAGCAGCATGCTGCAACTTTTTACCATTCAAGTAATAATCCTTTTTACTATTACTCCTACCAAAATGTATGACTTCACATTTATTTACATTGTATTCCATCTGCCAGACCTTTGCCCACTCACTCAATGTATCTATGCTCCTCTGCAAGGGTTCACAGTCCTCTGCACCCTTTGCTCTGCCCCTCATCTCAGTGTCATCTGCAAACTTTGACACCCTACACATGGTCCCCAACTCCAAATCATCAATATAAATTGTAAATAATTGCGGTCCCAACACCGATCCCTGAGGCACACCACTAGTCACTGGTTGCCAGCCAGAATAGCACTCATTTATCCCCGCTCTTTGCTTCCTGTTAGTCAACCAATCCTCTATCCATGCTAATACTTTACCCCTAACGCCATGCATCCTTATCTTATGCAGCAGCCTCTTGTGCGGCACCTTGTCGAAGGTCTTTTGGAATTCCAGGTACACCACATCCGCTGGGTCCCCATTGCCCACCTTGCTCGTAATGTCTTCATAGAATTCCAAAAGATTTGTCCAGCATGACCTGCCCTTCATGAACCCATGCTGCGACTGCCCAATGGGACAATTTCTATCATGATGCCTTGCTATTTCTTCCTTGATAATACCCACTACAGAGGTTAAGTTAACTGGTCTATAATTCCCCATGTTTTGTCTACCTCCTTCTTTAAACAGTGGCGTCACATTTGCTGTTTTCCAATCTGCTGGGACTGCCCCAGAGTCCAGCAAATTTTGGAAAATTACCGCCAGTCCACCTGCTATTTTCCCCGCCATCTCTTTTAGCACCCTGGGATGCATTCCATCAGGGCCAGGAGACTTATCAATCCTTAGCTCCATTAGCTTGCCTAACACTAGCTCTTCCGTGATAATGATTGTTTCCAGGTCCTCACCTACCTTTGTCTCTTTGTCAATTACTGGCACGTTATTAGTGTCCTCCACTGTGAAGGCCGATACAAAATACCTGTTCAATGCCTCGGCCATTTCATCATCATCCCCTCAAGGGGGTTAGAATATAAAAGCAGCGATGTGCTTCTGAGACTTTATAAAGCTCTAGTTAGGCCCCATTTAGAATACTGTGTCCAATTTTGGACCCCACACCTCAGGAAGGACATACTGGCACTGGAGCGTGTCCAGCGGAAATTCACACGGATGATCCCTGGAATGGTAGGCCTAACATACAATGAATGGCTGAAGACCCTGGGATTGTATTCATTAGAGTTTAGAAGGTTGAGGGGAGATCTAATAGAAACTTACAAGATAATGCATGGCTTAGAAAGGGTGAACGCTGGGAAGTTGTTTCCGTTAGGTGGGGATACTAGGACCCGTGGGCACAGCCTTAGAATTAGAGGGGGTCAATTTAGAACGGAAATGAGGAGACATTTCTTCAGCCAGAGAGTGGTGGGCTGTGGAATTCATTGCCACGGAGCGCAGTGGAGGCCGGGACGTTAAATGTCTTCAAGGCAGAGATTGATAAATTCTTGATCTCGCAAGGAATCAAGGGGAGAGTGCAGGTAAGTGGAGTTGAAATGCCCATCAGCCATGGTTAATTCGCAGAGTGGGCTCGATGGGCCGAATGGCCTTACTTCCACTCCTTTGTCTTATGGTCTTATGGTCTTATATCCCATAACTAAATTCCCCTTCTCATCCTCTAAAGGGCCAACGTTTACTTTAGCCACTCTTTTTCGTTTTATATATTGATAGAAACTTTTGCTATCTGTGAATTGGGATTTGGGATGACGGGTGAGGATTGGGGGTGAAGAGTGAGGATTGGGGATGGCGGGTGATGATTGGGGATGATGGGTGAGGATTTGGGACAATGGGTGAGAATTGGGGATGATGGGTGAGAATTTGGGATGACGGGTGAGGATTGGTGATGCTGGGGGAGGATTTGGAATGATGGGTGAGGATTGGGCATGAAGGATGAGGATTTGGGATGACAGGCGAGGATTGGGGATGATGGGTGAGGATTTGGGATGATGGGTGAGGTTTTAGGATGACCGGTGAGGATTTGGGATGATGGGTGAGGATTGGGGATGATGGGTGAGGATTTGGGATGACGGGTGAGGATTGGGGATGATGGGTGAGGATTTGGAATAATGGATGAGGATTTGGGATGACGGGTGAAGATTTGGGATGATGGATGAGGATTTGGGATGACAGTTGAGGATTTGGGATAATGGGTGAGGGTTTCGGATGATGGGTGAGAATTTGGGATGACAGGTGAGGATTGGGGATGACGGGTAAGGATTTGGGATGATAGGAGAATTGAATTTTACAGTACGGAAGGAGGCCAGTCGATTCATCCTGTCAGCACCAACTCCCAAAAGAGTCATCCAGCTAGTTCCACTCTCCAACTCTATCTCTGTAGCCTTCTAAATTCATTCCTTTCAAATATATATCCAGCTCTCTTTTGGAACCTCCTAAGGAATCTACCTCCACCACTCTCCCAAGGAGTGCATTCCAAATCCTATCAACTCTCTGAATAAAGTAGTTTCTCTCATCTCATTCCTCGCTCTTTTGCTGACAATCTTGAAATTTCAATCCCTAGTTACTGACATACCAACTAACAGAAACAGAATATCCTTCTTTACCTTGTCAAAATTGTTCATAATATTGCACACCTCAATAAGGTCCCTTCTTAATCTTCTCTGCTTCAATGAGAATAAGCCCAATTTCTCTAATCTTTCCTTGTTTCTAAAATCCCTCATTCCTGGTATCATTCAGTAAATCTCCTTTGAACTGTCTCCAGGCTTTAACATCCTTCCTTAAATAAGATGCGCAGAACTGAACACAATATTTATAAACCCAAGGAACCTATCAGCCTTCTTAACTACTGTTCACCTTGTAAGATCACTTTCACCTAAGGTCCCTCTGCTCCTGCACTCCGCTCAAAGTTGTACCACTGAGCCTGCATTGTCTCGATCAAACTGCATTACCTCACATTTCTCTGTACTGAAATTCATCTGCAGGTGTCTGTCCATTTAACCAACTTGTCAACATCCCTCTGAAGTCACTCAGCATCATCCTCACAATTCACTATTCTCCCCGAGCTTCTTACTATCTGCAGTGATGGGTTAGGACTTGGAATGATGGTGAGAATTTGGGATAACAGTTGAGGATTTGGGATGACGGGGTAAGGATTTGGGATGGAGAAATTAGGGTGAAGGGTGAGGATTTGGAATGATGGATGAGGGCTCAGGTTGTTGCCTGGGGTTTTGGGTTGATGTGACTGACCAGGCTGATTCCCAGGATGGTAGGACTGACATATGAGGAAAGATTGGATCAACTGGGTTTGTGCTCTCTGGAATTTAGAAGAATGAGGGGGGATCGTGTAGGAAAATATAAAATCCTAATGGGCCTGGACAGTCTGGATGTGAGAAGGAATGTTCCCGATGTTGGGGAAGACCAGAACTGGGGGTTGCAGTCGAAGAATAAGGGGCAAGCCATTCAGGACTGAGATAAAGAAGAATTTCTTCACTCAGAGAGTTGTGAACCTGTGGAATTCTCTCCCACAGGAAGCTGTTGGGACCAGTTCATTAGATCTATTCAAGAGGGAGTTGGACATGGCTCTGCAGGGGTATGGGGAGAGGGTGGGAATGTGATATTGAGATTGCATGATCAGCCAGGATCATATTGAATAGTGGTACAGGCTCGAAGGGCTGAATGGCCTACTCCTGCACCTATTTTCTGTGCTTTCTGTGACCCCAGGACTATGCAAGTATGTTATGGAAAAGGACAAGGTTGGGTCTGAAATCAGAGTTCTCAACTGGGGAAAGGCTAATTTTAAAAAGATCAAATGTGATTTTGCCAGAATGGGCTGGGAGCAGATACTTTCAGATCAACCTGTCTCAGAACAATAGGATACATTCAAGAAGGAATTCTGGGGATCAGAGAGCCAACATGTTACTGTAAAGAAAAAGGCTGGGACCATCAAATCCTGTGATCATGGAACATAGAACGTAGAACATTACAGCACAGTACAGGCCCTTCAGCCCTCGATGTTGCGTTGACCTGTGAAACCAATCTGAAGCCCATCTAACCTACACTATTCCATTATCATCCATATGTTTATCCAACGACCATTTAAATGCCCTTAAAGTTGGCGAGTCTACAACTGCTGCAGGCAAGGCATTCCATGCCCTTACTACTTTCTGAGTAAAGAATCTACCTCTGACGTCTGTCCTATATCTATCACCCCTCAGTTTAAAGCTATGTCCCCTCGTGCTAGCCGTCACCATCCGAGGAAAAAGGCTCTCACAATCCAATCCTCTGATCATCTTGTATGTCTCTATTAAGTCACCTCTTAACCTTCTTCTGTCTAATGAAAACAGCCTCAAGTCCCTCAGCCTTTCCGCATAAGACCTTCCCTCCATACCAGGCAACATCCTGGTAAATCCCCTCTGCACCCTTTCCAATGCTTCCACATCCTTCCTATAATGCAGTGACCAGAACTGTACGCAATACTCCAAGTGAAAGGTAGATATGGAGGGATATACAGCATTGGATTAAGAAAAAAAGGGAGACTAATGGCAGAAATTGAAGGGTCCAAACAGCAGAAACTCTAGAGGTGTATAAAATGTGCAAAAGGGAACTTAAAATGGAGATTTGGGGAGCTAAAAGGGGCATGAAAGGATATAGGTCAGTAAAATAAAGAAAATATAGTTGTTTTACAAGTACCTGAGGGGTAAACAGGATAATAAGGGAAAGAATATGATCATAGTGATAATTTATGCATGGAGCTAGAGGATGTAGGTAGGATTGTAAATGAATACATTTGGTTGATGTTTGGAAGTGAAAGGAATGGTATGTTTATAGATCTCAAGGAGAAGGCCTGTGATACAATTTAAGAAATTAGCATAGACTGAGAGGCAGTTCTGAGTGGCCTGGCCACTCCAAAGTAGATAAATCTCCAGGACTGGATGAAATGTATCCCAAGTTGTTGACGGAGGCAAGGCAGGGACGGGGGCCTCTGGCAATAATTTTGAATTCCTGTCTGGCCACAGCAGGGGTGCCAGAGGACTGGAGCTCAGTCAATGTGGGTCATTGTTCAAGAAGGGAGCAAGGGATAAACCAGGAAACTACAGGCCAATCAGTCTCACCTCAATGGTGGGAAACTATTGGAAACAATTCCGAGGGACAGAACTAATCCACACTTGATGAGGTGGGGATTAATGAAGAACACTCAGCATCGTTTTGTCTAGGGACGGTCGTGTCTGACCAACATGATTGAATTTTTCAAAGACGTGACCATGTGTGTAGATGAGGACAATGCTTTTGATTTAGCTTACTTGGATTTCAGCAAGGCTTTTGATAAGGTCCTGCATTGCAGACTGACAGTGAAGATAAGAGCCAATCAGTTCCAACAAAATTTTGCAAATTGGATCCACAATTGGAAAAGAGGCAGGAAGCGGAGAGTAATGGTTGAGGCATGTTATTTCTGACTGGAAGTCTGTGTCTCTTGGTGTCCCACAGGGTTCAGTGTTGAGGGCCTTACTGTTTTTGGATTATGTAAATGATTTTACACTTGAGTGTGGAAGGTTGTTCTGTATTTTCACAGACAATACAAAAATTGATGGGGTGATAAATATTAAAGAATTTAACCTTAGACGAAAGGTGTATAGACAGGCTAGCCAAATGGAATTCAATTCATATCGATGTGAGGTGATGAACTTTGGCAGGACAAACAAGACAAGGGAATTCATGATGAATGGTAGGACCCTGGGAAGCACCGAGGATCAGAGCTACCATGGTGTGCATATCCACCAGTCCCTTAAGACAGTATGAGAGGTAGATAACATAGTTAAGAAGGTTAATGGAATATCTGCTTTTATGATACAAGGCATAGCGTTAAAGAGCAGGAAGGTTTGGCTGGAGCAGTATAACTGCTCTGGCTACAGCAAGAATATTGTGTAGAGTTTGGACATGCACATTAAAGAGGGATGTAATTGAAAGACAATGCAGAGGGAGATTTACCAGGATGTTGCACGGGTTAAAGAGTTTCAGTTAATTAAAGAGATTGAACAGACTGGAGTTGCTTTCCTTGGAGCAGAAGAGATTGAGAGGGGGGAACATGATTGTGATGTATAGATGTATAAAATTATGAAGGGCCTTGACAAAGCAGACAGGAAGAAACATTTCCCTTCCTCTGCCTCCCCAGCATGGACAGAATGGGCTGAAGAGTCTATTCCTCAGCTGTACATCTGTATGACTCTATGGTGATGTTCAATGAAAGGTGCAGAGTCATTACAACTAGCCCCACTCCTCTTCTTCACTCTTCAGCTGGTCATTCCAAAATTCAGTATCTCTGTATGCCGATCCTGTCCCAATCACAGCCTCCAGTTGCCTGTTTTCGGCACCCTCCCTATGCCCAGACCGTGTCCTCAGGACCCATCCTGTCATTGGCACCACACCTCCCCTCAGGACTGTCCCATTCCCTGGAGTCAAACACAAGACCTGAATTCTGCTCTTGGTCATGAATCCTGGTCCTAGATCCCAATGCCTCAAAATCTATCCCAACTCCAGCCTTCTGCCTCGCTCTGTGGCAGATTGGTCTCCTCTCAAAAACTGGGCCCGGAAAGAGTAGACCCACAGAATGTAGAAAGATATTTTTCAACCTGGACTCCACTAAACTCAAAAGGTCGAACCTAAAAATGTGGCGTGAGACAGAGAGAATCCCAAAGAAGTGGGCATTAGGAGCAGGAGCAGGCCATTCAGACTTTCAATCCTACCTAAACCATTCAATATGATCATGACTCATCACAGGAACATGGGGATACACTTCATATAAACACGGAGGCAGATTCCCACATAAACACAGAGCAAATTTAGAGAAATCTCCTCTCAGTGACACTGACTGCACATCACGGTGTCCCCCACCCACTCCCCTCAGTGACACTGTCACAGGGTCTCCACCCGCTCCCCTCAGTCACACTGTTAAGGTCCACACCCCTCCTCTCAGTCACACTTTCACAAGGTCCCCCATCCACTCCCCTCAGTCACACTGTCACAGGGTCCCCACCCACTCCTCTCGGTGATACTGTCACAGTGTCCCCCATCCACTCCTCTCGGTGACACGGTCACAGGGTCCCCACCCGCTCCCCTCAGTCACACTGTCGCAGGGTCCCCACCCACTCCTCTCGGTGATACTGTCACAGTGTCCCCCATCCACTCCTCTCGGTGACACGGTCACAGGGTCCCCACCCGCTCCCTTCAGTCACACTGTCGCAGGGTCCCCACCCGCTCCTATCAGTGACACAGCAAATCTTCACCTTTCCTAACACACCAGGCATCTTGCAGCTTTAGCTTATGCTCTTCACACTCAGTCATTCTGCTGTTACTCATACAGCACCAGCCTGTGTGGTCTACATGAATGTTTATCACAGAGGGAGAGGCAGACCAGCTTGTCACAGAGGGAGCACTGAACCGTCCCGGGGTTGGTCACGTCTCTGTGCAGCATAATGGTATTTCAAGTCTAAACAGTAAGAGCAGCACACTTGTCCTTCAGAATGAAACTTGACATTTAGGAGTTCGGGGTGATGCCTGTAGTACAGACAATGTGACTCTTTGGAACTCAAAGGTCAAAAGTGGAACCATGTTAGACTTCATTGATTGTATACAAGAAGAGAAAATGCAGACTGTTCAGAGGTAACATGGATTTGTTACTTTTGTTTGACAAACCAGTGCAACTCGCAACACCATCTTTTGGAATGTCAGTTTCAGCTTTACCTCCAAAAAGGAAGGACAGGTCTGTCTCTCTCTCTCTCTCTCTGTCTCTGTCTGTCTCTCTCTCTCTGACTGTGTCTGTGTCTGTGTCTCTCTCTCTATTTGTCTTTCTCTCTCTCTCTGGGTGCAGGTCCATAGTTCTTTGAAACTGGCGTCACAGCTAGACAGGATGATGAAGAAGACATTTGGTACAGTTGCCTTCATTAATCAGAAAATTGAGTACAGGAGTTGGGATGTCATGCTGACCTATACAGGACATTAGTTAGTCCACTTTTCGAATATTGCAGACAATTCTGGTCTGCAAGGATGTCGTTAAATTTTACAGGGTGGAGAAAAGACTTAGTGGAGCATAGGTAGTGCAGCAGTCTTAACGAAGCAATGAGGAGAGCAAAAAGTGTGTGTGTGGACACACTGCAGGACAGGTTAGGGAGAATCTGGAGATATTCCGTAAGTAAATCAAGGGGAAGGAGATAACCAGGGAAAGAGTACTGCCCATTAGGAACCAAGGGGACAATTTGTGGGTGAAGCTGTAGGACATTGGTAGAGTGTTAAATGAATACTTCACACCTGCCTTCACTCAGGAGGAAGATGTAGGTACAGAATTCAGGAAGAGGGGAAATAAGGATCTTGAGCAGATTGACATTAGGTAGTGAAGAGTTATTGGAGGTTTTGACACCCTTAGACAAATCCGCAGGTTCAGATGAGTTGTATCTCAGGCTGCTGTGGGAGATGAGGGAGAAAATTATAGCCTCTTACCCAATTTTTAAATTCCTTTCTGGTGAGGTTGAGGTGACAAAGGGCTGGAGGACACCTAAAGTAGTTCTACTTTACGACATGCGTGGTAAGGATAAACCAGAGAATTACAGACCAGTGAGTCTCACATCAGTGGAAGGGAAACTATTGGAGCAAATTCTGAAGGAGAGAATTGAACTCGACTTGGAGAAGCAAAGATTGATCAGGGATAGTCAGCATGGCTTTGTCAGAGGAACGTCATGTCTGAAAATGTGGAGAATCATTTAAGGAGGTGAGCAAATTGTGTGGATAAGGGTAGGGCAGTTGGTGTCGTCTATATGGATTTCAGCAAAGCCTTTGTCTGTCATGGGAGTGTGATGAAGAAGGCAAAAGCACATGGGACCAGGGTAATTTGGCAAATTGTATCCAAAATTGCCTTAGTGACAGGAGACAGAGGGTGGTGATAGAAGGCTGTCTATGTGGCTGGGGGCCAATGTGCAGCGTGTTACGGACCAGATGAGACCTTCCAAAGTATATTATGGAGATAGCCTAGAACCTAAATTCTTTACATTTTTAAAGGCATTTGTGAGATGATGTGTTCCAGATTTGATTCAATGAGTCCACCACTAAGCATTAATCAAAACACATTTTATTCTTAAAACACAGTTAAAATACAATAAAAAGAAGAATTGGCACAACTTTATCGAAATAGTTAACAAGATAATGTGTTATTCGATTTGATTTATTGTAGTCACCTGTACCTAAGACAGTGAAAATTTTTGTTTTCAGGCAGATCATAGCAAACAAGGGCGTACAGATCGCAGGGTGTTTAGACAGAGTGGGGTATACGAGATTACAGCTGCACAAGAAGTGCGCAGAGCAAGGCCAACATTAGTAAAATCAACATTATTTTCAGCAGTTTAATAACAGTCTAATAACAGGAGGGAAGAAGCTATGTCTGAACATGCTGATGCATGTGTTCAGGCTTCTGTATCTTCTTAACCACTAATCATCAACTGTTCCAATATAGACTACATCCCATAAACATTTGACAAAAAAGGTAATTCAGTAGAACACTTAGGAAGTTATTATTCTGATATGCGCCTCTGTCCAGTCAGGAAAAAGAAACAATCTGCTCCTTTTGATTTTTAAGAGGAAGCCTCATTGTCTAAGACTTGACTCCAGCAGCCGGGAACTCAAGCTTTTTGCTCAGCAGCCAGCAGAAACCTTCTCACTGACTGACAGCAAAACTAAAAATCTTCATGGATCTGTGTGAGCCCAGACCCCGGGCATTCACAATTGTCTTTCTTTTTGAAAAGTACCCAGAATTTGAAAGCTATTTATCAACTGCCTCTTCGAAGGAGATATTGTGGTACCAATCTGACCACACCCCTCTACTGAAGAAACAGCACAGGACAACTGTCTTACAGGCACAGTACCGTTACAACTCCCCCTTAAAATAATGAACCTTCCATATACAAAGATGGCCTCATTTTCAAAGCTTTCGCCTCCGGCTATTAGCATTCTGCATTGCATATATATTGTATTACCGTAAGCACGTAAACATCCAATAATACAATCCATTTCAGTCTGTTGCTTCCATCACCAAATACCACCGTCTTCCTTCATCAAAGTTGTGGCAATCCGTCAGCAATCACCTTCTCTCGTTCTGTCCCGTTTATAATTTTCAAATTAAAACGCTGTAACAAACAGAGCCATCTAAATAATCTGGTATTTTTATCTTTAATTTTTTCTGAAAACATTAATGGGTTACGTTTTGTATAAAGAATTGTCACTGACACATTTCTGGCTCATAAATGCTGAGATATTGCAATTCCAGCATCAAACTCAAGGTAGCTTTCTCAATGGTAGAATATATCTTTTGATGAACATTCAGCTTTCAGGAAAAATACTCAACAGTTCTTTCCATACTCTTGTCATCTTCTTGCAAGAGTATAGCATTGGCACCTACATCACTCGCTTCAATAGATATCTTTGCGTAATTGGGTGTTGCTAGCACCAGGCAGCGGTAAACACAGCTTTCAGGCTGTCAAATTCCTTCTGACACTTATCCATCCACTGACATTTTCTGCTCTTCTCCAACAGGTAAGTCAGTGGAGCAACCACACAGTGAAAATGCAGTCCGAATTTCCAGTAAAAAAACACTCAGTCCCAGGAATTGTAGTACTTCCCTCTTTGTCGATGCTATGGGAAATTCCCCAATAACCTTTGCCTTCACATCCAATGGGACCATCTGTCCATGTCCAATGGTATGGTCTGGGAATGTGACTTTGGCTTTTGTGAAGTCACTCTTAGCCAGGCTGATCACCAAGCCCACCTCCTGAAGTTGACTGAACAATTCTGCTACATGCTGCAAATGTTCCTTCCCCCGTATGACTAAAAATCACCAGATCTTCGACTACATATACAATTGGTTAGTCCCGAAATGACTTTATTGGTTATTCTTTAACCTATGGCTGGTCCATTCTTCATATTTTAAACTGGTAGTGTCTATTCAATGTCACAAAAGCCAAAATTTTCTTTGCTCTTTTGCAGTATCCTCTGAGTAAATCCACCTGAGGAATATAAGTTGTTTATTCCACTTTCTCAATGCAGTCTTCCAAATGTGGGATAGGGTACAAATAGGACTTCATATTGCATTGACTTTGTGATAGTGCACATGTAATCATTGGGTATCATCTGGTCTTGGCACCATCACTATGGGTGTACTCCATTCACTGCAACTCACTTTGATTATGTCACCTCTGAGCATGTTTTCCACCTCTTTTTGAACCTGTGCTAATTTTAGAGGATTAAGCCTATAAGGATCTTGCTCAATTGGAACAGCATTTCCTACACCTACATCATGCATAATCAGTTTAGTACTTCCCAACTTATTCCCACATATCGCCCCATGTGATTGTAATAACACTTTCAGGTCATTTTAAGTTTCCTGTCAAAGGTAACTCAATTATTTATTCCAATTTTTGAGAAATTCCTTTTTTCCCAATTTAGTTTGAGGAAGGTCAAATTTGGAATCATCTGTATTTGGTTCTTCATGCTGAGTTGTAACCAGTAACACATTTTCCTTTTTCTTTTCCTCCCTATGAAAATACCATTTGAGCATATTCACATGACACACTCTGAGTTTTCTTTTTACCTGGCATTCTTATCGAATAATTCATCTCAGTTTCCTTTCTATTTGATAATACAAACTAAACCTTGCTTTTAAGGGTTGTATAGTGGCTCAGTAGTTAGCATTGTTGCCTCACAGCACCAGGGACCTGGGTTCAATTCCACCTTTGGGCATCTGTCTGCGTGAAGTTTGTACATTCTCCCCCTGTCTGTGTGGGTTTCCTCCACCAGTCCAAACTTGTGCAGGCTAGATGGATTAAACATAGAACAGTGCAGGACCTTCAGCCACTATGTCGTGCTGCCTTATCATCCTACACTAAGATCAAACTAACATGCATACGCTTCATTTTACTACCATCCATGTGCCTATCCAAGAGTCGCTTAAATGTCCCTAGTGTATCTGACTCCACTACCACGCTGGCAGCGCATTCCACACACCCACCACTCTCTGTGTAAAGAACCTACCTCTGACACCCTCCAATCACCATAAAATTATGCTCCTCATGATAGCCATTTCTGCCCTGGTAAAAGTCTCTGGATATCCACTCTATCTATGCCTCTCATCATCTTGTACACCTCTATCAAGTCACCTCTCATGCTTCTTCGCTCCAATGAGAAAAGTCCTAGCTCCCTCCACCCTTCCTCATAAGACATGCCCTCCAGTCCAGGCAGCATCCTGGTAAATCTCCCCTGCACCCTCTATTTCAGCAGCGGGAATCGTGAGAGCGCGAGCCAGGGGGCAGTCAGGAAGGTAAGTTTGTAATTAGCAATGTCAAATGTAGGGATGGGCAAGATTGTGTCTGGGTGGGATGGTCCTTGGAAGGTCAGTGTGGAATCAATGGGCAGAATGGCCTGCTTCCATGGTGTAGGGATTTTATGATCTAACGATTCACCTCCCTCTAGTAGTAATACTAACACTTTATCTCCACTAGTGAAACAACACATTTTTGAACGATTGTCCGCTTCCTGTTTTATCACATGCTTTGCTATTTTTAAACTGTCTAGTGAACTCCTCTGCTCCATTTAATCTCACCGCTACACTTGACACATAGTCTAATAACCTAGTCTCTCAGTGCTGACACATCACTTTTCCATTCATTAATTTAAATGGTCAGCTCACCTCATGTCCAAAAACTAACTCTAATGGACTGAATTTAGTTGATGCATTAGGGGCATACCTTTATCCTAAATCTCTGGATATCCTTGACTACAGATCTTTAAAGTTTGATGCCAGCATTCTAATGCTCTCTGTGATTCTGGATGGCATACAGTTGACTCGAATTATTTTACTCCTAAGCAATCCATAATTTCCTTGAATAATTTCAATGTAAAATTTGATCATTGATCCAATTGTATCTCTGTGAGTAGTCCGTAATTGTAAAGAATTTCAGAAACTTTTCAAATACTGAGCCAAGAAATAAATGGGGAGGGGAGGTGCTGGGGGAAGGTTGATGAGATGAAGCTGGTGAAGCTGCAGTTGGCAGGTTATTGTGGTTGGTCAGTGAGAAAGGTGGAGTGGAAATGTGAGTCAAAAGATGTACAGGTTAGGGAAGGAGAGACTTTGAAGCTACTGAAGTCAATGTTCAGGCCACCGAGCTATATGCTCCCAAGCTGAAATATGAGATGTTGTTCCTCCAGTTTACATTTGGTCTCTTTCTGATATTGGAGGAGGCCAAGGATGGACATGTCACCAGGGGAGTGGGAGGGGGGGGTTAAAGTGGATGGCAACCAGAAGGTCAGGTTGGCTGGAGCGTGCAGAGCGCAGATGCCAATCCCTCTACAACACCCGGTACTTTCCCTGCAACCGCAGGAGTTGCTGCATCTGCCTCTACACCTCCCCTCTCACCTCCATCCAAGGCCCCAAACAATCCTTCCAAATCCGGCAGAAATTCACCTGCACTTCATTTAACCTCATCTACTGTATCTGTTGCTCCCGAAATGGTCTCCTCTATATCGGGGAGACCAAACACAGACCTGGGAACCAGTTCGCAGAGCATCTGTACTCTGCATGCATCAATCAACTCGACCTTCCAGTTGCCATCCACATTACCTCCCTCTCCCACCTCCCTGGTGACATGTCCATCCTTGGCCTCCCCCACTGTCAGAGTGAGACCAAATGTAAACTGGAGGAACAACACCTGAATTTTCACCTTGGGAGCTTTCAGCCCAAAGGCCTGAACATTGACTTCGCCAGCTTCAAAATCTCCCCAACCCCAACTTGTCCATCTTCTGACTCACCGATCCGGTCTACCCTTCCCACTGACCAACCATAATAACCCCCTACCTGTAGCCACCTCTCACCAGCTCACCTATTTTTCTCCTCCACCCCACTTCCCTCCCTCAAATTATTTCTGCACTCCCCTCCCCTCTCCAGGCTTGATGAAGGGTTTGACCCAAAATGTCGACTTTCCTGCTCCTCGGAAGCTGTCTGACTGGCTGTGCCTTACCAGCTCCACATTTATTGAATACATCTTACGGTATGCTTGCCTTCATCAGCCGGGGCAAAGAGTAAAGGAGTTGGCAAACCATCTTGCAGCTATATAAAACCCTTGTTAGGCCGCATGTGGAGTATTGTGCACAGTTGTAGTCACCACATCACCAAAAGGATGTGGAAGCTTTGGAGAGAGTGCAGAGAAGTTTCACCAGGATGTTGCCAGGTCTCCAGGGCAACGGCTATGAGGAAAGTTTAAAAAGACTAGAGATAACAAGGTGTAGAGCTGGATGAACACTGCAGGACAAGCAGCATCAGCGGAGCAGGAAGGCTGACATTTCGGGCCTAGACCCTTCTTCAGAAAGACCCTTCATTTTCTGAAGAAGGGTCTAGGCCCGAAACGTCAGCCTTCCTGCTCC
>JAHRHZ010000213.1:715233-798343 GCA_024137785.1 Ginglymostoma cirratum | reverse complement strand
TAAGGGCATTTAAATGGTCGTTGGATAAACATATGGATGATAATGGAGTAGCGTAGGTTAGATGGGCTTCAGATTGGTTTCACAGGTCGGCGCAACATCAAGGGCCGAAGGGCCTGTACTGCGCTGTAATGTTCTATGTTCTATGTTCTATATAAGGGAAGCAGTGGCTAAGTGGGAAAATCACTAGTTTATTAATCCACAGACCCAGGTAATGTTGTGGGGATCCTGCTTTGAATCCTGCTTTGGCAGATGGTGGAATTTGAAAAAAATCTGGAATTAAGAGTCTAATGGTGACCATGACACTATTGATGGTTGGTGGGGAAAAAAACCATCTGGTTCCCTTTAGGGAGGGATATGGTCAGCCTTATCTGGTCTTGCCTACATGTGGCTCCAGACCACAGCAGTGTGGCTGACTCTCAACTGCCTGATGGGTAATAAATGCTGTCCTTGATAGCAATCCCCATTCCCATTAATGCATAATTTAAAAAACAAGTGTTTAGGGTTAAGTGGATCAAAAGGTACGGGGCAATAGAGTTGGATAATCAGCCGTGATCATATAGAATGGCAGAACATATTCAAAGGGTCAAACAGTCTAATCCTGCTCCCATGTTCTATGCTTCCGTTTCTATGAAATGGAAAATTCAGAAGTTGACTATCCTACGTTCAGACTTAGAAGGCTGAAAATTTTAGATAGCATCATGTTTTAGCCTCCAGGAAACTATTGAGATGACAGTAAACTGAGAAATAATATTTGGTTTCACCTATCATGATGGTCCCAAAACCAGTTAAGTCACAAAGATTTTGTATTTATTATCACAAAGTCACCGTGGTAGTGAAAGCTGACTTCCACCACTTCCTCTGGCAGCTCATTCCATAGACGCATCACCTTCTGCATGTAAAGGTTGCCCGTAAGGTCCCTGTTAATTATTTCCCCCTCTCACCTTAAACCTTTGCTTGCTAGTTTTGGACTCTCCTACCCTGGGAAAAAGACCTTGGCTGTTTACTGTCTGTGCCACTCATGATTTTATAAACCTCTATAAGATCAATTTGTTGAGAAAAAAAATTAGAGTAAGGAATTTAATAGTAATTCCAATGCAGACCATATTTGAATGTAACCCTAAAGCGCCTGTTTGAAGCTAGGAACGTTTGAACTCAACTGTATGAGTTCTTCCCAGACCAGAAGTCTGTTGTATTGGGTGAATTGGACACACATGATTTGTCACAAAAATCAACTCGTTGAAATGATATTGGCAAGTTTATTGACTGAGAGAGCTACAGGATTATGAGCTTTTGTAATACTGCGTGAACTTTATCAATGCAAATTCAAGCCATTCAGAATGAAAGATACATTGGAAACATTTCAACAATTAACCAATAAAGTCAATGAAGAGCCAAGAATTATTTTGTGTACATTGACAGTTTGGTTGTTTTTCGTTGAACCTGTTAAGAACATTTGTACCGTTTAACTGAACAGTTTAAGCAGCTACGAAAGCTAATTTCGTTCTAAATTTTATCAAGAGTAAATTTGCCAAAGCAAAAGTGATTTACTTGAGTCACGCTGTGGGACAGGGCCAAGTAGTACATAAATAAATGAAACTATGAGCTATTTTTGGATTTTCCTATTCCTAAACCAAAACATGGAATTTTGCATCATATTGACAAGAGTGAATTTTATTGCAAGTTTGATCCAAACTTTGTCCCTGTTGTGAGGGATAAGAGATAAAAGGTACTGCAGATGCTGGAGAATCCGAGATAACAAGCATGGGGCTGGATGAACACAGCAGGTCAAGCAGCATCATAGGAGCAGGAAAACTTGACGTTTCGGGCCTAAACCCTCTTTGTCCCTGTTGTTGTATATTTACCAAACGTGGGTGGAAATTTGAATAGACATGACAGTATCAAAGTGCCTTTGAAAACATGCAAGCTGTGCTGAAAATGTATTATTTTTGTGGAAAGCCAAACACAGTGGCTGTCAATGACAATGACATCAATGTGGGGGCTATTTTACTGCAAGATAACAAAATGGGAATAGAAGGCATGTCACATATTTTAAAGGAACTGAGCACATGTTAACAAAAATATTCAACCATTGAGAAAAGAGATATTGAGTCTTGTACTAGCATGACTTCATTTTGAAATATACATCAGCAATAATATGGAAAAAATGGTTATTTATACATACCAAAACACTTTAATTTTCTGAGGAAAAGTTTGGGACATGAACTTATGACTATTTCATTTGAGCTGAATTTCCAAGAGTATAAGTTGAAAATAAGAAAATAAACGATTACTGGAGACATGTTATCGATAGTACTTGTGCAGGACACTGGGTGGTATGGTACTGATGAACATTTGTTTAATGAAGTTACTGCACAAATCACTGCATATTTAATGTCGACATGTTATTATTGTTAGTATGAATTAGAGGTAGTGTTAAGATAATTTTGATGAGTAATGAAAATGCCTCCTGAAGATATATTGTGAGCAGGTATGACATTGGGTGTTTGAGAGATATATGCTTTAATATCATTTATTTCTAAGCTTGGATTTTTAAATCTTGAACTAATGGCATACGGAGTTTTCAATGTATCTGAAGGGGTTTAATTATTGACTGTGATTGTTTCTGTAGTCATAGTGCGTTCTTTTAATTCAATTTGAAAGAGATAGCCTCTTTTTCATTACATTGACAAAGCTTACAAATGAACAAAATACACATTATGTACAATAGTTTTCTGATGGAAGATTCCAGACATTTTTTTAAGTTCACAGGGAAACACCTACATCTCGGAGAGAAACATCTTAGTTTTAGTTTCAGTTTGGAGAACTTCTGTGGGGTTCTTAGCTGAAGCTGGATAAGTAACACAGCTGCTTAATTGAAAGGGAGAAGATAGTTACAATTTAGAGTTATATAGTATGGAAACAGACCCTTCGGTCCAACTTGTCCATGCCAATGAGATATCCTAAACTGGTCTAATCCTATTCGCCAGCATTTGGCCACATCCTTCTAAACCCTTTCTATTCATGTGTCCATCCAGATGCCTTTTAAATGTTGTAATTGTACCAGCCTCCACCACTTCCTCTGGCAGCTCATTCCATAGACGCACCACCTTCTGCGTGTAAAGGTTGCCCCAAAGGTCCCCGTTAATTATTTCCCCCTCTCACCTTAAACCTTTGCTTGCTAGTTTTGGACTCTCCTACCCTGGGAAAAAGACCTTGGCTATTTACCCTATCTGTGCCACTCATGATTTTATAAACCTCTATAAGATCAATTTGTTGAGGAAAAAAATAGAGTAAGGAATTTAACAGTAATTCCAATGCAGACCAGGTTTGAATGTAACCCTAAAGGACCTGTTTGAACTGAGAAAGTTTGAACTCAACTGTATAATGGCTCCAGGAAGTGGCTATCAGCTTCTCCAGACTCAGATTCAAAGTCAGAATTGAATCACAACAATGATAAATGAAGCATAAAAATGTGATAGAAAGAGATCCTGTCAGTTTGAGTGACAAGAAGTTGGGTTTTGGGATCTGTGAACAAATATCACTAGGATTAATGGGATTATATTTTTATTATGTATTTTGAAATTTTTAAATTTTTGATATGTGTACATGATCTGGCTTATTTTGAATTATTTTCATTTCTTTTGTGTAGTAAACTTCTGCTTTATTGTTAAAAACAAATCTGCAGTATTCCATAACTGCATTTTATTTAAGGAAACAGCCTAATTAAAACCACAAAAAACGCACAATTATACAAATCTATCAAGCCTGATTTTAGTATGGGATCTGACTTGCCCAGTAATAATATCAGCTGAGATCATAACAATTGTTAATCAAGAGTCTATCTACTTCTGCCTTAAAAATATTTAATAAACCCAACTCCACTGATGTCTGTGGAAGAAGGCTCAAAAGACTCAAAGAATGAGCGCTGATCTCACTAAAACACAGTTAATTCTGACAGAGTGTGATATGGTGGATTTGGAGAGGAGGTGTCTCCTGACTGGTGACTCTAGAACCATGGGACAAAGTCATATAATAAGGGGTAAGAAATTTAACTTGGAGATGACAAGGAATTTTTTTCATTTAGAGGCTGGTGAATCTTAGAATTCTCTAGCCCAGGGAGACATGGAAGCTCAGTCATAGGGCAGGTTCAAGGTGGAAATCAATAGTTTTCTGGAACTAATGGCATCATGGCATAAAGGCAGGTTATAAATCATAACCTATTGGAATAGCCCAGCAGGCTCAATGGGCTGAATAGCCTTATATTCTAACAACCATAATCTTCATTACTACAGAGTTCTACAATCTCTCTCTCCCTCCCCCCATTTAATTTTTTGTTTATTTTTCTATTCTTCCTGACAAAATGGACAAAATCAAGATCACATTTTCTCACATTATATCCCATCTGTGAAACCTTTGTCTAATCAGTTAACATATCTACACCCTTTAGCAGGTCTGCCAGCACTTGCAGAGGAAAAAGAGAGTTAACATTTTGAGCCCAGAGACCCTTCATTAGAACAGACAGCAGTTGGGGAAAGGTGGGAGAGAAGTGCTGATAAAAATAGGTTATCTATTCTGGGGCCAGGTGCTCCAAGGAGCAGTTCTATTTACACTTCTCATGAGCAGCCTTTCCAGTGTTTGTCTCCCACTTAGCCAATCATCAGAAATCTCTTTGCTTGCCTATGTCTTTTTACACTCTATCAGTTCCAAATTCCTGTACCCCATTTACTCCTTCACCATTACTGCTCTGCCTATTGTCAGCAAAAATAGAGGAATTCAGATTTCCACCAGAATCTGCATTTCTTTGATTTTTTTAGACGCATACCACTTTGCAGACTCCATATGTCCTTCTCACAATTTCCTCTCCCACTTAACATTGTGTCATGCGCAAATGGTAGCAGCCATACTTCCATCCCTTCACCATGGCATTGATCAAGATTGTATGTAGACAAGGCCTCAGCACTGATCCTAACAGCAATTCACTGGTAACAGCCTGATAACAGCAAAATTGTCCATTCATCCTGACTACCTGCTTCCTATCACTGAAGTCATTCTCCATCCATGCCAATAGATTCTGTTCGGTTATTTCTGCAGTCAATTTTAAAGTATCATGTTAGTAAATGCCTTATGGATATCTGGATACATCACATCTACAGGTTCCCCTTTATCTAGCTGCTTGTTGCTTCTTGAAAGCACGGGAGGACAGATGTTATGCTGGAATCTATACAATTTTGGACAAGCTATTCACATCACACAGGCTTAAAGTCATTGTAAAGTACCTTATAAGATACCTACACTCTTACACACTAAAGAGAAAACATGACACACTCACTCTTGATTCTCAACTGGTAGGAGCTGCTAGTTTCTCCAAGTTCGCTGTATACGATACAGGTGTAAGTACCAGAATCTGATTCCTCTGCATTGTTGATGATCAAAGTCCTGTTATTATTGACTAATCTGTATCGCACATCATGAATGGCTTCGCCAAATGCAAGCCACCTGACAGACAGGACATTCGTTGGCACTGAACAGGTTAAAGCAATAACACTGTTTTCCACGCTGGAATTGCTGGATATGTGGGGCTTGACTGGATTAGGACCTGGAGAGAGATGAAATAGAGGATTTAATGTTAAGGAGAGAGTGCTAACACACAAGGTCCTTTCACAGTCATAGCCCGGGTCAGAAATTAATCAGGGAGAATATGTGATGTATGAACACAACTGCAAGCAGTAAATCTACAACCGTATCAGTTCACAGGACACAAACCAGTTACCTCACTCCAAATAACCATGAAGATGTTCACTGTTGAAAACGGACATAGTAAGGGATGTTGCTAAAGCTCATTGATCGAGCTGAGGTTGGAACCTTTCGGCTATTGTTTGCAAACTGAAAATTAAAACCTGGATATTGGGCACAGGGAGATCTTGGTGAGACACATATCTAACCTTGTGAAGATTTGTAGGACCCTGTTCAGTACACTGGCCTCAACTGATCCAGTCAGGAATACTGTGGGACCTGAGATGACTGAGTGCCGCTGGGAGCCTGGGTTTGAACCTGTGAGTGATTAATGCTGAAATTGTGTACATGGCTGGGAATGCTAAATTCGTCTTTCATAACTCTGGAAGGAAACATTCAATTAAGTTCTCAGAAAAAGTCATGCACTTGAACGATGTTTCTCTCTGCCCACCTGGTGAATATTTTGGGTTTTTCCTGTTGTCTGTTATTCTTTGTGTTACAAGAAGTGGATCGTGAGCTCTATCAGACTGTGGCTTTGAGAAGGCTGGAGGTGCTTTGTGAAACATGAGCAGGAGCTGGAAATTAGTGGAAGACTCAATAGCCAGTGGCTTAAAACAGAGCTAATCATTTCTCGTTTCTGTGATATCAATGACACACTATTACAGAGTAGCATCCCATTCCTATGTTAAAGGAGCCACTCTTCTGGCCCAGGATGAGGGAGAACAAACTAAAAGTTAGGAGACACTATTTGTGTCAACTGTGGTCTCGCACTCTGTCCAGGGGTTGATCCTGGTTCAACAATAGGCCATTAAGGGCTGTAGAAATCAACTTCTAATGAATAGTCTTAGTCCAATCTCTGTACTAGCATCCATACGGAGCAGGAGGAAAGTGGTGAAAAGCTGAAGTTTGCCAAATGAAGAAAAAGACCACAACGTACTCCTCGCTTCATCTGAGTGGAGAATTTGGACGCAAGACTTCCTTTAGTGGTGAGTGAGAGAATGGAAGAATAAGGCAGTAAGTGGGTGGAGAAGTAGAGATGGAAAAAGGGAAAGGGAGATATGACAAGGAGGTTTAGGAAGAGGGAGGAATGAGAGTGGGAGGCTGCGAGGATACCGGAAAATAATAAGTGGAAAATGGGAGGGGTAAGAGAGACAGGAGAAGGTAAGAGAGAGAATGAGAGACAAGAGGGAGTTGTAGAGGGGGTATGAATATCTACAAATTTTCTCAATGTCCTCAGTTGAGGGAATGGGAAACTCCCAGGATTTCTACAACTGATAACCATCCTGTGACTGCGCTGGGAAGTGATGCTCCCTTTGGTGACCAGCCATACTCATGATACACAGCAACAACTTGTATTCATATAACATCTTTAACATCATGAAACATCCAAAGGCATTTCACAGAGTCATAAAACAGAACAAACTGCATGAGGAAACATCTGGATGGAGGAGCCAAAGCTTGTTCAAAGTGGATGGTTATAAAGTGCGTCTTGAGGAGGAAAGTAAGGGAGAGATGGAGAAGAGTAAGGAAGCAAATTTAACGTCCAGGCAGCTGAAGGCAGAGCCACCAACAGTACAATGATAAAAATGAGGGACTCTCAAGAGGCCAGAATTAGAAGTGTGTAAACATTGCAGATGGATGCAGGGATGAAGGAGCTTGCAGAGATAGGAAATGTCATATCCATTGAGGGATTTGAAAACAAGGATAAGAATTTTAAAATCAAGGAACCAATAGTGATGGACGAATGCAGGAACATGGGCAGCAGAGTTTTAGATAACCTCATTCCATAGGGTGAATTGGGGAAGCTGGTCAGGAGTGTGTGGGAATAGCCAAACCTGGACCTAATAAAATATGGATGAGGGTTTCAGCAGTAGATGAGCTGAGGCAGGAGGATGGTCAGTTAATGTTATCCAAGTGATAATAGATGGTCTTGTTAAGGTTGCAGGTGTGTGTTAAACTCATTCTGGCAGCAGGTATTCACTGCAGAGACAAGGCTAACAAGTCATCACATCTGATATCTTTTTTCTTAGGGTCTTTCAAGAAATGTCTGCTGAGATCATGGACGTAATGTCTACCATGGAGAGGGACAGAATGGGGGTTGAGGGCATAGAGTTTATGACGGGGCTAAAGACAAAGGCCTCAGTCTTCCCAATAGTTCATTCAAGGAAATTCATTTCTGATGAAGGGTCTAGGCCTGAAACGTCAAGCTTTCCTGCTCCTATGATGCTGCTTGGCCTGCTGTGTTCATCCAGCTCCACAGCTTGTTATCACTGAGTATGGGGTAAGAGAATGGAGAGACAGTGATGGGGCTGCTGGTGGTGGTGTTTATGCAACTTGGTGAAGAACGTCTATCAGTTCGAATTCTGTCCCCGTGAACAGCAAATTACTTCAGAACCGGAGACATAAAAGAAACAAACTTTACATAATTCAACAAACATAATCAAATTGATACTTCACTTTGTTTCCGGATCACAAGGAGCGCCACATTTTTTAAGGTTTCCTTTGAAGTTATGTTAAATAATTTGTGGGTCCCATCGTCTGCCTTCGTTACTTTCCGTAGTACAAAGGAAAGAGTAGGTATATCTATGATAATTCGGGTCTTTGTATTGATGTGAGGGAAAAGCTTGGTATTGACCGGAAAGTTGGTACATTTCAACAATGTCGATTATATCCAAGAGTTTAGAGAAGACCCAAACTGTCAACGCATATTTCCCAGGATTTTCTGGCCCAGGGATCTTAACATCGCTTCCTTCAGCAGCAACTATTTCAGTTGTAGCTGAAACAGAGAGAAATCACATTCTATAGAATTATTGAAAAACAACAGCAGATGAAATGACTGTGTTCAGGGTTAGTGCTAAACTGGACTGGTTTAGGAACTGCTAATGGAACAGTGTAGATCCTGGCTCTGTCCCAATCATAACAAAACCAGATAAACACTTGCGCTAACAGAATAAGATATGGATTTTCAACATGTGTCCATTGCTGATAGAAGATTCCATTAGGGGATATAAGATGAATGAAAGAAATCCATTTGAAGACATCATCGAGCAAATTAGGCAGTGAAGGAGCAAAATCCACCCTGTTGGAACACATAATCCTTTTCAGATGACACCTTTTCAGTGGGAAAATGAAGTCTATGTCTGACATTCAAACATACAAATTAAGAAGGAATAGGCCATTTGACCCTCAAGCCTGTGCCACTATTCATTACGATTGTGGTTGATCTGTTTGTGTTCCAAATTCTGCACTCCCTTCTACCCTGATAATTATGATTTCCTGTCAAACAGGAATCTATCTACCTCCACCTTGAAAAGATTCAATGAGACAACATTCACTACTTTCTGAGGCAGGGAGTTCCAAACTGGCACAACCCTACTGCGTAAAAAGAATCTTTCAACTCTAGCCTAAAATAGTGACAGACACAATTGGAAAGGTAGCCCAAGGTCTGGACTCGCGTATAAGAGGAAGCATCATCACCATGTCCGCCTTGTCAATATCATTCGGGAGCTTATAAATTAAAGCTAAATCACTCCCCCGTCCTTTTAAATTCCAGTAAAAACCAACTCAACAGTCCAATCATACTTAAGACAACTCACATTCTATGACTCAATTGATTGAATATTTTGAACACCCTTCAATGTATTTATATTCTTCTGTTAATAGGGAATACTGCATACAGTGTATGAGATGTGTTCTCACCAATGCCCTGTAAACCTGAAATGTAACGTCCTTCGTTTTATTATCAGTTCCTCTTCCTGAGAACAGAAGATGTCATTGTGTCCAGAGGCAATGTTGAGGATTTCCAGGGTCACCCCCTCTGACCCATCTCTGATAAGTCTGTTCTGCAAGTGGAACTGGACCTACACAGAAATGAGGAGGGAAGGGATTAGGACAATGACTGTAGGGTATGAGTCAGAAACATGGAGTTGAATAATACACTTTCTTTTGTTATACATGTGAGTTCTATTGGGTTTTTGGAGGTTTCTCACTGCATGTCCAGCAACTTTTCTTGCCATATCTGACAAAACTCCCCACATCAGTTACCTTCCACACCCCACAGCAGCTCTCACGTCTGATTTCTGTCCCTTCTGACCACATGCAGTTCCCAGAACAACTTGCCACTTATCATATCAGAAAGTAAGGAGGCATGGGAATCAGGAAAATTTGGCTGGATATAAAACTGCCAGTCCAATGGAAGTCAGAGGGTGGTAACAGATGGAAAGTATTCATCCTGGAGCTCAGTGACCAGTGGTGTTCCACAGGGATCTGTTCTGGGACCTGTGCTCTTTGTGATCTTAACAAATGACTTGGATGAGGAAGTGGAAGGGTGGGTTAGCAAGTGTGCTAATTACACAAAAGTCGGTAGAGTTGTAGACAGCGTGGAGGGCTGTTGTAGGTTGCGACGGGACATTGACAGGATGCAGAGCTGGGCAAAGTAGTGGCAGATGGAACTCAACCCAGAAAAGTGTGAAGTGATTCATTTTGGAAGGTTGAATTTGAACGCAGATTACAGGGTTAATGGCAGGATTCTTGACAGTGTGGAGGAACAGAGGGATCTTGGGGCCCATGAACATAGATCCCTCAAAGTTGCAACCCAAGTTAATAGGGTTGTAACGAAGGCGTATGGTGTGTTAGCTTTCATTGGCAGGGGAATTGAGTATAAGAGCCGCGAGATTATGCTGCAGCTCCATTAAACTCTGGTTAGACCACACTTGGAATATTGCATTCAGTTCTGGTCACCTCATTATAGGAAAGATGTGGAAGCTTTAGAGAGGGTGCAGAGATTTACCAGGATGTTACCTGGACTGGAGGGCAGGTCTTATGAGGAAAGGTTGAGGAAGCTAGGGCTTTTTTCATTGGAGCGAAGAAGGATGAGAGGTGACTTGATAGAGGTTGACAAGATGATGAGAGGCACATATAGAGTGGATAGTCAGAGACTTTTTCCCAGGGCGGAAATGACTATTATGAGGGGCATAATTTTAAGGTGGTTGGAGGAAGGTATAGGGGAGACGTCAGAGATGGGTTCTTTACACAGAGAGTGGTGGGCATGTGGAATGCGTTGCCGGCAGTGGTAGTGGAGTCAGATACTTCAGAGACTTCTAAATGACTCTTGAATAGGCACATGGAGGATAGTAAAATGTAGGGTATGCAGGGTAGATTGATCTTGGTAGGATAATAGGTCGGCACAAAATCGTGGGCCGAAGGGCCTGTACTGTGTTGTATTGTTCTATGTTCTATATGTCCACCAAAAGACCAACAACCTTTGTGTCCAAGACATCTTCAAAAGGCCATTGTGCACCTAGACGAAGTGTCAAAGGTGCCTGCTCCTTGATGGACGGAATGAGAACAAGAAGGAAATCACCACCATGATTCTCCAACTGGAACCTGGTCGATGGGCTAGCCCAGAGGAGGGGAGTTCTCTTCTCAGAGGACCAGCAGAGGAAGCTGAGCCACCAGACATTTCCAGCCTGGTCCAACATCACTGCTCAGGCCAGTGCCACCTGCACAGCGTGGAGGAATGGCCATCAGTGCCATAAGAAGGTCAATAGCCTTCTCCACACCACCTGGCTAGATGCCACACTCCTCTGTTTGTTACCTCACACTCACTCTACGTCACCTCTCACCAACACTCATGCTCAGCTACTCCCACAATTGCAAGCAAAGCCTTCCTTCATGCAATGTCACCCACCCTAACTGTTCACACCATTAAGCACACATACCCTCTGTACTGCCCTTGGAAAATCTCATTACCTTGCCACCACATGTACCGACATTATCAATTATGCTACCATGGCCACCTTATTCAGCACCCTCCATTTCTGTCATTAAAAAAGAAGACAGTCTGTAACAGGGCAGACTGAGCCTTTATAGGTGGGTGGCTGCCTCACATTCAGATCCACAGTCACTACAGAACATAGAACAGTACAGCACAGTACAGGCCTTTTGGCCCACGATGTTGTGCTGAACTTTTACCCTAAACCTAAGGACAATCTAACCTCCACCCCTACCTTCTACTATCACCCATACGCCCATCTAATAGCCACTTAAATGCCCCTAATGAGGCCGACTCCACTACTCTCTCCAGCAATGCATTCCACGCCCCTACCACTCTCTGAGTAAAGAGGATTATGAGGACAGAATTCTTGCAATGCAGAAGAAAACTGTGGCTACTCCTGCAGGAATGCAGAAACATCTATGTCCCCACAAATAAATAAGGATCAAGATGCATGATACTGCAAGTCTCACATTGATCCCAAATCAGCCTCATTCACTGCATACCACTTATAATAACTCTCCATGATGCAGTGTCTTTCTGGCGTCTTGCAGCTTCCGCGCGACTGCCCGTGACATTTACAGAGGAACACCTGGCTCCCCCAGAGACATCTCCTGGATCTATGAGGAGGAGAGTACCTAGACCACTGAGGAAACATTGACAAGGTTGCTTCCTACATCCCTATCCAGTCCAGATACTGTCATTTCATATAGTCATCCAGCATAGAAAAAGGTCCTTCAGCCCATGTCTATGCCAACCAACAAACACCAAACTTCACTAATCCCCTTTGTCTGCATTTGGTCCATAGCCATTTTAAGTGCTTATCCAGTACTTTTTAAAAGCATCTTCTTCCATGACCGCCAAAGCATATCAGACAACAGGAAGCTCAATTAAAAACCCAAAACATTCACTAAGTTGGTAGCATCTGTGCAGAGAGAAACATCTTTCAATCCATGACTTTTTCTGAGAAATTAATTGAGTGTTTCCTTCCAGAATATACACATATAGAAGACGAATGCAGCATTCTCAGCCATGTGCACATTTCAGCATTAGACCATAAGACCATAAGACATAGGAGCAGAAATTAGGCCATTTGACCCATTGAGTCCGCTCCGCCATTCAATCAAGGCTGATAAGTTCCTCAACCCCATTCTCCCGCTTTCTCCCCATAACCCTTGATCCCCTTGATAATCAAGAACCTATCTATCTCAGTCTTAAATGTACCCAATGACCTGGTCTCCACAGCCTTCTATGGCAGTGAATTGCATAGATTCACCACTCTCTGGCTGAAGAAGTTTCTCCTTATCTCCGTTCTAAAAGGTCTTCCCTTTACTCTAAGGCTGTGCCCTCGGGTCCTAGTCTCTCCTACCAATGGAAACATCTTCCCAATATCCACACTGTCCAGGCCGTTCAGTATTCTGAAAGTTACAATTAGATCTCCCCCCCTCATCCTTTTAAACTCAAATGAGTATAGTCCCAGAGTCCTCAAATGTTACTCATATGTTAAGTTTTCCATTCCTGGGACCATTCTCGTGATCCTCCTCTGAACCCACTCCAGGGCCAGTACATCCTTCCTGAGATATGGGGCCCAAAACTGCACACAATACTCAAAATGTGGCCTAATCAGAGTCTTATGAAGCCTCAGTAGTACATCCCTGCGTTTATATTAAAGTCCTCTCAAAATAAATGCCAACTTGCATTTGCCTTCCTGAGTACTGACTCAACCTGCAAGTTTACCTTGAGAGAATCCTGGACTAGAACTCCCAAGCCAGGGCTCCCTGATTGGACCAAATTAATAACCCCAATGAGCAAACTCATATTCTATGAGGTCCAGCTGGTTGACCTCATTACAATCACAACAAACTACTAAGCCAGTTTTGGATCAAACTGCCAAGTTACCCTGGATCCCATGTGGTTTAACGTTCTTTATTAGTCTCCCATGTGGAACTTCTTCAAAGTCTTTGCTGAAATCCATATAAATTACAACAACTGCACTCCCCTCATCTACAAACCTGGTCACCTCCTCAGAAAATTCCAACAAATTTGTTAGGCATGACCTCCTTCTGACAAAGAGATGCTGATGATCCCTGATCAAACCTTCCCTCTCTATATGGAGATTAATTCTCTCCTTTATAATTTTTTTCATCAGTTTCCCTATGACTGATCTAAGACTCACTGGTCTATCTCTACTACCCTTCTTGAAAAGTGGTGCCACATTAGTCATTATCCAGTCCTTTGGAACTTTGGCTGTAGCCAGAAAAAAAGTAAAAATGTGGATCAAAGCCCTGTAGTGTTTTGTTTCCCTCACATCCTAGAGTAGCCTGAAATACAACTTATCTGGACCTGGGGAATTTGTCCACTTTTAAGGCTGTTAAAACTCCCAATACATCCTCACTCCCTATGTCAATCTGCTCAAGAACCACATAGTTCCTCTCCCTGAATTAGAGAATTAACTGATCGTCCTTCTCCAAAATAAAGAGAGATGTGAAGTTCTCGTTTAACACTCTACCAATGTCCTCCAGATCCATGCACAGGTTACTCCCTTTCTCACTAATGGGGTCTACTCTTTGCCTGGCCATCCTCTTCCCCATAATATAGTTATAAAATACCTTGTGATTCTCCATAATTTTTACCCATCAGTATTTCTTTCATGCTCCACTTTCGTTTGCCTAATTGTTGTCTTAACTCTCTTCCACCAAGCACACCCCTGTTATCCACTGTACTTTCTATACTCCTCTGTGGCCTCTGTTGTTTTGCTCCCTTTCTACTTGCTAAAAATCTCTCTTTTCGAGTCCCAAATATTCCTAGACATCCAGAGTTCTTTGGGTTTGTTGCTTCTATATTTCACCGTAAAGGAAACATGCTGAGACTGTATTCTCCCCCATTCCTTTCTAAAACCTTTCACTGCCCTGCTGCAGGGCAGGTTTTCCTACAAGTAGCAGACAGTGTCCGACTTGTAAAGGTCCCACATTCCCCAGAAATGATCCTACTGATCCAGGAATCTAAACTCTTCCTTCCTGCATCAACTCTTGAGCCATACGTTCACCTGCCCTATTCCTATGCTATTTTCCAATAATCATTTCATGGTCATCATTAGACATTTAATCCTAGATTTTATATTCAATTGAAATTCCACCGCTTGTTTCTTGATTACTAGTTTACTGATAATATGACTAGGCCATCATTTTGCACAACAAACAGCAAGGATGACCATTTAATCATTGTCAATCATCATAAAAACCATCTGATTCACTGTTGTACTTTAGGGAAGGAAATCTGCCATCCTTCTACATGTGACTCCAGACACAGCAATGTGGTTGGGCTGTTTATCGTCCTCTGAAATGGCCCAGCAAACTACTCAATTCTCGTGCAAACATAAGACCATAAGATATAGGAGCAGAAGTTAGGCCATTCGGCCCATCGAGTCTGCTCTGCTCTGCCATTCAATCATGGCTGCTAAGTTCCTCAACCCCATTCTCCCAGGATGCACTAATCGGCAACACCCACACCTCATATAAGAAGAAAGTAACCATTTAATATCAGACTTAATATCTTTCAGTATTAGTTCCAATAATTTGCTGAACACCTAGGTCAGGCAGACTGGCCTAACCCTCACACCCTATGTGACCAATGGTACAACATTTGCAAACCTCCAATCCTCTGGTACCTCACCTGTATCAAGCTGGATTGGAAAATGATTCTCAGAGCAGCTGCTACTTTTTTTCTGGCTTCCTTTAACAGCTGAAGATAAAATTGGTCTGGCCCTGATCATTTTTCTAGACCTTCCAGTTTTTTCGTTTAACTTAATATTTCACATTGCTCCTCTTGAATGAAAATCTCTGCATCAACCCTCTCATTTGCATAAACAGAACAAGTGCTCATGTCAAAACTTGCTCACATCTTCTGTCTCCACATACAAGTTATAGGCACCCATCTCCTCAGATGCAAAGAATCTTTTGGTGGATATCCACTGAGTACTGAAATTTTTGATTATGAAGCGTGATCAGATAGGGGCTGGAATCAAACGTGATAGATGCCATTGGGTCTGGGTAGGTAGTTAATGAGGTGAGAAACAGAAGTTGCTGGAAAAGCTCAGCAAGGTCTGGCAGCATCTGTGAAGAAAAATCAGAGTTAATGCTTCAGGTCTGGTGACCCTTCCACAGAACTTTCCTGATTTAAAGCATCCATAGTTCTTTTGGTTTTTAGTTAATGAGGTGAGTTTGGTAAGAAATGATCGGAAAACTCAATAGGTCTCATGGATAAAATTCCTTGGAGAAACTCAATGCAACTTAGCCAAAAAGTGTAAGTTTCAGCACTTTGGGTTTACCTCAATTTTACGGGCCTATATTTTATCATATCTCTTTGCTTTCACGATTTCCCATTTCGCTTCACTCCTATACTTTCTATACTCCTCTAAGCATCCTAATGTATTATTCTTCTTGCAATTGTCATAAATTCTATTTTTCTGCTTTATCTTGTCCTGCATGCTTCCGAATAACTGGGGAAAACCAGATTTGCAACACCACCCTTTTTCTGTACAGAGACAGTCTCAGCTGTGCCTGTAGAGTCTTCTTTTCGATGCCCCTCATTGATTTGCCATTGGCTTTCCTTCCAGCTGCTAGAGTCATAGAGATCAACGGTATAGAAAAAGGCTCTTCAGCCCATCATTTCCATGCCAGTTTAAAAAAAACACCCACCAATTCAAATTGCATTTACTATTACTTGATAATTCATCCATCAATCAAGGTTAACTGTGTCTTCCCATCTATCCTATCAATGCCCCTCATAATTTTATACATCTCAATCATGTCTCCCCTTAATCTCCTCTGCTGTAAGGAAAACAATATCAGTCTGTCTGAACCCTCTTCATAACTGAATCTCTCCAGCAACATCTTGCTGAATCTGCGCTGCACCCTCTCCAGTGCAATCACAACCTTCTTATAATGCAGATGTCAAAACTGCACAGAGCACTCTAACTGGGGCCTAATCAATTTCTTGTACAGTTTCAGCATAACCTGCCTCCTCTTAAACTCTATGCTTGAGTAATAAAGGCAAGTATCCCATATACCTTCTTAACCATTTTATCTACCTGTCTTACTACCTTAAGGGAGAGGTAGACATCCTCATGAAGGTCATTCTGATCTTCAGTGCTCCCCAGCATCTTACTATTCATCACATATTCCCTTTCTTTATTTGTCCTGCCCAAGTACATCACCTCACACTTATTCAAATTGAATTCTATTTGCCACTGATTAGTCCATCTGACCAGCTTGTCCAAACCCTTTTACAATCTAAGGCTATCCTCCTTACTATATACCACCTCATCAATTTTTGTATCGTCTGTGAAGTTACTGATCAATCCTCATATTCAGGTCGGAATCATTTATATAAACCATAAAAAGAAAGGACCCCAACACTGTCCCTGTAGGACCCCACTGGACACTGATTTCCCGTCAAACATCACCCTCTCCTTCCTGCCACCCAGCCAATTGTGGTTCCAATTTGCAAAATTCCATGGGCTCTTACTTTTGCTGTCAGTCTCCTATGTGGGACCTCATCAAACGCCATGCTGAAATCCAAACAGATGACATCAATGGCATTGCCATCATTTACACAACTGGTCACCTTTTCAAAAGAATTCAATCAAATTGGTCAGACATGACTTCTGTTTAACAAAACCATGCTGAGTGCTCTTCATTAATCCCTACCTCGCCAAGTGTGGATTAGTTCTGACCTTCAGAATTGTTTCCAGTTGTTTCCCCACCACTGAGGTTAGACTGGCTGGCCTGTAGTTTCCCTTGGTTTATCCCTTGCTCCCTTTTAATAGAATCCCTACAGTGTGAAAACAGGCCATTCATAGAAACATAGAAGATAGGAGCAGGAGGAGGCCATTCGGCCATTTGAGCCTGCTCTGCCATTCTTCACGATCATGGCTGATCACCCAACTCAACAGCCTCATCCTGCTTTCTCCCCATAACCTTTAATCCCATTCACCCTAAGTGCTATGCCTAGTCACCTCTTGAATACAATCAATGTTTTAACATCAAAAACTTCCCGTGGTAATGAATTCCACTGGCTCACCATTCTTTGGGTGAAGAAATGTCTCCTCATCTCCGTCCTAAATCATCTACCCCAAAGCCTATACTGTGACCCCTGGCTCTGGACATACCCTGCATCTACCCTGTCGAGTCCTTTTAGAACTTTATAAGTCTGTATGAGATCCCCCCTCATTCTTAGCAAAAACAACCCCAACCTAGCCAACCTCTCCCCATATGTCAAAGCCACCGTCCCCGGAATCATCCTGGTAAACCTTCGCTGCACTCACTTGAGAGCAAAAGCATCCTTCCTCAGAAAAGGAGACCAAAATTGCACACCTCACCAAGGCCCTGTACAACTGCAACAATACATCCCTGCTCCTGCACTCAAAACCTCTCACAATGAAGGCTAACATACCATTTGTTTCTTTATCATCTGCTGCACCCATACGGTTACCTTAATTGACAGGTGCACAAAGCCACCCAGGTCATGCTGCACACTTCCTTCTCCCAATTTACAACCATTCAGCTCAACAAGTCCACACCAACCCTCTGAACAGCATTCCACCCAGACGCATCCCCCTACTCTATACCTTTAACCCTGCATTTCCCATGGCTAACGCACCTAACCTATATATCCCTGGACAGTATGAGTAATTTAGCAGGGCCAATCCACCTAACTTACACATCTTTGGACTGTGGGAGAAAACTAGAGCACCCAGTGCAAACCCATGCAGACACAGAGAAAATGCGCAAACGCCACAAGGTTGGAATCAAACCCAGGTCCCTGCCGCTGCGAGGCAGCACTGCTGACTACTGAGCAACCGTGCCACCCTTCTTGAATAATGGTATCATATTGACTGAGTTCCAGTCCTCTGGTGCTCCTCCTGTGGCCAGAGAGAAATTCAAAATTATTGCCAGAGGCCCCTGCCCCTCCCTTGCCTCCCTCAACAACTTGGGATACATTTCATCCAGTCCTGGAGATTTATCTACTTTGGAGTGGCCAGGCCACTCAGAACTGCCTCTCAGTCTATGCTAATTTCTTAAATTATATCACAGGCCTTCTCCTTGAGATCTATAAACATACCATTCCTTTCACTTGCAAACATCAACCAAATGTATTCATTTACAATCCTACCTACATCCTCTAGCTCCATGCATAAATTATCACCATGATCTGTAAAGAGGCATATTCTTTCCCTTGCTACCTTTTCAGTCTTCGCGTTAGTGTAAAGCAACTTAGGGTGTTCCTTTAGTTTTACTACCTTTCATGCCTCCTTTTAGCTCTCCAAATCCTTCTTTCAAGTTCCCTCTTGCACATTTAATACTCCTCACTGGAGAGTGGCTGATGTTGTGCCTTTGTTCAAGAAGGAATGAAATGCAAAGTCTGAGAACTATAGATCTGTAAGTCTGACTTTGGTGGTGGGTGAACTGTTGAAAGTAATTCTGAAAGTTGGAATTTATATGCATTTAGAGAGGCATGGAATGATTAGGGATAGTCAGCATGGTTTTCTGCGAGGGAAATCGTGCCTCAGAAACTTGATTGAGTTTTTGATGAAGTAACCAAGAAGATTGACAAGGACAGAGCAGTAGACATTGTTTACTTGGATTTTAGCAAAGGCTTTGACAATGTTCCATATGTTGGACTAATTAGCAAAGTTAGATCACATGGGATGCAGACTGAACTTGCCAATTGGATAATTGATTTAACGGCAGGAGACAAAGAGTGGTGGCAGATGTTTGTTTTTCGGACTGGAGGCCTGTGACCAGCAGTGTTCCATATGGATTGGTGCTCAGTCCACTTTTGTTTGTCATGTATATAAATGATTTAGATGAGAATATCGAAAGCATGGTTAGTAAGTTTGCAGATGACACCAAGATTGCTGGTATAGTGGACAGTGTAGAAGGTATTCTAAAATTATAAAGAGATTTTGATCAATTGAGTCTACGAACTCAAGGAGGCAAATGGAATTTAATTTAGATAAATGCCAGGTATTGCATTTTGGTTAAACAAACAAAGACAAGACTTGTACAATTAAAAGTAAGGCCTTGGACAGTGTTGTAGAACAGAGAGACCTAGGGGTTCAGGTACCTAATTCTTTGAAGTTTACATCACATACAGGTGGAGTGGTTAAGAAGATATTTCATTGTTCAGACCTTTGAGTACAGTAGTTGGGACATTATGTTGAAGTTGTACAGGATGTTGGTGATGCCTCGTCAGGAGTACTGTGTCCAGCTCTGGTCTCCCTGTTATACTGAGGACATTATTAAGCAGAAGAGGGTTCATAAGAGATTTACCAGGATGTTGCTGGGAATGGAGTGTTTGAGTTATAAGGAGAGGCTGGATAGGCTGGGTCTTTTTTAACTGGAGCATGGGAGGTTGATAGGTGACCTTACAGAGACTTATAAAATTTTGAGGGGTATAGGTATAGTGAATGGCAGGTGACTTTTCCATAGGATCAGGGATTTCAAGACAAGGGGGCACATTTTTAAGGTGAGAAGAGAAAGTTTTAAAAAAGACATGAGGGCTTTTTTTTCATATAGACAGTGATTCGTGTGTGGAATGAGTTTCCAGAGGAGGTGGTGGATGCAGGTACAGTTACAACGTTTAAAAGACATTTGGATAAAGTTTTAGCCAAGATTTGTAGCTTGGGTTTTGGATGAGGTTGTTGAATTGCTTGCCGAGCTGGCTTGTTTTCGTTCAGACATTTCATCACCATGCTAAGCGACATCATCAGTGAGGCCTCCGATGAAACAATGTTGTTCTACTCTGTTTGGAATTTATACTGTCTGGTCCATTGTGGTGAATAGTGTCATTTCCGGTTTTGATCTGTATAGGTTTGTATCAAAACCGGAAATGACAGTAATCACCATAACGGACCAGACAGTATAAATTTCAAGCGGAGTAGGACAACATTGCTTTATCGAAGGCCTCACTGATGATGTGGCCTAGCATGGTGTTGAAACGTCTGAACGAAAACAAGCCGGCTTGGCGAGCAAGTCAACAACCTCACATTTGGATAAAGTCATAAATAAGAAATGCTTGGAGGGATATGGACCGTGCACGGACACGTTGGACTAGTTTAATTTGGGATTATGGTCAGCATGGACTGGTTGGATCTAAGGCTCCGTTTCCGTGCTGTATGCCTCTATGACTCCTCTAGTGTTTCTGCTTTTTTGAGCCAATATATTCCATAAATCTCTCTTTTTCTGTTAATCTAATGCTGTATAATCTTCAATATCTACAGTTCACAGGATTTGAAGGTCCCACCCTTTATCTTTATGTCAACATGTTGGCATTGTGCTCTCCACACTTCCTTAGTGATTGCGTCCCAATCTGAGACAGATTTATCTGAAAGTATCTGCTCCCAGTCCTTTCCGGCCAAATCACATCTGATATTATTAAGATCAGCCTTCCCTCAATTGAGAACTTTGATTTCAGGCTCATCCTTGTTCTTTTCCATAACAATTTTGAATAGAGTTATGAACATTTTCTGCAAAATGTTCACTCACTGATATTTCATCCACTTGCCCAGCTTTGTTAGAAACAAAAGGTAATAGCTTGCTTTGTGTACCTTAACGGAACTTCCTAGCCCAATCTCCTTTGAAACAAGAACAAATCCAACTTCACTAATCTAAACACACGGCTAAATGCCCTCATCTATAAAACTAGTCTGCCAATTCCATCTGCACTCATATCCTTACAGAGATATAGTTACCTTAACTGCATTAAATGTTCTAGCGGCAGCCTATCCTAGAGTTTTGCAAGGGTTTGGCATAACCTCCCTGTCTTCCTCATTACCTCCATTTAAGAAACCAAAGATCCCATAAGCTTGGTTAATTGCACTCAAGATTCCTGTCTCCCTGTAGTGCTTTGAGGCAGGTGGACCTTATTGACTACACAGTACTTGATTAGCTCAGGTTAAAAACCCCAATCAGGAAAGCCCTAGCTAACCAATATAACCAGGAGATCCCTCTTTCCCTCAGGGGTGGGGGTCGGGGTCGGGGTCGGGGTCGGGGTCGGGGTCGGGGTCGGGGGGGGGGGGGGGGGGGGTGTTGCCTGCAGCAGTCCCATGTAACCACAGATTACGGTGGATCACAGATTCCCAGACCGACTGTCTGTTTTGCGGTGCTGCGGCGTCCGTGGACCAAGTATATATTGGGTGTGGGTGCTTGCACTCCCTTTTCAGTTATCTCAAAGACTTCCTTTTGTGTTTTTGGCTACACTTCAGCCCCACACTCCTGATCTTTTGGCAGCCGGTGTGCGGAGGCAAGCGAGGAGGTCAGAGGATCTCCTCGTGGGTCTGCTCCTGGGCCTGGCCGAGCTGGTCATTATTAGGTCCAGGCAGTGGGCCATGGAGGGGGTCATTATGGCTGATTGCCTGCCCATCTTCTGTGGCTACATTTGTGCCTGGGTGCCACTGGAGAAGGAGCACAATTTTCCCAGAGGCATCAGATACTAAAATCTTCCAAGAACTGACAGAGTTGGTTAAGGAATATTACAACCCCAAACCTCCACTAATTCTGAGATGCTTTCAGTTTTATTCGGCTGTTAGACAACCAGAAGAATCCATATCGGCATTTTTGATGAAGTTACTACGACTGACAGAGGCACGTGAGTTTGGGTTGACCCTGAATAAGATGCTGACAGACTATTTGGTATGTGGGATTAATGAGGTAACCACGCAGAAGCACCTACCAGCTGAAACCCAACTCGATTTCAAACAGGCACTGCAGCTGGCCTTGTCATTACAAAATGCGGCAAGTGGAGCATGGGAGCTACAGGGCATCCCAATGGAAGTGGACAACCTCACCTGCCCAAGTGAGCTTGGGGATTACCATTTGAGTGTAGGCGACCGTAGACCCTCATGTGGGGCATATCCTGAGCAGAGGGACCCTAGGCCAACCCACAGCAGAACCCCACAATAAAGCCGAGCCAGGTGGCGAAAAGGTTATTCAGGATCTGGGCCAGCAAACCATTGTAGTTGCTGCCGGTATGCAGACTCAAGACAGTAAAGGAGTACTACGTGACCTGTCTTGAGTAAGAAAACTCATAAGCCAATACCCAGGAGAGTGCACACCCTGAAAAGTCCCCCTGCCTGTGGGTTGGAACAATTAAATTGCTTCGCGACAGCCAAATTAGAATCGATTAAAATTAATGATAACACAGTGTGGAGCTGGATGAACACAGCAGGCCAAGCAGCATCAGAGGAGCAGGAAAGCTGACGTTTCGGGTCGAGACCCTTCTTCAGAAATGGGGGAGGGGAAGGGGATTCTGAAATAAATAGGGAGAGAGGGGGAGGCGGATAGAAGATGGATAAAGGAGAAGATAGGGTGAGAGGAGACAGACAGGTCAAAGAGGCGGGGTTAGAGCCAGTGAAGGTGAATGTAGGTGGGGAGTTGGGGAGGGGACAGGTGGGAGGAAGGATAGGTTAGGGAGGCCGGGACTAGCTGGGCTGGTTTTGGGATGCGGTCGGGGAGGGGAGATTTTGAAGTTTGTGAAGTCCACATTGATACCCTTGGTCTGCAGGGTTCCCAAGCGAAATATGAGATGCTGTTCCTGCAGCTTTCGGGTGGCGTCGTTGTGGCAATGCAGGAGGCCCAGGATGGACATGTCGTCCGAGGAGTTGGGGGTAGGGGGGGGGAGCGGGAGAGTTGAAATGGTTTGCGACTAGGAGGTGTAGTTGTTTGTTGTGAACTGAAACAAGTGCTACACCTGCCCCTACACCTCCCCCCTCACCCCCATCCCAGGCCCTAAGAAGACCTTCCACATCAAACAAATGTTCACCTACACATCTGCTAATGTGATATACTGTATCCGCTGTTCCTGTTGTGGCCTCCTCTACATCGGGGAAACCAAGCGGAGGCTTGGGACCGCTTTGCAGAACACCTGTGCTCAGTTCGCACTGAAACTCCACTGGCGCGACACATCACCGAGAAGACCAGACCATACCAGGCCCAAACTCTGGCCTCGCGGCATCTCGCCCCCAGGGGAGGCCCAGACCGACCTGAAATTACCCACTTACCTGCAAGGCAGCAGACTCACAAGGAGGCAGGAAACCTACAAGGAAACTGGGAAAAAGTGCTGGCCTAAAGGTGAGGTTGAAACTACGCGGTTTCAAGACTCCCCTCCCCAGCATATTCTTAGCAAATGTCCAAAGTATCAAAAACAAAATGGATGATCTCAGATCTAGACTTACCCATGGTTGGTTGGCTCGCTGAGTTGGTTCGTTAGTTCGCAGACATTTCATTACCCTGCTGGGTAACATCATCAGTGCAGCCTCTGATGAAGTGCTGTTGTGTTTTCCTGCCTGGTATTTAAACTCTGGGGTCCATTGGAATTGGTTACCTCATTTCTGGTTTTTCTTCACAGCGGTGTATATATAGGATCTAATTCTATGTGTTTATTGACAGCCTTCTTGGTGGAGAACCAAGCCTCTAGAAATTCCTGTGCTTGTCTCTGTTTGGCCTGTCCTAAGATCCTGATGTTGTCCCCATCGAACTGGTGGTTCTCCTTATCCATGTGAATGGAGACAAGTGAGTACTGGTCATGTCTTTTTGTTGCTAGTTGGTCTTCACTCATGCATCTCCATTCACATAGCAGACAATGACACATACCTCCCTGACATGGTTAATGCTTTGTATGCTTGGTTTGAGCAGAATGCCACCAGGGTGGTGACACCTGCCCCGACATCCCCTCTGTCACTACTTCAGAAGTCAGATCGGTCTCCCTTAGAGTCTTCCAGGGAAAGTGACGGGCCCAGATGGTGTCCCTGGCCGAGCTCTCAGGTCCTGTGTAGACCAACTGGCGGAGGTATTCACCAGTATCTTCACCCTCTCCATCCTACAAGCCGAACTCCCCACCTGCTTCAAGAAGACCACCATCAACCCCGTACCTAAGAAAGCACATGCAGTGTGCCTTAATGACTACCGCCCAATAGCTCTGATTTCCATAATCATGAAATGCTTCAAGGGGCTGGTCATGGCCTGCATCAACTCCAGTTTCCCAACCTGTCTCGATCCCCTACAGTTTGCCTACCAACATAACAGGTCCACAGAGGATGCCATATCCCTAACCCTGCTTTCATCCTTGGAACTTCTGGACAACAAAGGCACCTACATCAGACTCCTGCCTGTTGACTACAGCTCTGCCTTCAATAGTATTATCACATCCAGACTGATCTCAAAACTCTGAGACCTTGGTCTTGGCTCCGCCATCTGCAACTGGTTCCTCAACTTTCTGACCCATCGGCCACGATCAGTGAGGATAGGTAACTGCACCTCCTCCACAATAATACAATAATCCCCTTTTTACAGCAGAGAGTGGCGGGAGCTGGGCGGAAGTGAGGTCGGAGCAGAGAGGCTGTTGGGAAGGTAAGCATTTGCTATTTAAGCACTTACCTCGAAGCTAGCGGTCCTTTTAAGTAGGTGTGTTCTAAGCCCCAGGTCCTACACAGTAGGGCCTCCCTCCCACCCTCCTCCTCTAACCTAATTAAGAGTCCACAGACTTGCAGCAGGAAGAGCGGGAACGTCAATCGGGGCCTACAGGGAAGGTGAGTCACCGCTTTAAGATTTAAAAAACTTACCTCGACCGGCGGAGCCCTCCATTTCTGTTCCAGCAGCAGGAAGAGCGGGAGCTCTAACCAAGAAGGACACTCGTGTGTTGTTAAGGTAAGGCTTTTCAATTTATATTTCTCGTGTATCGTGTGATTGATTAAAAGTTTAATTGGTTAATTGAATAAGACCGTAGCAGAGAAGTACTAGGAATTATTTAATACATAAATTGTAAAGGTCAATTAAACAAGTAGTCATGGCTGGACAGGCGATGTGCTGTAGCTGTATGATGTGGGAGCTGGCTGATCCCATTGTGAATGGCAGCGACCACATCTGCAGCAAGTGTTGGTTGCTGGAAGAACTCCGGATCAGAATTAATGATCTGGAATCTGAGCTTCAAACTCTGCGGCACATCCGGGAGGGGGAGAATTACCTGGATACTTTGTTTCAGGAGGCAGTCACACCCAGTAGATTAAGTAATTCAAATTTAATAAGTGTTCAGGGACAACAGGGTGTGACTGTAAGTGAGGCAGGTAGGGGGATTCTGAGTTCAGGAGTGCAGGAGCCGCAGCCTTTGACCTTGTCCAACAGGTATGAGATTCTTGCTCCATGTACAGATGAGGGAAAGGTCTGTGGACAGGATGAGCCAGCTGACCACGGCACCATGGTGCGGAAGGCCATTCAAGAGGAGGGAGCAAAAAGACAAGTAGTTATTATAGGGGATTCTATAATTAGGGGGATGGATAGTATTCTATGCAGGCCGGATCAGGAGTCCCGCATGGTGTGTTGCCTGCCTGGTGCCAGGGTGCAGGACATCTCCGACCGGCTTGAAAAGATGTTGGAGCGGGAGGGGGAGGATCCAGTTGTTGTGGTCCACGTTGGGACTAACGACATAGGCAAAGCTAGGGTAGAGGACCTGTTCAGGGATTATCAAGCACGAGGAAGGAAATTGAAGTACAGGTCCTCAAGGGTCATAATCTCTGGATTACTGCCCGAGCCACGTGCCAATTGGCATAGGGATAAGAAAGTTAGGGAAGTAAACACGTGGCTAAGGGATTGGTGTGGGAAAGAGGGATTCCATTTCATGGGGCATTGGCATCAGTTTGGGAACCAAGGGGATCTGTACCGTTGGGATGGTCTCCACCTGAACCGATCTGGAACCAGTGTTCTAGCGAAAAGAATAAATAGGGTGGTCAGTAGGACTTTAAACTTCTGAGTCAAGGGGAAGGGAAAGCGACAGGGTGTATGGAGTTAAATGGAAAGATAAGCAGCAGGATAGCATGTGAGCAGGTGGGTTTAAGCTCGAGGCAGACTAGGAATGCAGCAAAAAGGAAGGATAACTTAGGACATCTTATGATTTCCAATATCTCTAATAATGATAAGAAAGTTAGCATTAAGGCACTTTACCTAAATGCTCGTAGTATTCGTAACAAAGTAGATGAATTAATGGCACAAATCATCTTGAATGATTATGATGTGGTAGGCATCACAGAGACATGGTTGCAGGGGGTTCAGGACTGGCAGTTAAACATCCAAGGATTTACAATTTATCGAAAAGACAGGGAGGTGGTCATAGGGGGTGGGGTTGCCTTGTTAGTCAAGAAAGAAATTAAATCAATAGCACTGAATGACATAGGGTCAGATGATGTGGAGTCTGTGTGGGTGGAGTTGAGGAACCACAAAGGCAAAAAAACCATAATGGGTGTTATGTACAGACCTCCTAACAGTGGTCAGGACCTGGGGTGCAAGATGCACCGGGAAATAGATAGGGCATGTCAGAAAGGCAAGGTCACGGTGATCATGGGGGACTTCAATATGCAGGTGGACTGGGTGAATAATAATGCCGGTGGATCCAAAGAAAGGGAATTCATGGAATGCTTACAGGATGGCTTTTTGGAACAGCTTGTGATGAAGCCCACAAGGGAGCAGGCTATTCTGGACTTCGTGCTATGTAATGAGCCAGACTTTATAAAAGATCTTAAGGTAAGGGAACACTTAGGAGGCAGCAATCATAATATGGTAGAGTTCAGTCTGCGGTTTGAAAGAGAGAAGGCAAAATCGGATGTAATGGTGTTACAGTTAAATAAAGGTAATTACAGGGGCATGAGAGAGGAACTGACGAAAATCGACTGGAAGCAGAGCCTAGCGGGGAAGACAGTAGAGCAACAATGGCAGGAGTTTCTGGGTGTAATTGAGGACACAATACAGAGGTTCATCCCAAAGAAAAGAAAGATTATCCGGGGGAGGATTAGACAGCAATGGCTGACAAAGGAAGTCAAGAAATGTATCAAAGAGAAAGAGACAGCCTATATAGTGGCCAAGAGCACTGGGAAATCAGAAGATTGGGAAGGGTACAAGAACAAACAGAGGATAACAAAGAGAGAAATAAGGAAGGAGAGGATCAAATATGAAGGTAGGCTAGCCAGTAATATTAGAAATGATAGTAAAAGTTTCTTTCAATACATAAGAAACAAACGAGAGGCAAAAGTAGACATTGGGCCGCTCCAAATTGATGCTGGAAGGCTAGTGATGGGAGATAAGGAAATAGCTGAAGAACTTAATAAGTATTTTGCGTCAGTCTTCACAGTGGAAGACATGAGTAATATCCCAACAATTAAGGAGAGTCAGGGGGCAGAGTTGAGTATGGCAGGCATTACAAAAGAGAAAGTGCCAGAAAAGCTAAAAGGTCTAAAAATTGATAAATCTCCTGGCCCCAATGGGCTACATCCTCGAGTTCTGAGGGAGGTGGCTGAGGAAATAGCAGAGGCATTGGTTGTGATCTTTCAAAAGTCACTGGAGTCAGGGGAAGTCCTAGATGATTGGAAAATCGCTGTTGTAACCCCCTTGTTTAAGAAAGGATCAAGACAAAAGATGGAAAATTATAGGCCGATTAGTCTAACCTCGGTTGTTGGTAAAATTCTAGAATCCATCGTTAAGGATGAGATTTCTAAATTCTTGGAAGTGCAGGGTCGGATTAGAACAAGTCAGCATGGATTTAGTAAGGGGAGGTCATGTCTGACAAAACTGTTAGAATTCTTTGAAGAGGTAACAAGTAGGTTAGACCAGGGAAACCCAGTGGATGTTATCTATCTAGACTTCCAAAAGGCCTTTGATAAGGTGCCTCACGGGAGGCTGCTGAGTAAGGTGAGGGCCCATGGTGTTCGAGGTAAGTTACTGGCATGGATTGAGGATTGGCTGTCTGACAGAAGGCAGAGAGTTGGGATAAAAGGCTCTTTTTCGGAATGGCAACCGGCGACAAGTGGTGTCCCGCAGGGTTCAGTGTTGGGGCCGCAGTTGTTCACTTTACATATTAATGATGTGGACGAAGGGACTGGGGGCATTCTGGCGAAGTTTGCAGATGATACGAAGTTGGGTGGACAGGCAGGTAGTACGGAGGAGGTGGGGAGGCTGCAGGATGATTTAGATAGTTTAGGAGAGTGGTCCAGGAAATGGCTGATGAAATTCAACGTGAGCAAATATGAGGTCTTGCACTTTGGAAAAAAAAGAATACAGGCATGGACTATTTTCTGAATGGTGAGAAAATTCATAAAGCCGAAGTACAAAGGGATCTGGGAGTGCTAGTACAGGATTCTCTAAAGGTTAACTTGCAGGTTGAGTCTGTGATTAAGAAAGCGAATGGAATGTTGTCATTTATCTCAAGAGGGTTGGAATATAAAAGCAGCGATGTGCTTCTGAGACTTTATAAAGCTCTAGTTAGGCCCCATTTAGAATATTGTGTCCAATTTTGGGCCCCACACCTCAGGAAGGACATACTGGCACTGGAGCGTGTCCAGCGGAGATTCACACGGATGATCCCTGGAATGGTAGGCCTAACATACGATGAACTGCTGAGGATCCTGGGATTGTATTCATTAGAGTTGAGAAGGCTGAGGCGATATCTAATAGAAACTTACAAGATAATGCATGGCTTAGAAAGGGTGGACGCTGGGAAATTGTTTCCGTTAGGTGGGGAGACTAGGACCAGTGGGCACAGACTTAGAATTAGAGGGGGTCAATTTAGAACGGAAATGAGGAGACATTTCTTCAGCCAGAGAGTGGTGGGCCTGTGGAATTCATTGCCACGGAGCGCAGTGGAGGCCGGGACGTTAAATGTCTTCAAGGCAGAGATTGATAAATTCTTGATCTCGCAAGGAATCAAGGGCTACGGGGAGAGTGCGGGTAAGTGGAGTTGAAATGCCCATCAGCCATGATTAAATGGCGGAGTGGATTTGATGGGCCGAATGGCCTTACTTCCACTCCTATGTCTTATGGTCTTAATACTAAACAGTGGACTAACCACTGCGTCCTCGGCCCCCTACTGTATTCCCTGTACGCCTATGACTGCGTTGCCAAATTTCAAACGAACGCCACCGACAAGTTCACTGATGATACCACTGTAGTAGGACGGATATTTTGACAACGAATCAAAATACAGAAGGGAAATAGAGGGCTTGGTGATGTGGTACAAAGAAAACAATCTGTCTCTCAACATCAGCAAATCTAAAGAACTGATCATCAACTTCAGAAAGAAAGGAGGAGAACACACCCCCAACTACATCAACAGAACTGAGGTCGAGAGAGTGAAGAGCATCAAGTCCCTCAGAGTGACGATAACTGACAAGCTGTCCTGGACTTCGCACATAAAATGTGACAGTCAAGAAGGCACAACAACGCCTCTTCTTCCTCAGGCGGCTCAGGAGATTTGGCATGTCCATAAGGTCCCTCACCAACTTCTACAGATGCACCATTGAAAGCATACTGTCCAGGTGCATAATGGCCTTGTATGGCAACTGCTCTGCCCAGGACTGTGAAAACTCCAGAAGGTGGTGTGCACAGCCCAGACCATCACAGAAGCTAACCTTCCATCCAAGGATTCTATTTACAGAGTTCACTGCTGCGGAAAGGCAGCCAACATCATCAAAGACCCACGGCACCCTGGTCGTGATCTCCTACAACCCTCCCGTCAGGCAGAAGTTACAGAAGCCTGAACACACGCACAATCAGGTTCAGGAACAGTTTCTTTCTGATAACTATCAGCCTGTTCAATGGACTGTAGCCTCAAATAATGTAACCTGCAATGTAACCTGTATGCCTGTAAGTCGTCTTGATCTGTACATCATTTGCTTGCTGTGATCTGCCATACCATTCATAAACAAAGCTTTTCACTGCATGTCAATATATGTGACAATAAAATTAATCAATCAATCAATCAAGTACCCAGGAGTTTTTCAGGAAGTGCTTGGGGCCAGTCACTTTACATGTTGACCAGGAAACAATTCCTAGATTTTGCAAGACCTGCCCGGTGCCAGTTGACTTGCAGGCAAAAGGATCAGGAGGCTGGAAAGCAAAGAGATCATCAATTCTGTGCAGCTTGCCGAATGGGTAGCACCAGTTGTACTGATTGTGAAGCCTGATGGCTCAGTTCACCTTTGTGGGGATTTTAAGCAAACCACAAACTGCTTCTCATAGCTGGATAAATAGCCAACCACTTGCATCGAAGACTTGTACTTAAAGTTGGCGGGCAGGATGTGGAGGTTGCTGTCCTTTATGAAGCTGGATATGAGCCACACCTACCTGCAATTGTGATTGCATGAGGAGTCCCAGAGGTACATGACAATTCACACCCATAAGGGTTTATATCAATATACAAGACTGCCATTTGGGTTATCATCAGCTTGCACCCTTTTCCAACGGAACATGGAGATCCGAAGCAAGGGGTAGTGCTGACGTGCAATGCCTCCTTGTAGCACGTTGGGGTAGTGTTGGCTCACCACTGACCCAATGGTCAGGATCGCTGGGAGTGTACGGTTCCCAGATTTTGGCTGATGCCAAATGCAAATATGCCCAGATAGGGAAGGAATGATTTGCTGGTTGTCTTTGATGTGAGGAAGTTCCAACAGTACCTTTATGGATGGAATTTGTCATAGTAACAGATCACAAACTCCTGCTAGGGCTACTGAAGAAAAACAAGGCAGTGCCGCCCATAGCTTCTGGTAGAATTCAGCGATGTGGTCCTATCCTCAGTGCTTACAGGTACGAGTTAGAACACCGTCTAGGAAGCCAAGTATGCAAATGCAAGTGCCTTGAGGTGCCTCCCACTGGCAGATACTCCACCGGTGGTGCCTATCCTGCAAGAGACCAATTTGGTTTAAACTTTTTGGACATCCTTCCAGCCGCTGCTGAAAATATCCAACTGTGGACACAAAAAAAACTCCTGTCCTAGTGAAACTGAAACAGCTGCTGATAATGGGAAAGGCCATTGCAACACCGAAAGACTGAAACCTTTCTGGACCCAGCGAGACTAGATCACCGAAGAGGATGGCATATTACTCTGGGGAGCAAGGGTGATTGAGTAAAGGTCACCTCCAGCTACTGGCTGAACTCCAATAGAATCATCCAGGGGTTTCCAAGATGAAGAATGCTGGCAAGAAGCTAAGTCTGGTCATCAGGACTGGATGCTGACATAGCTGCATTTGATGGGGCAGTGTCCAGACTGCCAATATGGACAAAAATTGCCACCAGCAGCGCCCCCACATTCATGAGAATGGCTGGGTAGATCTTGGACTCGGTTGCATGTCGACTATTGCAGTCCTTTCATGGGCTCAATGTTCCCAGTCGTCGTGGATGTGCATTCAGAGTGATTGTATATGCATCAAGATCGTTCGGCAAACTCGGAGATAACAATTGAAAAGCTGCAAGCATCGTTCACAATACAGGGACTCCCTGAAGTATTGCTTGTGCACAATGAGACATCATTTACCAGCAGGGAATTTGAATATTTCTTTCTGGTAGTTTTCACAAGGACAGCACCATACCACCCATCGTCCAATGATCTAGCAGAAACAGCAGTCCAAACGTTGAAGGCAGGCTTAAAGAAGCAGCCTATAGTGTCAATTGTTACCGAACTGTCATGGTTTCTGTTCAATTGTAGGACCCACCCCACACTGAACAACAGGGATAGCTCCAGCAGAGTTGCTGATGGAGAGGGGACTCCACACCAGGTTAAACCTGATATTCCCAGACCTGGGAGTGTGAGGGGGTAAGTGAAACAGCAGTAGGAATGTCAATGCTAGTCACATGCCTCCTCTAAGTGAGAGAGACAATTTAATTCAGGGGATGAAGTTTGGTGTCAGAACCATGGAAATGGCCCTGAACGGGTACAAGATGAGGTTGATGCAAGGTCAGGTCCCATGGCTTACAAAGTTCAGGTAGGTGATATAGTCCTGAATAAACATGTGGATCACCTGAAAGCTGTTGCCTTACAAACGGAGCAGGAGCAAAACATACCTGGCCCCTCAGAACAGCTAGAAGGCCTGTCAGTAACTGTAGGTTCTCCCTCTCCATCTTGTGTCAAGGAAACCTCAGAGTCTGATAGGGATGCAGCCTCGATATCATTATCACCAGAAAAAAAAGAAGAGGAAACTCTAAGATATTCTGAGTGCAAGACATGGGCTATGGTCTGGTACACACCACCTGTATCAGAATCTGAGTCAGATGAACCAGACCTGGGGCGAAAATGTCACAACGGAAGCTACAAGCAAAAGACCAGGGCTACATCCCCGGACTTGGGTCACTGGGGAGGTGGGTGCGCAGAAGTGGTAGAACTGAGTGAATCTCATTGACTATGAGGTTCTTGTTTGGGTTTATTAACCCGGACAAATCAGGAATGTCTTGGCTGACCAAGGTAACCAGAAGTTTCAAAATCTCCACAGTTCTGGGGATTGACTCCGAACTGGCTGGCCACAGCCAGTGTACTGTGCTCTAGTAAGTAAAGGGTGACTTGGTGACGGGATGCCTGCCTCTGTGCAGTTATTTCACTCACCTTCAAAAGCTTTTTCCATAGACAATCCCTGGTTTGTCGTTCTCTGTATACTTTTTCAGTTTATGATGGAATCCAAAGACAATGGCCTCAGTTTTTGCAAAATTTAGTTCAAGGAAATTTCTGCTCATCCAACACTGGCTATGGGTTAAGAAACCTGAGAATGGAGAGACAGCTGGGAGGGTTGCGAGAGCTGCTACTGGTGATGCTTATGCAGTGGGGTGAAGGACGTCTCTCAGTTAGAATTCTATCGCTATGTGCAGCACATTACACAGCATGAGAGAGGTAAAAGAGATACATTCAAAAAACACAATCAAATTGGCAGTGTCACAGTGCTTACTGTTAATGGTGAGTTTCACAATGGTCGTCAAGCCACGTACAGCCTCCCTTAATGTGTAAGTTCCTTCATCTGCTGTCTTTACATTCTTTAGCATGAAGGATAGAGCACCCGTCTTATAGGTAATTCGGTTCTTGTACTGATTTGAGGGCTGACCAACAAATTTTCCACGCACAGTTTCAAACCGCACAATTAAAGAACTCTTGCCATTAGAGAAAAGCCATCTCCAGGAAGCATATTTTGTAGAGATTTTAGGTCCAGGAAATGTAACATTGCTCCCTAATTTAACGTTGATGTCGATTTCCTCTAAAGAAGAAGGAATGTATGTTACATAGAATCATTACAGAAAAACAGTAGATTAGATTAATGGGATAAGAACCATTGCTAAAAATAGGAACAGGAGCAGGCAATTCACTCCACTGAGCCAACCCACTATTCAGAAGCACTATAAAGCAATAGGACTGAGGAGAAGAAGTAAGCCATTTGGCCCAATGGTCTGCTCTTGAATGCTATTAGTGTTCTCTCCTGTGAAAATTGATGCAAAGTATCTCAAACTATATTGTGAAGAAGAAGGATTCTCAGAATGGGTTATATCAACTATGGTTAAGGAAGGAAGGAAGTTAAAGACAGCATCAAATTAAAAGTTAAAAAACATACAATGACAATGCAGTAAAGATTAATGGGGTAAGCCAGAGAATTGGGAAATATTTATAAAACTAAAGATGACCAAAACAAAAGTTGGGGGAGGTAAACTTTGAGGGTAAACCTACAAGTAATATTAAGATGGACATTAAGAGATTCTTTAAATATATAAAAAGGAAGAGAGACCAAAGTGAACATAGGTCCCTTGAAGAATGAGGTTAGGGAAATAATAATGACGAATCAAAGGATTTGAATAAATACCTTGCATCAATCTTCACAGTTGAGGACGCGAATAGCATTCCAAAATTACTAAATATTCAAGAAGCAAATGGAGGAGATAAAATAATATCATCATGAGAGAAAAAAGTGGTAGGGAAACTAATAGGGCTAAAGACTAATAAGTCCCCGGGACCTGATGAGTTGCATCCTAAAATATCAAAGAAAGCAGCAATAGAGATAGCATTAATAGAAATCTTCCAGGAATCCTTAGATTCTCGAAAAGTCCCAGAAGATTGGAAAACAGCCAATGTAACGCCTTTAATTAAAAAGGGAAGAATGCAAAAAGCAGGTAACAATAGGCCAGTTAGCTTACTGTTTGGTAATGAAGATTTAATTAAGATAAAGATTACACCCTTGCTGTGAGTCATGAATTCCCTTTTTAAATGTCTACCATTGTTCATTAACTGTTTTTTCTGTTAAACTCCTTTTCTGGTCCACTCCAGCCAACACTGCCCCTATTTCCATGTAACGATCTTTATTTAAGTTTACGCGAGCTGTTTCCAACCTAAATCCTCACTCAAATCAAATGTTAAATTCTACCATGTTAAGGTCACTGTTCCCTTGGGGATCCTTCTCTGAGGCCATTTATTAAAATTGCCTCATTACACGTTACAAGCTCCAAAATAGTCAGATCTCTGGTTTGCTCGGATCCAAAATATATTGTTCGAGGCACTTTATGTATTTTTCCTTGTTACCATGTCTCTATCAGTTCCATCAGTAATGAAAGATGTGGCTACTTTTGCCAATTCTTTCTTCCAACCAAGATGAAGATTAAAACCATTTCCTTTGTACTTTACTGCCTTTTTTTTACATGCTCTCATTATCTCCTCATTCATTCTCTGTCCTACAGAACAGATACTCTTACGGCACCATAGACTACTTCTACCAGCATCTTCTTCAACTTGTTAATTAATCACAACTCTTACAATTTTTTGTTAATAAAAAGGTATTAAAGGATATGGGCCAGAAGCAGATAAATGGAGTTAGCCCGCAAATCAACAATGATCTCTTTGAATGGCAGAACAGGCTTCGGGGACTGAATGTTCTACTCCTATTCCTATGCTTCCTATGTTCCCATGTAATTCCTTCCCCTCCATCCCTATGAATCCTACATCTTCTGACCTGAGAACCTTTTCTCCTCGTGTACTAATTCCATCTCATACTAACAAAGTCATCCTTCTCTTGCATATCCAATAGAAAAGTTACATTCCACTGAATATTTCGTTCACAGCTTCAATCTCCTTGTTACCATGTCTCCATCAGTTCCATCAGTAATGAGGGATAAGGTCCCAGTTTGGAAAGGGGCTATAATTAGTTCACTTTTTCAGAAAAATTGAATGCATTGCACGCTGCACAAAAGCTCTTATAAAAACCAAAGTCTCAGAAAGAATTCAGTAAGCCTGAAGTTATAAGGCGTAATGACATTGCTGGGCAAAAAGCAGTTGAACTTTTCCTAGCTCCAACAAAAACAGAAGTTGCGGAACAGCTCAGTAGGTCTGGCAGCATATGTGAAGAAAAATCAAGAGTTAACATTTCGGATCCAGTGACCCTTCTTCACCGGATTTGAAACATGACTTTCAATTTTAAATTCTGCTTTAAGCCAACTAATCACAATGGTTTCACATTCTCTTAAGGGGGTGTGGTGGTGCCCTAATAATGTCACTGGCTAATATCGTGAGGTTCTGGCTCCAAATCCCCCTGGACCTGCTGAGCAGCAACTTCTGTTTTTGTTTCTGATTTACAGCATCCACAGTTTTTTTTCATTTTTTTTCTAGCTCCATTTTGATTTAGCCTCCTCCCTCTTTCCCTACTTCTCCCCCACCTTTGATGGTCTGCATTGTCCTGAACAGGTTTTGCATGGAACAAATTAATCAATTGGAAAACATGAGGGATTTACTAATGGTGGGAAATAGACAAAAACAGACAGGTGAGTTTGAGATAGGAGAAAAAGAGTTCTGTTGTGCACATGAGCACCTCTGGATATAAAAGAAAACCAAAGCAATCTGTTGAAGGACTCTTGTGATACAGTGGTAGCGTCACTACTGTAGGAGAATAAACGAGAATACCCTTCATTGTCACGTGTACTCAAGTACAGACATACAGGAGGACAGTGAAAGGTTTTACAATGTTGCCTCTAATGGTGCCATTTTAGGTACAAGTACTTAGGTACAAATCTTTGATACAAAAGAAGAATAAAAAAGAAAAGTAGTTGCATTACTTTGCAGATATAAGACATAGTTAAAAAGGATTGTCATAACAGTCATATAAACAAATACATTGCAGTAGCTGAGAGCCAGGACTTCCACAAATGGTCTGACCGCCCATGCCAGACCCCAATCCAACAACAATCCGAAAAAGAAAAGGAAGGAAAAAGAACAGGCAGAGCAGAGGAGCACGGCTGGAGCATCTTACTCTGCCACTATCTTGCAGAGGATTTGGGACAGATTATAACTGAGATGGTGGAGACCTTGGTTCAAGTCCCACTTCCTCCAAAAGTGTTACCATCCTGAGCAGACCGATCAAGTTTTTAAATTACCATGTCAGAGTACACTACTTTTGGAGAAGCTCTAAAAATGAATAAGATATTAATAAAATTACATTTAAAATAGCGTTCATTCAGATATCCAACCCTGGGTGACTCAGATGAGTTGAAATTAATAATTTTTTAGCAATGTCTGACATGCTGTCTTCCCAACGGGTTTTCAAGAAAAGTAGGATTCATTTTATTTTGTGTGAGGAGAAATTACACGTGTTGTCCTCAGCTTGGGAAGCAAAAGTAAAAAAGAGTAGCTAAAGAACCAATATTCATGGCTATGTACTTTGTATATTTTAAAGGAGACGGAATATAAACGCCAGTTGGAGAAAAACATACCTATCAAATGCTATGTTGATAATAATTTGCTCTGGAGCCGCATCCACTCAAACACAAAGAACAAAAGAAAAAAAGAGAAGTACGGCACAGGAAAAGGCCCTTCGGCCCTCCAAGCCTTTGCTAATCATCAGGCCCTGACTAAGCCAAAGAAAAACACAAATCTTCTACCTTTATTTGGTCAGTGTCCCTCTATTCCCTCCCTATTCATGTAACCATCCAGGTGCCTCTTACATGTCACCAACGTGGCTTCCACCACCTCCTCTGGCAGTGCATTCCATTCTCCTACCACTCTCTGTGTGAAAAACTTTCCTTGCACATCTCCCTTAAACTTTGCCCCTCTCACCTTGAACCTGTGCCCCCTTGTAATTGAAACTTCACGCCTGTGAAAACGCCTCTGACTATCCACTTTATCTATGCCTCTCAGAATTTTGTAGACCTCTATCAGGTCTCCTCTCAGCTGCCATCTTTCCAGTGAAAACAGTCCTAGTCTTTTTAACCTTTCCTTATAGCCAATGCCCTCAGGACCATGCAACATTCTGGTGAACCTTCTCTGCACTGTCTCCAAAACTTCCATGTCCTTCTGGTAATGTGGCAACCAAAACTGCACACAATACTTCAAATGCGGCCTAACTAGGGTTTTATATGGCCACAACATGTTTTGCCAACTCTTGTGCTCCACGCCCTAGCCAATGAAGGCAAGCATGCCATATGCCTTCTAATAATTTTGGTCACATGTGTTGCCACTTTTAGGGAACGGTGGACCTGCATGACCAAATCCGTCTGTGTGTTAATGTTCCTAAGGGTTCTGCCATTAACAGTCTAATTCACACCTAAATTTGATGTTCCAAAATGCACCACCTTGCATTTGTCTGGATTAAACTCCATCTCCATTTCTGTGCCCAAGTCGCCAATCTATCTATATCCTGTTCTATTCTTTCACAATCGTTGGAAGTATCAGCAACTCCACCAATCTTCATGTCATCTGCAAACTTGCTAATCAGACCACCCACATTTTCCCCGAGATCATTTATATATTCTACAAACAACAGAGGACCTAAGACTGATCCCTGTGGAACACCACTAGTTATCAATCTCCATTCTGAAAAACACCTTTCCACTGCTACCCTCTGTCTTCCATGACCAAGCCAGTATTGTATCCATCTAGCCAGCCCACCCCAAATCCCATGTGATTTTAGTTTCTGTACTAACCTGCCATGTGGGACTTTATCAAATGCCTTACCAAAGTCCATATAAACGACATTCACAGCTGATCCCTCATCAATTATCTTTGTCACCTCTGCAAAAAATCCAATCAGGTTGGTGAGACATGGCCTTCTCCAGACAAAACCATGCTACTTGTCACAATCTAGTCCATTTTCTTCCAAATGTGCATGTATCTTGTCCCTCAGTATCTTCTCCAAGAGCTTCCCCACCACAGATGTCAGACTCACCGGTCTATAATTTCCTGGATTATCCCTGCTTCTTTTCTTAAACAAGGGAAGAACATTGGCTAATCTCCAGTCCTCTGGAACCTCATGTGTGGTCAACGAGGATGTGATGATATCTGCTAATGCCCCAGCTATTTCGTCCCTTGTCCTTCCCAGTAACCTGGGATAGATCCCGTCTGGCCCTGGGAACGTGTCTACCTTAATGCAATTTAACACTCAACAAAAACTGTTGCTGAAAAGAGACGAGTATAAAAGTTGTTAAAAAGGAGAGAAATTTCAAAAACAAACTGGGCTGATGCAAGTGAACAGCTACTGAGCTGTTTTACAAAAGATGAAATGTTTATTTGAAAAACTTGCTTGATGTCCTCAAACAAGGACACACTATGTAGAGTGAATTGTGTTATAGTTTTCTACAGAGATTATTGTCTCCAAGACAGTCCCTTACAAAGTAGTTATACCTATTTTACAAGAGAATATATTATTAACTTTCCATTTAACCATGAAATGGGTAATAGACAGTTGGTTACCTGCAATGCAGACCTTTTTGTCAATGGTAACTGGTTTTCATCTCCAAGAGGCTTGGTCACATAACCCCCATAGTATGGCTTTTTACTACATTATTTTGAAATAGTGGGCAAAAGGAATTAGCACTTCTGTATACAACTACTACTGACAAAATCAAAGCACCCATCTTTGGGCTACAAAGCAAGAGCTTCTGGTTTGTAAAATGCACTCACCAATCTATATTGTGCATTGTACAAGTAAAAACACATTTCTCCAAACAGTGAGACAGAAGACACATTGCTGCAGAACTTCCTCGGAAGAGCTTCAAAAGGATTATGAAAGAGAAGAAACTTGCTACAATTCTCCAGTTACTGGCTAGCCAATCAACCATTCACACAGAGAAATTTCAGAGGGCCAAATCTAATTTTGGGCTTTTGGACTCCACTTTAAATGCCAGGGAATTGATAAATTGATGTCCCTTCGTTCATTTGAGTTAAAGTTATAGATAATTGAATCTTTATCCATTTTGATTCTATAACACTTTATATGTTTGTAAGTGTGCCTGTGATATGAGATTGCCCCTGCATCTAAGTGTGTGAAATAAACCCTACTTCTGGTTTAACATTACTACAATATTGTTGTCTTGAAAACTTGATAGCCTCTTCCTTGAGTGCTCAGACAACTGATCTTTGATATTCTCAGTTTCAAATATACCCTCAGGGTTCTAAGCAAACACTTCTGGTCTGGAACTTTCAAACTAAACTCTTCATACTGAGGTAACCTACTTTAGTAGTTCTAGACTATCTCTTTTCTTCAGGAGAAATTGTTTTGCACATCTAACTTTCATCAGGATATCTGAAAATGGAAACCAAAATGATTTCCATGCCATGTTTTCCCTAATCCAAATACAAACAAAAATTCATTACATTCCAGGAAACTTTTCATACTTTTTTTAAGCTCTAGAAAATACAGAAACTCCTTCATACACAGACCAAAATCCATGTTCAACTCGTTCAAAGTACAAACACTAAAATAAATGATATTAAAAATATATGTTATACACCATACATTGCAAGTGACTGAATTAATTTGTAAGAACGAATTAAAAATAACATTCATGGTCCATCAAGCCAGGTTTCACGCTGGAATCTGTCTTGTACAGTTACCATCAGCTGGGATCATTAGAAGATGAGCTCAAAAGAAGATGATTGCGATCATTGGAGGTCAATCATCTTGGCTGCAGCTCCTCCTTGCAGGGGTTGAATTATTTTTTCTTGTTATGTGTATTTTACAGTGAGAACAACAATAAAATACAGTGAAAAGCTTTTCCACTGTTGCCATGATCCAGCACCATTTTGAATAGTTTAAAAATAAGAAAGTAATAGAAAGATATAGCTTAAAGAGCATCTATCAGTCCTTAGCCAAATCATCATCAGCAAGGTGTGTGCAGCCATCCCTCCTCCACTGCCTCGTCGCTGTCTACATCAGACCCAACCAACGTTAAAGTTACCATTCTTCAGGCACCATCATTTTCTGCTGAGCCAGTTCCGCTTCACCACAACCTTGCCGCCACTTGCACTGGATTCACCAACGTCAGAGTCACGTCTCTTGCTGCTGGGCCCATCTTGTTGACATCACTGTGATTCCCTTCCACCGCTGCTTTGCCACTACCAGCGCCGGACCCAACCAACAACGAAATCGCCGATCCTCAGGTGCCATCTTTTGCCAGTGTCGCCTCCACTGATGCAGCAGCCACCAATTCCGATGCTAGGTCCCATGCGTGCTCCAGAAAAGTAAGGGCTCAAACGAGTCCATTTTGGGCACACTTGCTGCTGCCACAAGGTCTGCACTGGGCCCAGTTGCTGTTACCATGAGATCCATGCTGGGCTCATTCAAGTCTGTGCTGGGCTTATTCATTGCTGCCACGATCTGCATTGGGATCCCTTGATGCCACCATTATCATGTGAGCTGAGGACAAGAGGTAAGTGAAGGAAAAGAGAAAAAAGAACAAGAAAAGAGAAAAACACAAAAAGAAATTAAAAGCAACAGTTAAAGTACCCGTAGGCGTGACAGAGAAGAGAATTCCCTCGGTTTCTTGAATATAATAAAGGAGTGCTGTTAGGATAGATAAGATATTGTAGTTTGCCATGTATTTTGAAATCTTCAAAGTTGTGTTGAATTTATCTTCTTTTACTTTGTGTAATAAACTTCTGTTTTATTGTTAAAACCAAATTTGCAGCATTCTGTGTTTGTGTTTCAGTGAAAGACCACCTTGTTAAATTGAAATGAAATATGACCTACCAAGTCAGACTTGTATGAGATCAGACTTGTTCAATAACAACATCAGCTGATTTCATAGCACACTGAACGTATTTGCAAGAATCTGCCCATGCACCTTTTCACAAAATAACATAAATGATTACTACATAAAAGAAAAACACAGACTACAATATGCTGGGCAAGGGAAATGTGAAAGATCTGATAACAAAATACCCTTACAGACACTCAAGGTTCAGTGAAGTTAATTTTCACCCTAAAGCTTCTTGCTCAGGTAATATGACTGTAATTGGTTTCTTTTCAGCAAAATTCAGTGCATTCATACAATGCTCTTTTCTTTAGTTAATTTATTTCACCAAAATCCTTAAAACAAACTACTAACTCAGCTCACTCATTGCTGAACATGAGTTCCTTCAGCTCATATCTTCAACAGCCTTGCTGAATGTCTCACTAACTTCTAAGCCACTCAGAACTGGTCCCCCACCTGACTGCTTGGAGACTGTTAACTACATACTCTTCTGCTATGGTTTGCATCTGCTGCATGAACTACTTATGGCTCTGTGATGCATGGTTTACAAACTGCTATATTTTTAAATATTTAATTTGTACATTTGGATTTTGAACTGTGAGTTTCCTGTAAGTGTGAAGGGGTTTACCAATTAACTTGCAGGCATTTCTGTCACCATGGTAATGTCTTTCAAAAACACAGTATGAGAGAGATCGTTTTTGGAGGCTAATGGAGTTTTACTTATATCAGGAAAGTTTTATGAGCAAACAGAACAAACATTGATGCTCATGAGACTTCAGTTAAAAGATACTGGAACTTTTTGACTTGGGTTAAATACACATAGTTTGAAGATATTCTTTTTTGCTGAGATTGTGGCTGAACTCAATGTATGAGACAATTGTTACGAAAGACAGAGATAGTTTAGAACTATTAAGAAACAGATTACCTCAGTGTAAGCATTTTAGTGTGAAAGCTCCAGATCAGAAATATCTGGTTGAAATCCTGAAGAGGTTATTTGAAGCTATGAGAGTCTAACCTCAGGTGTATAAAGACACAATTAGGAGAAAATTGGATTATCCAGATTGGGAACTAAATCAAACCCTATGCGTGATAGACTGTTTGAGGCTTTAAAGGGGTGCTGTTGGAATAATAAGATTGTAGTTTACCATCCATGTTGAAACCTTCAAACTTGTGTAGTGTAAAAATATTTTGGTTTATTCTACTTCTTCACTTCTTTCACACAATAAACTTCTGTTTATTGTTAAAATCAAATTTGTAGCACTGTGTGTAAATCATCGCCTGATTTATACCAAAACTAAACAAACAATCAAAATAGGATCTATAAGGCCAGAAATCAGACTGAGATCTGACTTGCTCAATAACAACATGAAGTGAGATCACAAAAAACACCTTGCTTCTCTGTCTGAGCTGTAAACCCAAGTTACCAAACACATTAACAATTATCTTCCCTGTGGCTTGCTGGTCATTTAGCTGAAACTGAATGACTTCTTATAAATGACGTTTTGAACTCAACATTCAAAATTACTTTCTGACCTTCTTTTCAAAATACAAAGTCAGATTTTCTCAGAACAAAGAAACAACACTCTATTCTCCTTCACCTTAGAAACCAGGTTCCCAAAGGAGAAGAACTTATTATGGACATTCACAACAGTGCAACTTGTTTTGTATATTGTGCACATTTAAGTACAAGTCTTGCATCGACTGACCCCTTCTCATAGTTGTCTCCACATCTGCTGTACCTGACCCTTTCCATACTCTTTGTCCTTTCACTTGTTTTAAGTTTAATAACCCCTGCTGAGCCCACCTCCTTTAAGTTTTCCACAATTTTCCATGCAATTGAACTCCCCGTGCCACTATGCAGTTTAAAGCTTTATCGACAGCCCTAGTTATGCAATTTGCCAGGGCTCCGGACTCAGGATGATTCACATGGAGCCCATCCCATTGGAACAGCTCCCTCCTTCCCCAGTACTGATGCCAATGTCCCATGAATTTGAACACATTTCTCCAACACCAACCTTTGAGCCATATGTTTATCTCTTTAATCATGTTGACCCTGTTCCAACTGCTCATGGCTCGAATAGTAATTAGAGATTATTGCTTTTATGGTTCCGATTTTTAATTTACCTCATAGCTGCTCATATTCCCTCAGCAGAACATGTTTCCTCATTCTACCTATTTGGAACATGTCAACTGGATCTTTCCATTTCCCCGCCCACTCCAAGTTCCTCTGCAGCCCAGGTTAGATTTTCTGAACTCAGGCACCAGGCCTTCAGGACTCTCAATCTTTGCCACTGAGAATAATGTCTATTTACTTGACTGTACTATCACTGATTAAAGCTACTTTTCTTGTTTCTTCATCCCGTCTTGAATGGCTCCCTGGGCCATGGTGCTATGGTCAATTTGTTCATCCTCACTACAGACCCCACTCTAATCCACATAGGGAGCAAGAATCTCAAACCTGTTAGACAAGCTCAGGGCTGAGGCTCCTTCAGCACTACCTCCTGGATCCTTCTACCTACCTCGTTCATAGTCACACCTTCCTGTTTCTGACCACTGACCAAATACGAAGCAGTTAATCAAAGGGGTGTGAAAACACAGTGTCCAGGTAACTCTACTCCTCCCTGATGCATTGCTGTGTCCGAAGCTCAGACTCCAGCTCATCAACTTAAAGAATCCCTACTGTGTGGAAGCACGCCCATCGGATCCACACTGGCCTTCCAAAGAACATCCCACCCAGACCCACCCCCCATCCAATCCCTGTAACCCTACATTTTGCATGGATGATTCACCTAGCCTGCACATCTTTGGACTGTGAGAGGAAACCACAACACCTGGAAGAAACCCACACAGACACAGAGAGAGAACATGCAAACTCCAAACACACAGTTGCCCGAGGCTGGAGTCAAACCCAGGTCCCTGTTGCTGTGAGACAGCAGTGCTAACCACTGATCCACTGTACCACACCAAATCTGAGCCAGAATCCCTCAAACAGCCAACACTTGCTACAGATGTTGTCACTATGACCCACAATGAAGTCCACCAGCTTCTCCGTCATGCAGGTACAACACATTGCCTGGCCCTGCAACTCTGTTTTACTTACTCAGTTCTTAATTTGATTTTTGAAATGTTCCTAATGGTCTTTTATTTTGTAACCTGTAAATATTTTCCTGATTTACCTTCAATTTGAAAGCTATAATAAATGTAAAAAATAGTCAAATTAATAGCTCGTACCAACCAATGAACTTACGTTTTTCCCGTGATGTCTCTCTTTCTTTTGTGCTGGGCCCCAATCTTGGGTTTCAATTTATCCTGGTTAAAAAATAACCTTACAAATTATGAACCAAAAACTACAACAAAAAGTACCTCTTCCCCTCTGCACCAAATTCCCATTGCGGCTCAAAATTTCCCAAACAATATACTCAATCAGGCTGCGTCCCTGTCGGGAAGTGATCTCTGCTTCCTGACAATGCAAAGCTTACTGATTACATAATATGATTGAAATTTACATTCAGCTTGAGGGAGAGAGGAGTGGATCCAAGACGGTTTTCTTTTTGAAACCTAAAAAGCAATTATGATGGCATTATACAATTAGTGCTTGATAAAGTAATTTGGCAAAAATGGTTAATAGAAAGGTCAATGAGATGCTGTGGCAGATATTTTCAGCGGAAATTTCAGAATAAATACATTCCAGTTAATACAAAAATTTCCAAGGAATGGATCCACTATCTATGGTTAGCTAAAACAAAAGTTAAAGGTATCATCAAACTTAAAGAAAACGCATATAATTGAGCAAAGTCAGAATATTGGTCAGAATATGAAGAACAGCAAAAATTGACTAAAATTAGACTATGGGAAAAGCTCACTACAAATATAGAAGCACATAGTGAAAGTTTCTATCAATAAAAAGAAAAGAGTTAAAGAAGTGAGCAGTGGTCCATAGAAAGTGAATTTGAAGAACTGGAAAATAAAGAGATGGTGGCTTAATAAAACAGAGATAACAAGGTGTAGAGCTGGATGAACATAGCAGACCAAGCAGCATCAGAGGAGCAAGAAAGCTGACGTTTCAGGCCTAGACCCTTCTTACCCACAGCCTCCAACCTCATCATTCCCCAACCCCGCACGTCCTGCTTCTATCAGAAAAAACTCCGCGCCCACAAGCTTAATAAAACAGATGTTTTTCAACAGGCTTCACCATAAACAATACAAGTAAAACCCAGAAGCAGCTACAAATCAGGAAGTGAAATGGAGAGAGGTATTCAGGAAAATCACAATCACCAGAGAAGTGTTCAGGGTTAGCAAGAACTGTCGGTGCTGCAGTCAGAGACAACACAGTGTGGAGCTGGTGAAACACAGCAGGTCAGGCAGCATCAGAGGGGCAGGAAAGTTGATGTTTTGGTTGGGTCCCAATCTGAAACATCAACTTTCCTGCTCCTCTGATGCTGCCTGGCCTGCTGTGTTTCCCCAGCTCCACACTGTGTTGTCACCAGAGAGATGTTACTGAGTAAATCATCAGAGCTGTGGACCAACGTGTGCTAATTCCTGAAGAACCTCATCATTGAGTCTTAAAAGAAGTGATTAGTATGATAGTTGATGTATTAGTTTTGATTTTCCAAGATTCTCTTAATAGAAACAAAGGAATTAGAAAACACGAACTGGAGTGCACCAATTGGCCCTGTAAGCCTGTTGTACATTTAAAATGATCATGGATCATTATAGAACATAGAACAGTACAGCACAGTACAGGCTCTTCGGCCCACAATTTTGTGCCGACCTATCATCCTAATCAGGTCAATCTAAACTGCATTTCCTGCATTTTACTATCATCCATGTGCCTATCAAAGAGTAGCTTAAAAGTCTCTAAAGTATCTGACTCCACTACCACTGCCGGCAGTGAATTTCACACGCCCACCACTCTCTGTGTGAAGAGCCCATCTCTGACATCTCCCCTATACCATCCTCCAATCACCTTAAAATTATGCCCCCTTGTAATAGTCATCTCTGCCCTGGGAAAAAGTCTCTGACTATCCACTCTATCTATGCCTCTCATCATCTTGTAAACCTCTATCAAGTCACCTCTCATACTTCTTCACTCCAATAAAAAAAGCCCAAGCTTCCTCAACCTTTCCCCATAATACCTGCAGTCCAGTCCAGGCAGCATCCTGGTAAATCTCTTCTGCACCCTCTCAAGCTTCCACATCTTTCCTATAATGAGGTGACCAGATAGTCCAATATTGTCTAACTTAGTCCCTGCTCCTGCTTTCTCCCAATACACTTCAGCCTTAATTCCTTCTTGAAGACATTCAGTGCTTTGCCCTCAACCACCTTCTGGTCAAGAGAATTCCACAGGCGCACCACTCTCTGGGTGAAGAAAATTCTCATCCTAAATGGTGTACCCTGTACCCTTAGACTGTGGCCCTTATTGTGGACTCCTCGGTCATCAGGAACACCCTTCCTACATTTACCATATCTAGTCTGGTTAGAATTTATAGTTTTCTTAAGAACCCTCCTCATTCTTCTCAACTCCAAATATATGCCTCACCAATCCATCTCTCTTCACACATCAGTCCTGATCGGTGATAGCAAGTATAACAACGTTATTCAGAAAGGGAGGGAGGCAGAAAACAGGAAACTAAAGGTCAGTTAGCTTAACACAAAACATAGGGAAACATTAGAACCTGATATTTAAATTGTAGTAGGGCATTTGGATGAATTCAAGTAATTAAACAGTCAGGACAGTTTTATGAACAGGAAACCATGTTTAACTAATCCACTGGAGTTCACTGAGAAAGTAACACGTGCTATAGATAAAGAGAAACCATTACTTATACTGCACTTAGATTTCTAGAAGGTATTTGATAAAGTGCTACATCAAACATTATTGTGGAAAATACAAGCTTAGGATGTAGGGGGCAATACATTGGCTCGAATAAAAGTTCCTGACTATCAGAAAGCAGAGAGTAGGCATAAATGAGTCTTTTCAGTAGTAATGTGGTTGGTTTTTAACTAACTTCCAAAATGACCCAGCAAGTCATTCACTTCAAGGGTAATTATGAATGGGCAACAAATCCTGGCCTTATAAATAACACTCACATCCCTAGAAAGATCAAAGAACAGCAATGCAACAAATGGTGCTCAACTGCTTATAATGCTGAGTTTACTGAGCTCTGAGACTGAGAGGGATCTGGTTGTCCTGGTGCAAGAAGCACAAATGGCTAGATTGTATGCAATTAAGAACATTAATGGAATGTTATAATATTTTGCAAAGTGAATTGAATATAAATGTTTGTGAAATTATGCTTCAGCTCTACAGGGTATTGGTGAGCCTGCACATTTACAATACTTGTCACCTTATTGAAGAAAGTATCTAAATGTGTTGGAAGCAGATCAGAGCAGATTTACTAGACTAATAACTGGAATAAGCACATTGCCTTACGAGGAATGATTGGACAGCCTAGGCTTATATCCACTGGAGTTTCTCCTGAGGTGAAAAAGGCAACTTGATTGAAACATCCAGGATCCTGAAGGTTAGATGTGGGGAGAATGAATGACCTTATGGGAGAATCTAGAACTAGGAGTGGCATTTTAAAAATAAGTGATCATTCATTTAAACAAGATAAAGTGATTTTTTTTCTCACACAGGGTTGTGTAGCCTTGGTACTCTCTCACTAAAAAGGTCGTGGAAGCAGACAGCTTAATTATTTATAAGGCAGAGGTAGATGGATTATTTGTTAAGCAGGGAAATGTAAGAATAGGTGGATTTGTGGATGTGAGATCAGCCAACATCATATGAAGTAGGGGATCAGGGTCAAGTGATTGAATGCCTATTTCTGCTCCTGTTTATCTGCTTCAACGGTTTATGATTGTTTTAATTTAATCAGGAGTCAGATTAGAGTTGATCAGGAAGAAACCGTTTCCGGTGACAGAAGAGTCTGGAACCAGAGGATGTAAATTTAAGGCATTTAGCGAAGGTTATTAAGATCTAGAATGCACTACCTTAGGAGTAGGGTGGGCAGAGGTTCAGTTACACTTTTGCCAAGGAAATGTGACAGGCAACTGGACAGAAAAATGCAGAACTCCAGACAAGGCGGAATCTGACTACCTGCGCAGCTCTTTCACAGAACAGCAGCATTGATGGGTATAATTCTGTACTGCAACTATTCATGATTCTCTGATCACGTTAGGGACTACACTTTAAAAATATTACATTGACAGCAAAGCATTTTGCTTGTGAAAGTTGTGTATTAATTCCTTTGTTCAATTTCTAAGAGCCTTTCATAGCCAACGGAAACAGCAGTGTTACATCCATCAACTTGAACTGAACTCAAAGCCTGTTCCCAGAGACAAACAGACACTATATTGACCAACTGTATTCCTGGTCCCGATGGTGAAACACAACCTAGGTCATTCTCTACAACCTGTGCTAATCTTGTGTATGCAGATCCTAATGTAAATAAACAACACAATGTCTGGAGATCTACAGTTACCCACAATCCCCCACAAGTGTAGTCCACCAAAAACTGTTCACCAAACCACACAGCTTGGCTTTTATTTCTTGAAGTTTGTTAAGGCAGACCACCCCCACCCAGTGGAAATGTTGTATTAGTAGCTTTAAAAACACAGAGGTACATCAGTTTTACCTTGTGACGCACTCAGATGGTGCTGTGAAAAGGCAAATGCAAGGACAAAATAAACCTTCATGTCACTGCGGATACCCGGTTGATTCAATCTCAGGTCAAAAATCACATCAACAGTAATCTCGAGGTACAGGCACAGACTGCAGAGATGGTATCCTGTCAGAGACGAATCGTCACAATCCCAATCACTTTATTCAACAATTCTGCTGGATCTGACAATGATCACACTTTAAGCCAGAGAGGGAGAGTCTGCAGACAGCACCAGAACCTGAAGAGAGAAGGAAGTGGATTATTCATAGATAGAGAGGCATCCCTATCAGTCATACAGCAGAGAGATAGCATCTCTATCATTCACACACAGCACAACGACAGACAGAGAACAAGAATGAATGAGACCATGTATATATCTCACAAAAATGCTCAAAGAAAGAGTGAGTTAGAGAGAGTCAGACCATTTAGCCCAGAAAAAGCCAGCAAGAGACAGAAACAGGCCATGTAAATCATTCACATACACCAAAAAGAGGGTGAGAAAGACAGGCAGAGGGAGACAGTGTGTCAAAATAAAAATTGTTGGTTCATACATCACCACAGGAGATGTCTGAGATTTGGACACAGCTATAACAACAGAATTGGAAGGACAGGAAAAACAAAGTGATGTTCCAGTATCATAGAATCCCTACAGTGTGGAAACAGGCCCTCCCTTTGGCCCAACAAGTCCACAGTGACCCTCAGAGCATCCCACCCAGACCCATCCCCTATAACCCACCTAACCTACACGTCCCTGAACACTATGGGCAATTTAGCATGGCCAATCCACCCAGCCTGTACATCTTTGGACTGCGGGAGGAAACTGGAGCACCTGGAGGAAACCTACTCAGACACGGGGAGAATGTGCAAACTCCACACAGACAGTTGCTCAAGGGTGGAATCAAACCCCAGTTCCTGGCACTGTGAGGCAGCAGTGCTAACCACTGAGCCACTGTGCCACCTTTAGTAAATGTGAAACAGCAGCAGCATATCAGACATTTAAATATCTCATGTAACCAACCCAGACCTGAAACCAGATCAAGCGAAACAATCTTAGTGCATTTTTGAGATCCCAGAGGTAGGGCAGAGCTTCTCCATCTCATTTAAAGCTTATCTGCTGCATGTGGGGACTTCAAAATCTTTCTCAATTCCTCAAAGGACATGTGCAAGAATTACCATCTACTGGAGGAGGTCAAACTTCAGGTTCCATAGTTTCAGCAGCAGCAGCTGTTCATATTTCACTGCATCAGGAAGCTGAGAACTACAGGTACATCAAGCTTCTGGAGGTAGTCACCCTACAGTTTCAGAGAGTGTAAAACAGAAAGGTGATATTCAGGCAGTAAGGAGGAACAGGCAAGAAGTGCAGGAGCACACCCCTGCACACCGCTCCCCCCACCCCCGCCACCACCCCCAATACAGCTTGCTGTGAATACGCTTGAGACTGATGGTTTCTATGGAACTACAGCCAGAGCTATAGTTTCATGGCTGGTTGGGAGGTACAGAGTGGAGAGGTGAATGTTCAGAACAGTAGTCGTCATCGAAGATTCCATGGTTAGGGTGACAGATGAGTGTTTCTGTAGCCGCACACCTAAATCTAGGATGGTATATGACTTACCAGGTTGTCTGGAAAAACCCATCTGGTTCACGAATGTCCTCAGGGAACGAAACTTCATCAGACAATAGATTCATGGTCATCATTAGACTGATTCCAGATTTTTTTTTATTGAATTCAGATTCCAGCAACTGCCATGGTGGGATTCGAACCTGGGTTGCCAGAAAATTAACAAGATGCTGGAAAATCTCAGCAAGTCTGGCAGCATCTGTGAAGAAAAATCAGAGTTAACGTTTCGGGCCTGGTGACAGCTTTTTTTCTTTGGTTTCCTTTCTTTAAAGCACCACCAAGGCGTATTTTCTAATCAACCAGTTCTGAGATGAGATGACACATTTCTGCAGCAGGTTGAGACTTGAATTCAGACTTTGTGGATCAGAGGTAGGGACACGACCAACATATGAGCTCACTACCATCGAGTCATGATACAAAGATGGATGGGCATCACTTGCTCTCAGCCTAACTGTTCTGATTTACCCTTAAAGGGGCCTGTATTTTAACAGTGAATCTGGGTGAGGTATTTCAATACCCATCACCAAGAGGAGCTCGGCAGCACCGCTCCTGACAGAGTGTCACAGAGTCATCCTACCATGACAATAATAACAAGACTGACCAACACACAATCCTTGTGAAGACAATGTTCTGTCTCACACTTTCCCACATTGTATTTCACCTGCCACTTCTTTGCCCACTCTCTTAGCTTGTCCAAATCATTCTGCAGCCTCCCCACTTCCTCAGCACTACCAGTCCCTTCAACTATCTCTGTATCATCAACAAATTCAGTAAAAATGTCCTCAGTTCCTTCAACCAGATTGATAATACATAATGTGAATAGTTGTGGTCCCAACACTGACCCCGACAGAACTCCACTAGTTATTGGCTGCTATGCTGAAGAAAGCTCCTTTATCCCAGTCTCTGCCTTCTGCCAGTCAGCCAATCCTCTAGCCATGCCAGTTCCATGCCCCTAACATCATGGGCTCTTATCTTATTTCACAGTGCCCTGTATGGCACCTTGTCAAAGGCCTTCTGAAAATCCAAATTGATCACATCAACTGGCTCCACTTTACCCAAGTTGCTTGTTAGATCCTCAAAGAAATCAAACAAACTTGTCAGGCATGACCTCCCTTGATGAAGCAGTGCTGACTTATCCCTATTTTGCCATGCACTCTGCAATTTCATCCTTAATAATGCATTCTAAAAACTTACCAATGACTATGGTCAGGCTATTATATCCTGTCTTCTGCCTCCCTCCCTTCTTAAACAGAGGTGTCACATTAGCTATTTTCCAGTTGGAGGAGGTTACACTGATGATGTTACCCACCAGGGCAATGAAACATCTACGGACTAACGAACCAGCTCGGCAAGCGAACCAACCACAGCATCCACAACCCGAGCTACAAATCTACTCAAGAACCCTATTTTCCAGTTCTCTGGAACCCTGCCTGACCATAGTGATTTCTGAAAGAGCAACACTAATGGCTCCATATTCTCCTCAGCTATCTCCAACAGAGTTCTGGAGTGTAGTTCATCTAGTCCAGGTGATTTATTCACCTTCAGACCTTTCAACTTCCACAACGCCTTATCCTTAGTGGTGGTCACTACATCGCTTGATTGTGGTCCTTGACTCTCTTGAAGTTCTGGTATGGTGCTGGTATCTCCCACAGTGAAAACTAATGCAAAGAATCTATTTTCTTTGTTCACCATTAGTACTTCTCCAGACTCATTTTCCAGGGGTCCAATGTCCACTATTGCCTCTCTCCTACCTTTTCTATATCTACAAAAGGCTCTTGCAATCTCCTTTTAAATTACTAGCTGGCTTACCCTAATATTTCATCTTCTCCACCACCGCACCACCCCCCTTGAACCCTGCCACCTTACTGGTTTTGAAGTTTTCCTCGGCTGGACTATAACGGTTTCCCAAACCTCTGGGATTCTCACTAATCTTCACCACATCAAACATAAAAAAAAGAGCAGGAGTAGGATGTCTGGTCTGTCAAGCTTGCTCTGCCATTCAATAAGATCAAGGCTGATCTTTCTGTGGACTCAGCTCCACTTACCCACCCACTCACCATAACCCTTAATTCCTTTACTGTTCAAAAATCTATCAAACTTCACCTTAAAAATGTTCAACAACATAGCCTCAACTGCTTCACTGGCAAGGAGTTCTACAGATTCGCAAACCTTTGGGAGAAGAAGTTCCTCCTCAAATCAGTTCTAAATGTGCTCCTCCTTATTGTGAGGCTATGCCGCCTTGTTCTAGTTTCACCTGCTAGTGGAAACAAACCCCCACCCCCACCCCACTTCTATCTTATTTATTCCCTTCATAATTTCATATGTTTCTATAAGATGCCTCCCATTCTTCTAAATTCCAATGAGTATAGTCCCAGGCTAATCAAGCTTTTTTCATAAGCCAACCCTCTCAACTCCAGAATCAACCTAGTGAACCTTCTCTGCACTCCCAGTGCCAGTACATCCTTTCTCAAGTAAGGATACCAGAACTGTACACAGTACTCCAGGTGTGTCCTCACCAGCACTCCTTACAGCTACAGCATAACCTCCCTGTTTTTGAACTCCATCCCTCCAGCAATGAAGGAGAATATTCCATTTGCCTTCTTAATTACCTGCTGCTAATAGGGAAGGCGATGGCCTGGTGGCATTATCGCTGGGCTGTTAACCCAGGAAACCAGATAATGTTCTGGGGACCAGGTTTTTGAGTCCCGCCATAGCAGATGGTGGAATTTGAATTCAATTTTAAAAAAGCTGAAATTAAGAGTCTAATGATAACCATGAATCCATTGATGTGTGTTGAGGAAAAATCCATCTGGTTCACTAATGTCCTTTAGGGGACCAAACTGCGATCCTTAACTGGTCTGGCCTACATGTGACTCCAGACCCACAGCAATGTGGTTGACTCATAACTGCCCTCTGGGCAATTAGGCATGGGCAATAAATGCTGCCTGGCCAGCAACACCCGTATCCCCTGAATGAATAAAGAAACCAACTTTTTGTAATTCATGCACAAGAACATATAGGTCCTTTTGCACAGCAGCATGCTGCAATTTTTTGCCATTTAAATAATAGTTCATTTTGCTGTTATTCCTACCAAGGTGGATGACCTCACATTTATCAACATTGTATTCCATCTGCAAAAGCCTTGCTCACTCACTTAACCTATCTATATCCCTCAGCAGACTTTCAGCGTCCTCTGCACACTTTGTTCAACAACTCATTTTAGTGTCACCTTTGATTTGATTTATTGTTGTCACATGTACTAAGTACAGTGAAAAGCTTTGTTTTGTGAGCAGTACAGGCAAATCACAGCAGATCATCTGTGAATTTTGACACATTACACCCGGTCCCCAACATAAAACCACCTACATAAATTGTAAATAATTGCCGTCCCAATACCGTTCCCTGAGGCACACCACTAGCCACTGATGGCCAACCAGAAAATATCCATCTTTGCTTTCTGCTGGTTAACCAATCCACTATCTAATACATTACCCATAACGCTGTGAACCTTTATCTTATTGTTTGTTTTCTCTTTTGCTTTTATGCTGTCCCTGACTTCTCTTGTCAGCCTCATTCTCCTCCGAGTATGTTTCTTCTTACTTGGGATGAATTTCTGCTGTGCCTCCCAAATTACCCCCAGAAAATCCTACCATTGCTGCTCCATTGTATTCCCTGCAAGGCTCCCCTTCCAATCACCTCTGGCCAGATCCTCCCGCATGTCTTTTTAGTTGTCTTTATTCAATTGTAATACCATTATTCTGATTCCAGCTTCTCCCTCTCAAATTGTAAGGTGAATTCTATCATTTTATGCTAATTTCCCCCAAAGAGTTCCTTCACTTTTATCTCCCCAAAGAAGTCCACCACAAATTTTACTTAGGGTACATTTTTTTCTAATCAACTTGTTCAGAGATGTTATTACACACTTCTGGAACAGGTGGGACATGAAACCAGGCCTCCTAGTCAAGGGGTGGAGACACTACCACTGTGTCACAAAAGGGCCCCTCAAGTCTGCCTTATGACACATCACTGAATCCAAACTTGTCTGTTCTGCCACAAGCTGCTCCAAAAAAGAATCTCATAGACATCCTACAAATTCATTTTCTTAGGATCTGCTACCAAACTGAATCCCCAATGTCCACTTGCATATTGAAGTCTTCAATGATTATTGTAATAACGTCTTTCTTACATGCCTTTTCTAACTCCTGATTTACTTTCTGCCCTACGTATTGACTACTGCTAGGAGGCCTGCACACAACAGTCATCAAGGTCTTTTTCCCTTTGTTCTTCTTCAACTATACCCACACATAATCTACGCCCTCTGAATGTGTATCACTTTTTGCTATCAATTTAGTCTCACTTCTTACTAAAAGGGCAAACCATCCCCCGTGCCCATCTACCTGTCCTTTCAATCTGATGCATATCCTTAAATATTTGGCTCTCAAACCCGATTGCCTTGCAGCCACCTCTGATACCCACAACGTCAAACCTGCCAATTTCAATCTGCACCATAAGCTCACTTTGTTTTGTATATTGCGTGCGTCCTCAACCCTGCGTTGACTGCACTGCTTCTCATAGTTGTCCTCTAATGTGCTGTGCCTGAAGTTAGATTCCTGACCCTTTCCATACACTCTGTCCTATTACTTGTCCTGTTAACTTTAATAACCTCTGCTGAACGCTCCCTCCCCTTTAACATTTTCCATACTATCCCTTGTTACAACTACATTCCTCTTTTCTCCCCCTCTTGAATGGCTGCCTGTACCATGATGCTTTGGTCAGTTTGCTCACTCTCCCTACAGCCCCGACTCTCATCCAGGGAGCAAGAATCTCAAACTTGTTACACAAGCTCAAGGGCTGAGGCTCCTTCAGCGCCATATCCTGGATCCTTCTATCTCTCTTGTAGGCACACCATCCGTCCTGACCAATGACCAAATACGATGTAGTTAATCAAATAACTTTAAGAGGTTTATATTTTAAAGAAAGCTTTAAGACAGAGGTATCGAGATGTCTACTGAAAATTCATAAACAGCATGTGAGGCCTTGGAGTGTAAATTGAAATGATGGAAGAAATCCAAATAGGTGTCGTCAAACTGTCACAGAAACAGGATTTTTAGTTTCTTAGTTTCCCAGTAGCAGTTATTGCTGGGTCTGTTGCTGAAGTACATCTCTCCCCACTACACTCTTGAGTTCTTCCTGGGCTGCTAGAGTTGCATGTGAGATAATCTGTTATCTGAATTTGTCTTTTGCCAAGGGGGTGTTGATGGGAACAATTACTATATTCGAACAGTTACTGTTTAGTAGCTAACTAATTTATTATTCTGTTAAGTTTTCCAGTAGTTACAGCTAAGCCAGTTCTTTATTTTATTTGTTTCTTTGGTTGTATTTTAACTAGAATGCACGAATAAAATGTGTTTTGCTTCCAATCTAATAGTCTGGCCAATTAAATTGCAGCTGGAACACACGTTGCATATACCTTTAAAATAAGAAAGTTAAGGTCTAGGCTTCCTTCTTAATATATTTTGAGGGAGTTCAGTCTGGTCTATGATAAAGGGATGTGACTGCCTCCTGAAACAGAGTCCAGGGAACTTTTCTCCTCCCTGATATGTTAACAGTGTTTGTTTTCCTCAAGCAACCAACATTTGCTACAGGTGAGGCCTACCAGCTTCCACATCATGCAAATACACCACACTGTCTGGCCCTGCAACCTTATTTTGTTTACTCAGTTCCTAATCTGATTTTTTGAAAAACTTTTCCTACTGGTCTTTTACTTTGTAATCTGTAAATACTTCCCTTATTCACCTTCAATTTGAAAGTAACCTGCAATAAATAGTCAAATTAATAGCTATTACCAATCAATGAACTTACAGTTTTCCAGTGATGTAATTCTTTCTTTTGTGCTGGACCCCTGATCCTGGACTTCAATTTATCCTGAGTAAAACAAACTCACAAAATATGAGCCAAAATAAGCAAGCAAAAAGCACCTCCTCCTCTCTGCACCAAATTGTCACACTGCCTCCAAATTCCCCAAACTACATATTTTCTGGAGTTGTCTCTCACTCTGGATGTGGTCTATCCTCCCTGACCATACCAAGGATATACTACTGGAGTGTTTTACCGAAGAGGCACTTGTCTTAGTTAACAATATGGTTTATTTCATGATAGCAGAAGGTATATATACTTTGCTTAGGATGGCATGATGACAAAGGACTCTAGAAAGTTGTACTCAATATGTCTGCCCCCAGTGAAGGCTAGTGTATAGCTCAACCGTCTCCACACAAAGACAGTGACAAAACCAGATTCGGTAGAGCTCAGTGTCACAGTACAGAGAAACAGAGGAGAGAGGAGCAGGAGGAGTCCATTCAGCCCTTCCAGCCTGCTCTGCCGTTCATCACAAACATGGTTGATCGTCCAACTCAATAGCCTGATCCTGCTTTCTCCCCATAACCTTGGATCTCATTCGCCCCAATTCTATATCTAGCTGCCTCTTGAATAAATTCAATGTTTTGGCATCAACTACTTCCTGTGGTAATGAATTCCACAGGCTCACCACTCTTTTGGGTGAAGAATTATCTCCTCATCTCCGTCCCAAATGGTCCACCCAGAGTCTTTAGACTGTAACTTCTGGCTTTAGATACATCCACCATCGGAAACATCCTCCCTGCATCTACTCTGACTAGTCCTGTTAGAATTTTATGTCTCGATAAGATCCCCCCCCCATTTGTCTGAATTCCAGCGAAAACAATCCTAACCTAGTCAATCTCTCCTCACATGTCAGTCCTGCCACCCCTGGAATCAGCCTGGTGAACCTTTGCTGCGCTCCCTTCAGAACAAGAAAATCCTTCCTCAGAAAAGAAGACCAAAATTTCACACAATGTTCTAGGTGTGGCCTCACCAAAGCCCTGTATAACCGCAACACATCCCTGCACCTGTACTTGAAACTCGCAACGAAGGCCAAAATACCATTTGCTTTCTTTACCGCCTGCTGCACCTGCATGCCTCCCTTCATTGACTGGTGCACAAGGACACCCAGGTCCCACTGCACACTCTCCTCTCCATTACAGTCATTCAGATAGTAAGCTGCCTTTTTGTTTTTGCTTCCAAAGTGAATAACCTCATGTTTATCCAAATTATACTGCACCTACCATTGATTTGCCCACTCACTTAACCTGACCAGATCATGATGAAGGATCTCTGCATCCTCATTACAGTTCACCCTCCCACCAACTTGGTATCACTTGCAAACTTTGAGATGTTACATTTTGTTCCCTCATCCAAATCATTAATATATATTGTGAATATCTGCGGTCCCAGCACCGAACCCTGTGGCACCCCACTAGTTACTGCCTACCAATTTGAAAAGGACCCATTAATTCTTATTCTTTGTTTCCTCTCTGCCAACCAGTTTCCTGTCTATCTCAATACACCTCCCCCAGTTCCATGCGCTTTAATCTTGCACAATAATCTCTTATGTGGGACTTCGTCAAATGTTTTCTGAAAGTTCAAATACACCAGACCAACTGCCTCCCCCTTGTCCATTCTACTAGCTACATCTTCATAGAATTCCAATAGATTTGTCAAACATTATTTCCCCTTCATAAATCCATGCTGATGCTGTCTGATCCTGTCACTGCTTTCTCAATGCTCTGCTATAAAGTCCTTGATAATGGATCTGAGAATATTCTCCACTACCGATGTTAGGCTTACTGCTCTATAATTTTGTTTTCTCTCTCCCTCCCTTTTTGAATACTGGAGTGACATTAGCTACCCTCCAATCTACAGGGACTGTTCCAGAGTCGATAGAATCCTGGAAGATGACCACCAATGCATTCACTATTTCTACAGCCACTTCCTTAAGTACTCTGGGATGTTGATTCAGGCCCTGGGGATGTATCCACCTTCAATCCCATCCATTTTCCCAGCACCATTTTTCTACTCATATTGATCTCCCTCAATTCTTCCCTCTTACTAAGTCTTGCATTCTCCAACATTTCTGGTGTTTGATTTGTGTCTCTTTTCTGAAAACAGAACCAAAGTATGTATTCAGTTGCTCAGCCATTCTTTTTTCCCCAATTATACATCCCCCCATTTCTGTCTGTAGGGGACCTACGTTTGTCTTCACCAATCTCTTTCTCTTCACGTACCTATAGAAACTCTTCGTGTCAGTCTTTATGTTCCCTGCAAACTTACTTTTGTACTGTATTTTCCCCTTCCTTAATCAATCATTTTGTCCTTCGGTGCTGAATTTTAAACTGCACCCAACTCTCAGACATATTATTTTTCTTGGCCAATCTGTATGCTTCTTCCTTGGATTGGATACTATCTCTAATTTTCTTTGTAAGTCATGGATTGGCCCTCTTACTCATTTTGTTTTTGTGCCAGACAGGAATAGACAGTTATTGCAGTCCCCCCATTCATTCTTTGAATGTTTGCCATTGCCTATTCACTGTGATCCCTTTAAGTAACTCTCCCCAGTCTATCAAGGGCAACTCACGCCTCTTATCTTCATAGTTTCCTTTATTAAGATTCAGCACCCTAGTCTCAGAATCAACTACCTCACTCTTCATCTTGATTAAAAAATTGTCATATTATGGTTGCTCTTCCCCAAGCACAGCTGGATTGGCAATGATTCCCTTTTCATTACACCGTACCCAGTCTCTTTAAGTAGTAATACCACTGTACCGACCTTGCCCTTTTTGCCTGTCCTTCCTCAATACTGAAGATGGGACATTCAGTTCCCATCCCTGATACCCTGCCGCCATGTCTCCTTAATCCTAAATATGTCATACCTGTTTACATCTATTTGTGCATTTAGTTCAGCCACTGTATTAAAAAAGCTCTGCATGGGCGGCACGGTGGTTAGCACTGCTGACTCACAGGACCAGGGACCTGGGTTCGATTCCAGCCTCAGGTGACTGTCTGTGTGGAGTCTGCACATTCTCCCTGTGTCTGCATGGGTTTCCTCTGGGTGCTCCAGTTTCCTCCCACAGTCCAAAGAAGTGCAGGTTAGGTGGACTGGCCATTAAATTGCCTGTAGTGTTCAGGGATGTGTGGGTTATAGGGAGATGGGTGGGGTGCTCTGAGGTTTGGTGTGGACTTGTTGGGCCAAAGGGCCTGTTTCCCCACTGTAGGGATTCTATGTGTCACATTAAGGCACAAAGCCTTTAAGCTTGTCTTTTTAACATTGTTTGTCTCCTCCTTACTTTTCCTCAATAGCCCTGTTTGAATCTTGTCCTTCGTTTCTCTGCCTATCACTTTTCTTATTCCCTTTTCGACCTTTTGTTTTTGTCCTTGTTGCCTTCTTCTCTGACTCTTTATACAAGTTCCCATCCCCCTGGCATATTAGTTTAAACCATCCGCAACAGCTCGAGCAAACACTCCCCCAGGGCATCAGTCCCAGTCCTGCCCAGGTATATCCTGTCCAATGCGTACAGGTCCCACCTCTGCCAGAACCGGTCCCAATGCCCCAAGGGTCTGAAACCCTCCCCGCTGACACCATCTTTTCAGCCATACAGTCATCCAATACATCCTTTCATTTCAACTCTGAGTAGCACGTGGCACTGGTACATTTGAGGTCCAATTTCTTAACTTTCTTCCTCGCTCCATTAATTCTGTTTTTAGGACCTCATCCCATTTCATATCTGTGTTATTTGTACCGATGTGTACCATGACCACTGGCTGTTCACCTTCCCCCTCCAGAATGTCCTGGACATGCTCCAAGACATCATTGACCCTAACACCAGGGAGGCAACACACCATCCTGGAGTCTAATTTGCGGCCACAGAGAAGCCTGTCTATTCCCTTACAATTGAGTCCCCTACAACTTTTGCTCTGACATATTTTTTACCCTTCCCCTCTGAGCAGAACCAACCATGGTGCAGTGAGCTTGGCTGCTGATGCTTTCCCCTAATAAGTCATTCCTCTCAACAGTATATTCCCCTCAAAACAGTGTATCTGTTTTGCAGAGGAATGGCCACAGGAGATTCCTGCACTACCTGCCTATCTCTCTTACTCTGTGTGGTGGTCACCCATTCCTTTCCTGCCTGCAGATTCTGAGCCTGCGGTGTGACCACCTCTCTATACATGCTATCCACGATATTCTCTGCCTCACCGATGCCCCACAGTATCCCCAGCCACTGCTCCAGCTCCGAAACTCAAGCTTCCAGGAGCTGTAGCTGGAGGCACTTCCTGCACACATGCTGACCCATGGGGACTGGAACTGTCCTCGGCCTGCCACATGGAGCAAAAGGAGCGAACCAAGACTTTGAGCTCTCCTGCCATGGTTTTCCTCTTTAAATTATAACCTGGAGAATACTTTGATTCAGATTAAATCAAATCCAGTTATCTGTGGCCCTCCTTTCCTGGTCTGTGTATTACCCTAACAGATTAGAAGCCAAAAAGAGTACTATAAGTATTAGAAGTTGCAAGGACTTATATACCTAACCTGCTACTCACAAACCAGCCCTCTCCCTTGTCGTCACCTGCAGCAGGTCAAGACCACTCACTTTCCCTTGCTTGTGGTCCTCACAGTGACTGGTTTCTTTAGTTGGAGAAGGAGAGAGGGAAACAATGAAGTTGTGTTTGGGGTATAACTGTCCTTTGACAACACTCCCTCTACAAGCCGCTGTTTGATTTGCACCAATGCAAATCTTCACCCCAACCATCAATAAGCATCATCACAGCCCTCTGCTGGACACTTGTCCTCACTTGAACTCGGATGTTATCTTGCTGAAGTCCTCCTTCCGGTAGTGGTGAGTGCGCTGATGCAAATCATTGCCCCAGCTATCAATGAGCATCTTCACAGTCCTCTGCTGTCTGAATCAATGCCCAATACAACCGCTGGATAGGAACTTGTAATGAAGGAGAGTCCAGTTGCCCAAGCCCAATTCAGTCCCAGTGACATATGTAAGACTGGAAAGAAGTTCTTCTTAGTGACTAACTATGCCTAAACTAAGTTAAAAAGTAGAACCTCACAGGCAATAACCTCCGAATTATAACCTAAGCTACAAGCAAATTAGTATAGAGTGATTGAGACTAGAGTGTTAAAAGCATGGGTGGTGTTGGAGAAATTGGTCTCATTTCATGGAATATTGGTACTAGTACTGAAGAACTTGGGAACTGTACCTTTGGGACAATCTTCCATGTAAACAGTCCAAGACAAACATTCTGACAAACTGTATTGCTCAGGCAGTACAGAGAGCTTTAATGTAAGTAGTGGTGGCGAGGGATCATGTGAGTTAAGGTGTGACAAATTCAAATGAGGGATGTGAAAAGACAGCAAAGTAGCTATAAGGATAACAATTACAGTCTCCAAGTGTAAGTCTATTCCTGGAGATTTCATTAAATAAGATTTTCCATGTTCTAGTCATTAGAGAACTGACACATTGAAACAGAGAAGGTTCGAGCAGGGTAGTCTATTTGGCAATTCATGCCTGCTCTACCATTCAATATGATCATGGTTAATTGTCTGGCTCAGCGTCCTGTTCCTGCTATCTCACCATACCCTTTGATCTCTTTAACCCCAAGGACTATCGCTAATTCATTCTTGAAAACATTCATTGTTTGGGCATCTAAATAGTGGTGGAATGGACTCAGTTGGATGGAAAATTAGAAAATCAAAGGTAAAGGAGATGGTAGGATTGCAGGTTAGTGATGGTTCAAATAGTTACCAGAAAATAAAAGGAATGGGCATATTTCACCAAGGAATGATAAAAGTTGAGAAATTCCATAATAATAATTCAAATTTAAAGGCTTTACATCTTGAGGTATAAAACATTCCGAATAAGGTAGATTTTTGCTGATGGCACAAATCAAGGCAAATTGATATAATTTCATAGTCATTATGCAAACATGGTAACAGGAGATCAAAACTTGGAGCTTTAACCTTTTGGAGAAACAGCAGGGATGGAAATGGTGTTGGGATAGCATTCTTAATAAGGGATGAAATAAGGACAGTTGTGAGAGACAATCTAACTCAGGTATGCACAGGTAAAAACAAGCAAGCAAAAGAAGACATTGGTGCGAGTAGTGTAGAGACCTCCAAACAGTAGCCACTGTGTAGGAAAAGGCATAAATCAACAAATAACAGGAACATGTAAAAAGAATAGAGCAATATATATGAGTGACTTTAATCTTCATGCTGGTTGAGTCAATCAAATTGGAAAGGGTAGCTATGACAACAAATTCAGAGTATGTTAAGGCTTGTTTCCCAAGAGCAATACGTCATGGAGCCAACCAGGGAAGAAGCCATCCTGAATTTGGTAATGGGTAATGAGGCAGATTTAATAAATGACCTCTGAGAAAAAGATCTCCTTGGAAGTACTGATCATAAAATGATAAAATTTAATATTCAGTTTAAGAGTGAGAACCTGGGTGGAAATGAATGTGTTTAACTTAAATAAAGAGAAGTACAATAAAATGTACTAAAGTTGGCTAAAGTGAACTGAGTGGACAGATTAGCAGCAGTGATAGTAAGCAAGCAGTGGCAGGCATTTAAGGAGGTAATTCACGACTTTCAGCAAAAGTATGTCTCAGAAAGGAGGAAAGGTTCTAACAGAGTGATAAGCCAACTATGGGTAACTAAAAACGTTAAGGACAGTATTCAGGAACAAAAACAAAGTTGCTGGAAAAGCTCAGCAGGTCTGGCAGCATCTGTGAAGGAAAAAAAGAGTTAACATTTTGGGTCCGGTGACCCTTCCTCAGAACAGATAGTATTAAGTTAACAGAAGTTAACAGAAAGTTAAGTTTAAGTTGAGAGTAAAAAGCACATCAGGTTGAAAAGTCAGTGATAGCCCCAAAGACTGGAATAAATTCAAAATCCAGCAAAGGAGAACTCAAAATAAACACAGAACAAATAAACTATGAGGCCAAACAAACAAGGAATATAAAAAACTGACAATAGGAGCTTATTTAAATATAAGGAAGAGGGAGGTCAAAGTGAATATAGGCTCTTTAGAAAATAAATCTTGATCCTTTCACAAGTGGAAGCAGCTTCACCCAACCTACTTTGTCCAGTCCATTCATGATTTTGAAACCTCATTCAGATCTCCTCTCAGCCTTCTCCCTCCAGGGAGAACAGTCCCAACTTCTTCAATCTGTCCTCACAGTCAAAGTTTCTCATCCCTGGAAATACCTTTTGCGCATTATCCAATGCACTCACACTTTTCCTATGACATCCACAACTGCACAGAATATTCCAGCTGCAGTCTATCAAGTATCTTGTACATGTTTCATATGACCTCCTTGATCCTTGTACTCTGTGCCTCCATTAATAAAGTTTAAACAATCTATGCTTTATTTATTGCTCTCGCTACCTGTTTGCCACTTTTAATGAATTGCGCACATACATACCCAGATAACAAGGCGTGGGGCTGGATGAACACAGCAGGCCGAGCAGCATCATAGGAGCAGGAAAACTTGACGTTTCAGGCCTAGACCCTTCATCAGAAATGGGGGAGGGGAAGAGGGTTCTGAAATAAATAGGGAGAGGGGGGGGGCCGGATAGAGGATGGATAGAGGAGAGGATAGATGGAGAGGAGGCAGACAAGTCGAAGAGGCAGGGATGGAGCCAGTAAAGGTGAGTGTAGGTGGGGGGGTAGGGAGGAGATGGGTCAGTCCAGGGAGGAAGGACAGGTCAAGGGGGCGGGATGAGTTATCTCGGATTCTCCAGCATCTGCAGTACCTTTTATCTCTCACATACATACCCAGGTCCCTTTGCTCTTGCACCTGCTTTTAGTCATGTACCCTCTACCTTATACTGTATTTCAATGTTCTTTTGACCTCACACTTCTCTGCACTGAACCTCAACTGCCATCTAGCCGCCCATTCCACCAACCTGTCAATGTCCTTTTGGAAAAGCACCTAAAGAACTGTGGATGCTGGAAATCAGAAACAAAAACAGAAATTGCTGGGAAAATTCAGCAAGTCTGGCAGCATCTGTGGAGAGAAATCAGAGTTAACGTTTCGGGTTCAGTAACCCTTCTCCAGAACGTTCTGAATTTCTCATCTCACTTCCTTCAAACTTTTCTACAAAAGTTCCTCTGGGTAGTGTTCTTGGCTCAAGCATCTTCAGCTGGTTCATCAATGATGTTACTTCCATCAGGAGGTCAGAAGTAGGGTCATTCACTGATAATTGCACAATATTCGGCACCATTTACAAAACAATGTAGTCCATGCCCAAATACAGCAAGACCTGGACCATATCTAGGTTTGGGCTGACAGGCAGCAAGCAACATTCACACAATGCAACTGCCAGGCAATGATGATCTCCGAAATAATGCTGAAAAAATTCGGAACAGTTCTGAACAAGAATCATATGAGGACTTGAAATTTTAAGGGTGGCATGGTGGCTCAGCAGTTAGCACTGTTACCTCACAGCACCAGGGACCTGGGTTCAATTCCACCCTCAGGCAACTGGCTGTGTGGAGTCTGTACATTCGCCCTGAGTCTGCATGGGTTCCCTCCGGGCACTCTGGTTTCCTCCCACAGTCCAAAGATGTGCAGGCTAGGTGGACTGGCCATGCTAAATTGCCCATAGTGTTCAGGGATGTTTGGATTAGACATGGGGAAATGCAGGGGTAGGGGAATGAGGCAGGCTGGGATACTCTTCAGAGGGGTAATGTGGACTAGTTGTGCCAAATGGCCTGTTTCCTCACTGTATGGATTCTACGATTAACTCTGTTTATCTCTCCACAGATGCTGCCAGACCAGGTGAGTTTCTCCAGCTTTCTCTGTAATTATTGCTACTCCTTACTGTCTGTCCATTAACCATTTCTCAAACCATAGCAGTATACGGTCCCAAATCTCATGCCCTCGCATCTTATTTCCTCCTGTGTAGGACCTGATCAGACATCTTTTAAAAATCCAAATACATTACATCCAATGGTTCTGCTTTTACTGTTCTACAAATAACATCTTCAAAATAGGTTTGTCAAATATGAATTCCCTTTCATTAGATGCATTTTGACTCTTCCCAGCCAGATCATACTTTTCCATGTGCCAGGTATCTCAGTCTTCATAATAAATTAGAACATGTTTCCTATTACTGACGTCAAGTACAGATCTGTAATTCCCGCACTTCCCCCCGGACCCCCCAACTTCCTTCTTATATAGGAGGTTCCATTTGCTACTTTGCAATTTGCAGGAACCTTTCCAGACTCTATGGAATTTTGAGAAATAATCACCAATCCATCCATTATCTCTGTAGCCAGTTCCTTCAACACTCTGGAATGTAATTCATCTGGTGCAGGGAATTTATCATCCTTCAATCCAATTAATTTCTCAACTATGTCTTCGTTGAAACTTTGAGTTTCTTATTTTCACAAGTCCCTTAGTTCCCTAGTACTTCTGGGAAATTTTATTGTCCTTCCTCTGTGAATACAGACATAAAGTAATTGTTTAGTTTCTCCACTGTTTTCCACTGTAAATTCTCCCAACTCTGTCATCCATCAGTAGTTGGCCCAAAACTGTTTCTGCAGATACTTTCTTTCTCATATATCTAAATAAGCTTTATGATTCACCCTATGTTACAAGCTATTCTTTGCCCTTTCTATATCGGTTTCTTGGATGGCTAGTCTACTGACATTACCAATACAGCACCAATACTAAAATGGCAATGGGGGGAAAGAAGCTCAGGATCAAAACTGGGCCACAGTGAAAAATAATGTACATGGGAAAAGTATTCTTAAAAAGGCAAAACTTAAGACTTCGTGCCTTAATGTGCACAGCATTTGTAATAAAGTGGATGAATTAACTGTGCAAATAGAGGAAATGATATCATTGGAACTACAGAAACATGGTTACAGGAATGACCAGGACTAAATGATGGGACTAAACACCAGGGGTATTCAGAATTTAGGAAGGATAGACAAAAAGGTAGAATCGCATTGCTGGTTAAAGAGGAAATTAGTGCAAACATGAGGAAGGATATCAGCACTAACAACGTCGAATCTGTATAGGTAGAGCTGAGGAACACAAGAGACAAAGATATGTGAGAGTTATACATAAATCCCTAACTGTAGGGTAATGCTGGAATGGCATTAAACAAGAAATTAGCATTTAATTAAGGAACATCTGTAATCATGGGTGACTTTAATCTGCATGTAGATTGGGCAAACTAAATTAGTAACAATACATAAAGAAGGCATTCCTGGTGCGTATATGGGATAGTTTTCTGGACTTTAGCCAGCAATCATTTGCTAACGAGTATGATTGTCCACCTACGAAATTCTGCATCACTGGTCATGGGTCTGTGGTTCCTTGTGTGGCCAATGGGCCTGATCCTAGGGCTGCATCTCCAAATACACATTTGGCAGGTGTTTCTAGGAGATGGGATTGATCTTTGGCATTTCTTTCTTCAGCTCCTTTTCTGTATTTCCGCTTACCGACATGTGCTTTCCGAGGATCGTGTCCCTTCATACAGGAGTTTCCTCCATGTCAGTTTCTTCTGAATGAGGGTCTTCCACATGATGACATTTATGTTGCATTTCTTGAGGTAGCCTTTGGGAAGTCTTTGAAATGCTTCCTTTGTCCTCCTCTAGTTCGTGTGCCTTTCTTGAACTGCGTGAAGAAGATTTACTTTAGTCATCAAAACTCAGACTTCCCAAGTAAGTGGCCAGCCCAGTGGAGTTGGTTTTGGATGATCATGGCCTCAACTCTGGTGCTGTTAGCTGCTTCATGGACATTGATGTTAGTACACCCGTCCTCAGAATACACAGAATCGATCTTAAACAGTATTGATGGTGCTTCTCAAAAGCTTTGAGTGTCTACACATAGTCCAAATTTCTGAGCCATATAGAAGAGCTCGAAGGGCGATTGCCTTATACACCTCTTGGTATCAGCATGGATGTCATTGTCATCGAAGACTCTAATCCTTAGACGCGCCAAGGTGATGGTGTGGTGTTGTGGTGTTGGATCACTGTATCAATGTTAGCCTTAGATATGCGTTAGCTTTCCAAGTAAGGGAAATGTTCCATTTTGATAGGATTTTTCCATTGATCTGAATGGTGGGATGGTCCAGAATTTGCCTTGGGAAGGGCTGATAGGAGACTTTTGAGTCTTTCAAAGGTTGACGCTGACACCAATTCATTGGTATGATTCCACAACGGCATTAAGAGAGGCTTGAAGATTCTCTTCCAAGACAGCAGAGATGAGATTGTCGTCTACATGCTGAAGTTCCACAAGCAAGTTTGCTGTCATGTCCTTCTTAAATTTCAGCCGACTGAGGTTGTCTATCCTGTAGACGATGTCCACATTATTGAGAAGCTTGTTCTTATTAAGATGAAGAATGGTAATGATGAAGATGGAGAAAACGGTGGCAGTGATGACACCCTGCTTGACCTCAAAGGATTCTGTGAAATTGCCATTAGTGAGGACCATTGCTGACATCTTGTTTGGGGGAAATAAAGGATGTTAATGAATTTCTCTGGACACTCGGCCTTTGACAGGGTCTTCCATAACACTTTCTGACTGACTGAGTCAGAAGCCTTAGTCAGACCGATGAAGGCCATGGAGAGTGGTTGGTGTTGTTCCTAGCATTTCTCTTGGAGTTGCTGAGCAGTGAAAATACATTAATGAACTAACTACAGGTCAGGTCATCCTAGGCTGGAAATAGTCTAATGAGAAAGGGATATTGGCAATCCAGCTGTGAGGCCTTTTGGGCATTAGCATCCATAATATGATGGAAATTTTCATCAAGATGGAGAATTAAGTAGTTGATTCTAGGATTAGGGTCCTGAATCTAAAAAGAGGAAATTATGATGGTATGTGGCATGAGTTGGTTATGACAGATTGGGATATGTTACTTAAAGGGATGATGGTGGAAAAGCAATGGGAAACATTCAAAGAACACATGGATGAACTGCAACAATTGTTCATTCCTGTCTAGGGTAAAAGTATGACTGAAAAGGTGACCAAACCATGACTTACAAGGGAAATTAGAGGTAGCACTGGATCCAAGAAGAGGCATATATAATGGCCAAAATAAAAAAAAGGACTGAGGAGTGGGAGCAGTTTAGAATTCAGGAAGGAAGACCAAGAGATTGATTAAGAAGGGCAAAATAGAGTATGAGAGTATGCTTTGCAGGGTACATAAAAACAGACTGTAGAAGCTTCTACAGGTATTTGAAGACAAAAAGATGTGCGAAGGCATATGTAAGTGCCTCACAGTCAGAAAACTGGGAATTATAGAGCAGTCAGCCTGACATTGGTAGTTGGGAAAATAAGAACCAGGAGCAGGTGTAGGCCATCTGGCTCTTTGATCCCACTCCGCCATTCAATAAGATCATGGTTGATCTTTTTGTGGCCTCAGCTCCCCACCATACCCACCCCTCACCATAACCCTTAATTCCTTTACTGTTCAAAAAATTATCTGGTTTAGCTTTAAAAACATTCAATGAGGAAACCTCAACTGCTTCAGTAGGGAGGGAATTCCATGGATTCACAAACCTTTTGGGTGCAGAAGTTCCTCCTCAATTCGGTCCTAAATTTGCTCCCCAAAATTTTGATGCTGTGCCTTCTTGTTCTAGTTTCACCCGCCTGTGGAAACATTCTCCCTGCTTCTATCTTATCGGAGCAGCAGGGTGGCTCAGTGGTTAGTACTGCTTCCTCATGGCACCAGGAATCCAGGTTCAATTCCACCCTCGGCGACTGTCTGTGTGGAGTTTGCACATTCTCCCCATTTCTGCGTGGGTTTCCTCTGGGTGTTCCAGTTTCCGCCCACAGTCCAAAGATGTGCAGGCTAGGTGGATTGGCCATGCTAAATTGCTTGTAGTGTTCAGGGATGTGTAGATTAGGTGGGTTATAGGGGGATGGTTCTGGGTGAGGTGTTGGTGTGGACTTGTTGGGCCAAAGGGCCTGTTTCTGCACTGCAGGGATTCTGTGATCTATTCTCTCCATAATTTTATCTGTTTTCTATAAGACTCCCCCCCGCCTTCATTCTTCTAAATTTCAATGAATATAATCCCAGTCTACTCAGTCTGTCCTCATAAAGCAAACCTCTCAACTCCAGAATCAACCCAGTGAATCTCCTCTGCACCCCCTCCAGTACCGGTACATCCTTTCTCAAGTAAGAAGACCAAAACTGTACACAGTACTCCAAGTGTGGCCTCACCAGCACCCTATACGGCTGTAACATAACCTCCCTGCTTTCAAACTCAATCTCTGCAGCAATGAAGGACAAAATTCCATTTGCCTTCTTAACTACCTGTTGCACCTGCAAAACAATCTTCTGCAATTCAAGCACAAGGAGACCCAGGTCCCTCTGCACAGCAGCGTACCGTAATTTTTTACCGTTCAAATAATACTCCTTTTTACTGTTATTCCTACCAAAATGGATGACTTCAGACTTATCAATATTGTACTCCATCTGCCAGATCTTTGCCCACTTCTTCTCCACCACTCATTAGTGTCATTCTGCAAACTTTGACACATTACACATGGTCCCCAACTTCAAATCACCTGTGTAAATTCTAAACAATTGTGGTCCCAACACTGATCCCTGAGGCATACCACTAGTCACTGATCGCCAACTAGAAAAGCATGATTTGTCCCCACTCCTGTTAGTTAACCAATCCTCTATCTGTGCCACTACATTGCCTATAAAGCCGTGCACCTCTATCTTATGCAGCAGCCTTTTGTGCGGCACCTTGTCGAATGCCTTTTGGAAAACTAGAAACACCACATCTACTGGATCCCCATTGACAACCACCCTCGTAATGACTTCACAGAATTCCAGTAAATTAGTTAAACATGATCTTGCCTTCATAAACCCATGCTGTATCTGCCTAATGGGACAACTTCTATCTAGATATCTTGCTATTTTTTTCCTTGATGATAGATTCAAGAATTTTCAGTACCGTCCCCCACCCCCCGCATCCCCCCCGCCCACCAAACCCACTGAAGTTAAGCTAGCTAACCAGCCTATAATTCTCCATCTTTTGTCTACCTCCATTTTTAAACAGTAGCGTCACATTTGTTATTTTCCAACCTGCTGGACCTGCCCCAGAGTCCAGTAAATTTTAGAAAATTACCACAATCACATTTGCTATTTCTCCCACAATCTCTTTTAGTACCCTGGGATGCATTCGATCAGGGTCAGGAGACCTGTCTACCTTTAGCTCCATTAGCTTGCCAACACTACCTCTTTCGTAATAATGATCATTTCTAGGTCCTCAGCTACTTTATTCTCCTTGTCATTAATTACTGGAATGTTATTCATGTCCTCTACTATGAAGACCAACACAAAATGCCTGTTCAATGCCTTGGCTATCTCCTCATTTCCCATTGTTAATTCCCTCTTCTCAATCTCTAAAGGACCAATGTTTATCTTAGCCACTCATTTTCATTTTATATATTTGTTGAAACTTTTGCGATCTAGCTTTATATTCTGACCTAGTTCACTCCCATAATCTATCTTACTTTTCTTTATAGCTATTTTTGTGGCTTTCTGTTGACCTTTAAAGTTTTCCCAATCTTCTAGTTTCCCACTGGTCTTTGCCACTTTGTATGCCTTAGCTTTCAATTCACAGCCTCCCTTATTTCCTTAGTTATCCATGGCTGATTATCTGTTTTCCTATAGTCCTTCCTTCTTACTGGTATATACTTTTGCTGAGCACTGTGAAAAATTGCTTTAAAAGTCTTCCACTGTCCCTTAATTGCCCTACCATATAACCTTTGATCTCGGTCTACCTTAGCCAACTCCTCCCTCATCCCATCGTAGTCTCCTTTGTTTAAGCACAAGACCCTGGTACTGGATTTTATCATCTCACTTTCCATCTGTATTCTAAATTTAACCATACCGTGATTGCTCCTTCCAAGAAGATCCCTAACTATGAAATCATTCCTGTCTCATCACACTGGACCAGATCTAGGATAGCTTGCTTCCTCATCAGTTCCATTACATACTGTTCAAGGAAACTATCACGGATACATTCAATGAACTTCCCCTCAAGGCTGCCTTGACTGACCTGGTTCGACTAATCGACATGTAGATTAAAATCCCCCACAATAATTGCTGTACCATTTTTACAGGCATTAGTTACTTCTTTGTTTATTGCCCACCCCAATGTTTTTATGTTATTATTTGGTAGCCTATAGACTACACCTAACAGTGACTTTTTCTTCATAGAATTTCTAAGTTCCACCCAAATGGATTCAACCTTATTCTCCATAGAGCCTAAATCAACTCTCACTACCACCCTGATGTCGTCCCTAAATATCAGAACTAAACCAACCCCCTTACCTTCCTATCTGTCCTTAAAAAAAGCCTGTTATCCCTGGATAATTAATTCCCATTTGTGACCATCCTGCAACCAGGTCTCTGTAATGGCTGCTAAATCATAGTCATTTGCGATGATTATTGCTGTTAACTCATCTGTCTTGTTTCAAAAGCTATGAGCATTCAGGTAACTTTCTGAAGAAGGGTCCAGACCCGAAATGTCAGCTTTCCTCCTCCTCTGATGCTGCTTGGCCTGCTGTGTTCATCCAGCTCTACACCTTGTTATCTCAGGATTCTCCAGCATCAGCAGTTCCTACTATCTCTGAGCGTTCAGGTAAAGTGCCTTTATGCTAGTTTTTACACCTTGTTTTTGAATTCTAGCATCTTCATTAATAATATCTCCTGAGTTTTCCTTCTGTTTAACTTCTTTCATAGTCTTCAATGTAGTTAAACCCTCCTGCACACGTTAACCTGCTGCTTTCTTTTCTTTTTACCATTATACCACCTGTCATTTTACCTTTCCCTTCCCTTCTAGTGAAAAAGGTACATAGGATGGTCACTAGGACTTTACATTAGTGAACCAGAAATCCTAGTGACCACTCTATTTGCCTTTATCGCTAGAACACTGGTTGTAGATAGGTTCAGGTGGAGATCTTCCCAACGATACAGATCCCTCCTGTTCCAAAACTGATGCCAATGCCCCATGAAATGGGACCTCTCCTTCCCAAATCACTCCTTAAGCAATGTGTTTACTTCCCTAATTTTCTTATCTCTAAACCAATCCGTATGTGTTTTGGGTAGTAATCCAGAGATTATAACCCTTGAGAACCTGTTTCTTAATTTCATCCCTAGTGCTTGATAATCCGCAAACAGGTCCTCCTTCCTAGCCTTGCCAATGTTGTTTATCCCAACATGGACCACAACAACTGGGCCCTTGCGCTCCCACTCCAATGTCCTTTCAAGGCTGCTTACAAAGAACACTATCAATTCTCCTCATTTTAGAATCCCCGGCAATTACCACTTGTCTTTTTGCTCACCCCTCTTAAGTAGCCTCCTCTACTGAAAATCTGGAATCTATCATAAAAGATTTAATAGCTGAGCACTTAGGAAACAGTGACAAGATTAGACAGAGTCAGCATGGATTTACAAAGTCAAATTGCTTGACAAATCTATTGGAATTATTCAAGGATGTCAGTGGAGCTGATAATGAGGTGCTAGCAGATTTGGTTCATTTGGACTTTCAGAAGGCTTTCACCAAAATCCAACATAAGAGATTAGCATGTAAAATTAAAGCAGATGGGATTGGGGTAAGTGTATTGAAATGGGCAGAAAACTGACTAGTAAACAGGACACAAAGGATTGGAATAAACCAGTCATTTTCCAAATGGCAGATAGCAACTAATAGGATTACTGCAGGGATCAGTGCTATGACACCAGCTATTCACTATATTTTAATGATTTAGATGAAGGCACAAAATGTGATACTTTCAAATTTGGATATGACACAAAGTTGAAGAGGAAGGTGAGCTGTGAGAATTCAGAGCTGCTTCAGTGTGATTTGGACAAGCTGAGAAGCTAGATGCACGGCACATGCAGTATAATGTGGAGAAATATGAGGTCATCAACTTTGGTAGCAAAAACACAAAGGCAAATTATTGTCTGAATGGCTATACATTGAGAGAAGAATGTGCAAAGAGATCTAAGGTGTCCTCGTACACCAGTTACTGAAAGTAAGCAAGAAGGTGCCGCAGGCGGTCAAGAAGGTAGATAGTATGTTGGCCTGCATTGCAAGAGAATTTAAATTCTGCAGGTCTGGATATTAGCTTTTGGAATCCAGACGACAAATTTCAGGAGAACAGTTTTCACAGCCCACTGTTCTGGGAAACCACGTTTTTTTTTGTTTCAGGACTTCAGGTCTGGGACTTTGCGCGTTCAGTTTTGGGTTTTGTGGAGCAGGATTGGCCATCCTAGTTTTGGGGTCCAAGTCAGGTTTCACAAGCTCTGGAACTGGTTCATGATTTAAATTATCCAGATTCATATTTTGGTCAGGTTTTTCAGAACCAAGTCAACTGCCACCCCCACCTCCTACCTACCCACCTCATCCCCGCCTCTGTGACCTGTCCGACTCCTCTCCACCATATCTGCTCCTTTATCCATCTTCCATCTGGCTCCCCCTCTCTCTCTCTATTTATTTCAGAATCCCCTTCCCCTCCCCCATTTCTGAAGAAGGGTCCAGAACCGAAATGTCAGCTTTCCTGCTCCTCTGATGCTGCTTGGCCTGCTGTGTTCATCCAGCTCTACACCTTGTTATCCTAGGTTTTCAGAAGTTTTGTTAGGACTATACAAGATACTAGCCAGGACCACAGTTGGATTACTGTGAGCAGTTTTGAGCCCCTTATCGATGAAAGATACACTGGCATTGGGGGCAGTCCAGTTAAGGTTCACTTGGCCGGAGGTACAGTCTTATGAGGAGAGGTTAAGTAGATTGGGCCAGTGCTCATTGTAGTCAGAAGAATGAGAGGTAACCTTACTGAAACATACAGAATTCTTAGAGAACTTGATAGGGCAGATGTGGAGAGGTCGTTTCCCCTGTGGGAGAATCTAGGACCAGAGGGGCATAATCTCAGAATAAGGAGTTACATTATTCTGAGGCAGAGATGAATTTCTTCTTTCTGAGGGGAGTGAATCTGTGGAATTATTTACCGCAGTGTGCTGTTGAAGCGGAGTCATTTGAAATTAGAATCCCCTACAGTGTGGGGACAGGCCCTTCGGCCCAACAAGTCCACACTGACCCTTGAAGCAGCCCACCCAGACCCATGCCCCTATAACCCACACACCCCTGAACACTATGGGCAATTTAGCATGGCCAATCCACCTAGCCTGCACATCTTTGGACTGTGGGAGGAAACCGGAGCACCCGGAGGAAACCCACGCAGAGAATGTGCAAACTCCACACAGACAGACACCCGAGGCTGGAAGCGAACCCAGGTCCCTGGCGCTGTGAGGCTGCAGTGCTAACCACCGTGCCACCCCTGGTACGTTCAAGGATGAGACAGGGATGTTTAATCAGGAAGGGAACCGAAGGTTATGGGGGAAAAGGCAGGAAAGTGGAGGTGATCAGAGCAGCTGTGATCTCATTGAATGCTGGAGCAGACTCAATGGGTTGAATGGCCTACATTTGCAGCTACGTCTTTTGACGCAATGATTTTGGAGGCTCAGGTGTGCTTCAGCCCACCCTGGGTTAGGAGTATCAGGTCCCAGGTGATGCTGCCCCGGTGATCTGCTCCTTAGTGATCTGGTCCTGGGGACCACCGTAATCTGTTCCATGGGGATCCTGGTCCGCGTGATCCCGCCCCCGGATGATCCTCTCCCCGGGTGATCCGGTCCCGGGGATCCCCCTCTCTCTTACCGGCGGCCCCGGGCCCAGCTTTTCCGTCTCTTCACCGAGCGACAAGCGACCGTTATCCCCGGGGATTCCCCACCCCAACCGCACGGAGCGGGAAGGGGCGGAGCTTGGACGAGGGGGCGTGGCCTCGTGGAAGGTTTCTCAGGGACGGAGCGGACGCTCCTGCGGCGACGAACAAGAGGCTTAAGGTGTGGGGCGGGGCCCGATGCGTTGGGGCGTGGCCTGCGGGACGGACCGGCCATTGGGTTGGGGCTCGGCCAAACGTTGGGGACACGGACTGAATGAAGGGGAGGGGCCTGGGTAGTTCCGTAGGACGGCGCGAGCTCTTTGGTGGGAGCTGATGGGAGGGGCGGGACCTGATTGTGACGGTGTAGCTATTGAATGGCTGTTCTTCCAGCTGGGTCCCCTGTTCCCACCCACCCTGTCAACCTCAGCAAACTTAGAAATGTCACACTTAAATTCTTCATCTAAATCACTAACAAATATTGTGAAGTAAAACTGAAACCATTGCAGATGCTGGAAATCAGAAACAAAAACACAAATTACTGGAAAAGCTCAGCAGGTCTGGCAACATCTGTGGAGGGAAAACATGGTCCAAGTTGTGGATCGGGTGACCTTTCCTCAGAACTGATGGTAGCTAGGAAAGTGGAGGAGCAAATTACTGCAGACGCTGGAATATGAACAGAAAACAACAAATGAGAGATAACAAGGTGTGGGGCTGGATGAACACAGCAGGCTAGGAAGCATCATAGGAGCAGGAAAGCTTGACGTGTCGGGCCTGGACCCTTCATCAGAAATGGGGGAGGGGAAGACGGTTCTGAAATAAATAGGGAAAGAGGGGGAGGCAGATAGAGGATGGATAGAGGAGAGGATAGGTGGAGAGGAGGCAGACAAGTCGAGGGGGCGGGGATGGAGCCAGTAAAGGTGAGTGTAGGTGGGGGGGTAGGGAGGAGATAGGCCAGTCCAGGGAGGACGGACAGGTCAAGGAGGCGGGATGAGGTTAGTAGATAGGAGATGGGGGTTGGGCTTGAGGTGGGAGGAGGGGATAGGTGAGGAAGGACAGGTTAGGGAGGCGGAGATGAGCTAGGCTGGTTTTGGGTGCGGTTGAGGGAGAGGAGATTTTGAAGCTTGTGAAATGGACTAACCTATCTCCTCCCTACCCCCCCACCTACACTCACCTTTACTGGCTCCATCCCCGCCCCCTCGACTTGTCTGCCTCCTCTCCACCTATCCTCTCCCCTATCCATCTTCTATCCGCCTCGCCCTCTACCCTATTTATTTCAGAACCCTCTTCCCCTCCCCCATTTCTGATGAAGGGTCTAGGCCTGAAACATCAAGCTTTCCTGCTCCTATGATGCTGCTTGGCCTGCTGTGTTCATCCAGCCCCACACCTTGTTATCTTGGATACTCTGCAGTACCTTTTATCTCAGAAAGCAACAAATGCTGGAGATCACAGCTGGTCAGGCAGTATCCATGGAGAGAAAGCAAGCTCACATTTCGAGTCTAGATGACTCTTTATTAGAACTGATGCGGAGTATGGAAGGGGCATCATTTATGCAATTGTTGGGGGGTGGATTTCTGGGGGCAAAAGAATGTTGATAATTCGGATTAATTGATCACTTCAGATTAAGTCCATAGAACTGCATATCTTGCTTGAATTCCATAGTCACCGGTCAATGCAAACATCTTCCTCAGACCTCCAGAGGCATTTAGCTTATTTCTTAAAGACTAGGGTTCTTTTCTCAGAACCTTCAAAACTGGATAGCTGGAGAATAACTCGGGAGAGTAAAATCAAAAACACAGCCCAAGTTTGCAGGCTCCCAAAGCAAAACTGCCTCATGCCCAAAACACAGTCAGAGCCAGGTCAGTTTTTGTTTTCTCTCTGTTTTTACAAACATTCTCTATGGTTGGCTTGCCAGCACCAGTCTCCCTTAATTGACCAATTCAACATCTAATCAGCTGCAAGTCCCTGAGCATAACAATTTTTTGGTTCCAGTTCATCTGCCGTGTCCTTAGTGCAAGAATTTACCTGCATTATCTTTCCAAGCTAGTTCTCAGCAGCAAACATTAGTCTTTATTTGTCTCCTTTTTTCTTAGAAACAAGCTGCTGTTCAAATCTCAATTCTCAACTGCAGTTCACGGTTTCAAATAAAAAGCTAAGAAAACTAAAAGAAAAATAGTGATAGTCTCAACAATGTCAAGAATCCATAAGAGAGTACAGCGGTGCCCATCAGGGGAATATATTAGTGCCTGTTCATTTTGGATCTGGAGGATCTGAAGGGTTAATACATAACTAAGTGCAGTAAACACCACACACAATGACTGTGTCAGGACAACTTGGAATCCTGTGGCAGTAATTCCATGCATTCACCCCTCTCTGGCTGCAGAAATTTCTCCTCTTCTCCATTCTAAAAGGTGTTCCCTTTACTGTAAGGCTGTGCCCTCAGGTCCTAATCTCTCCTACCAATGGAAACATGTTCCAAACATCCACTGTGTCCAGTCCATTCAGTATTCTGTAAGTTTCAATTAGATCGCCCCTCATCCTTCTAAACTCCATTGAATATAGACCCAGACTCCTCAAACGTTCTTCATATGTTAAACTTTTCATTCCTGGGACCATTCTTGTGAACCTCCTCTGAACCTGCTCCAGAGCCAGTACATCTTTCCTGAGATATGGGGCCCAAAACTGCGCACAATACTCAAAATGTGGCCTGATCAGAGCTTAGTAGAGCCTCAGGAGTACATCCCTGCTTTTATATTCAAGTCCTCTCAAAATAAATGCCAAAGTTGCATTTGCCTTCCTGACTACTGACTCAACCTGCAAGCTAATCTTCAGAGAATCCTAGACTAGAACTCCCAAGCCTCTTTGCACTTCAGACTTCTGAATTTTCTCCCCATTTAGAAAATAGTCCATGCCTCTATTCTTCTTACCAAAGTGCCTGACCTCACACTTTCCCACATTGTACTCCATCTGCCACTTCTTTGCCCCAATCTCCTAACCAGCTGCTCAATGCTATCTGTCCCTCCACCTATCTTAGTATCGTCTGAAAACGTAGCCAGAGTGCCCTCAGTTCCTTCATCTAGAACATTAACATATGAAGTGAAAAGTTGTGGTCCCAACGCTGACCCTCATGGAACAGCATTTATCACCGGCTGCCACCCTGATAAGGACCCTTTTATCCCTAGTCTCTGCTTTCTGCCAGACAGCCAATCTTCCATGCTAGCACCTTGCCTCTAACACCATGAGCCCTTATCTTAGTCAGCAGCCTCCTGTGCGGCACCTTGTCAAAGGCCTTCTTGAAGTCCAGGTAGGTAACAACCATTGGCTTGCCTTGTTCCAACCTGCCCGTTATATCCTCAAAAATTTCCCACAGTGGACATGTCCAAGACCAGAGGGCATATGTTTAGGGTGATGAGTAAGTAGTTTAGAAAGGATGTGAGAGTAAAATAATTTCACCCAGAGGGTGTTAGAGATATGAAAGGCACTGGTTGAGATGGTGGTGGAGGCAAATTCTCTCACAATATTTAAAAAGCACCTGGATGAACACTTGAAATGCCAGGGCATAATAGGCTACAGACCAAATGCAGGTAAATGGGATTAGTGTAATTTGGTGTTTGTTGGTTGGCATACACATGATGGATTGAAGGGCCTATTTCTATGTTGTATGACTCTAAGACTCATTGGCTACTTTAGGCAAGAAGCAACTAATTAAAAGCTTGCTGCATGTGGGGCGAACACATCCTTAACACAGCTCCTGCTATGATTAAACATTTCAGCTCCCAACTCCTTCTTGAAGCACAACACAAGAAGAAGACTGGTGACGAGGATAAAAGCTGCATTGAGGTCCACTGGATCAATCCACAGATTCATCAGGAAAAAAAAAAATTCAGTATGGTGGTCCTCACTGCAGCTCTCAGAAGAACTTTGATTGAAAGAAGAAGAGAAATCAAAATGCACAGCCGTGGCACTGCAGCAGTTACAGTCAGTGAGGAAAGAAAAGGTGAACAGTGCAGAAGAAGTCTGTCATGTGTTTCACTCTGAAGAAACACTCTGAGGGATGAGCATCCTATATGGAGGGAAATATTTTGATCTAGGGGTGTAGACTCGCAAAGGAATGTGCAGCTTCAGGAATGTGTTGTTTCAAACTAGAAGAAGCAAGGTACTGCTAAAAGATTTGTGGTACATTATGCTATGGAGGTTCCTGCATTCCTGAGTAATATGATGGGGGAGAAACGTTTAACCTTCTGAGGTCTCTGCTACAGCCACAGAAACCAGATCCCAATACTTATGATGTAAGAGCAGGAATTACACATAACCATATTTCACCGAAACTAATGGTGATTGCTGAAAAGTTCAGATTCCACAAACACAACAAGCACTATGGTGAATCTATCCCCCATTCATGACAAATTTTAAAGATGCGAAGCACTGAGATTTCAGAGACAATTTAAATAATGCTATGAGAGACAGGCTGGCTTGTGTTTGAAGATGTGAAGCAATTCAAAAGAGATGACTGACAGAAAGGAATCTAGACTTTCAGGAAGCACTGGAAATGGCAACCTTAATGGAACTGTCAGGCAATGAAGCTCATTACTACAGCTCAAAGCCTGAGAGTTCACAAACTGACAGCTGAAAAACAAGCACAAACAGACTCAAATAGAACATAGAACAATACAGCGCAGAACAGGCCCTTCGGCCCTCGATGTTGCGCCGACCTGTGAACTAATCTAAGCCCATCCCCCTACACTATCCCATCATCATCCATATGCTTATCCAAGGACTGTTTAAATGCCCCTAATGTGGCTGAGTTAACTACATTGGCAGGCAGGGCATTCCACGCCCTCACTACTCTCTGAGTAAAGAACCTGCCTCTGACATCTGTCTTAAATCTATCACCCCTCAATTTGCAGCTATGCCCCCTCGTACTAGCCGATGTCATCATCCTAGGAAAAAGACTCTCACTGTCCACCCTATCTAATCCTCTGATCATTTTGTATGTCTCTATTAAATCCCCTCTTAGCCTTCTTCTCTCCAATGAGAACAGACCCAAGTCCCTCAGCCTTTCCTCATAAGACCTTCGCTCCAGACCAGGCAACATCCTGGTAAATCTCCTCTGCACCTTTTCCAATGCTTCCACATCCTTCCTGTAATGGGGCGACCAGAACTGTACGCAATATTCCAAGTGAGGCCGCACTAGCGTTTTGTACAGTTGCAGCATGACACCATGGCTCCGGAACTCAATCCCTCTACCAATGGAACCTAACACACCGTATGCCTTCTTAACAGCACTATCAACCTGGGTGGCAACTTTCAGGGATCTATGTACCTGGACACCAAGATCCCTCTGCACATCCACACTACCAAGAATCTTTCCATTGACCCAGTATTCTGCCTTCCTATTATTCTTCCCAAAGTGAATCACCTCACATTTATCTGCATTGAACTCCATTTGCCACCTTTCAGCCCAATTCTGCAGTTTATCCAAGTCTCCCTGCAACCTGCAACATTCTTCCACACTGTCCACCACTCCACCGACTTTAGTGTCATCTGCAAACTTACTAACCCATCCACCTGTGTCTGCGTCCAAGTCATTTATAAAAATGACAAACAGCAGTGGTCCCAAAACAGATCCTTGTGGCACACCACTACGGACTCCAGGCTGAATATTTTCCATCAACCACCACTCGTTGCCTTCTTTCAAAAAGCCAGTTTCTAATCCAAACTGCTAAATCTCCCTCAATCACATGCCTCCGCATTTTCTCCAATAGCCTACCATGTGGAACCTTATCAAAGGCTATACTGAAGTCCATGTACACCACGTCAACTGCCCTACCCTCATCCACATGCTTGGTCACCTTCTCAAAAAACTCAATGAGGTTTGTGAGACACAACCTGCCCTTGACGAATCCATGTTGACTATCTCCAATCAAATTGTTGCTTGCTCGATGATTATAAATCCTATCTCTTATAATCCTTTCCAAAACTTTTCCTACAACAGATGTAAGGCTTGCTGGTCTATAATTACCTGAGTCATCTCTACTGCCCTTCTTGAACAAGGGCACAACATTTGCAATCCTCCAGTCCTCTGGTACTAAACCTGTAGACAATGATGACTCAAAGATCAAGGCCAAAGGCTCCGCCATCTCCTCCCTAGCTTCCCAGAGAATCCTCGGAAAAATCCCATCCGGCCCAGGGGATTTATCTACCTTCACACCTTCTAGGATTGATAACACCTCCTCCTTACTAACCTCAATCCTTTCAAGTCTAATAGCCCGTATCTCAGTCTTCTCCTCTACAATATTCTCCTTTTCCTGAGTGAAAACAGATGAGAAATATTTGTTTAGCACCTCTCCGATCTCCACAGCATCCACACACAACTTCCCACTTCTGTCTTTGACTGGCCCTGTTCTTACCCTAGTCATCCTTTTATTCCCCACATACCTATAGAAAGCTTTAGGGTTCTCCTTAATTCTACCTGCTAATGACTGCTCATGTCCCTTCCTTGCTCTTCTTAACTCTCTCTTTAAATCCTTCCTAGCTAATCTGTAACTCTCCATCGCCTCATCTGAAACATCTCGCTCATCTACCATCAATGTGGGAAAACAGGTCTGGCAGTAGTAAATTCCCACTAGAAAGAAGACGCAACAAAAAAGGACACGTTGAATGGGTACATTAGACGAAAACACATGAACAACTTACATTCAAAGTCCTGTCACTGGAGATTAGGGAATAAACTCTCCATAGTACAAAAAGGGAATGAGAAATGCCTGGACTCACAATCCAAAAAGGAACTGTTAAATGCATCCTGGCCATTTCTGGCAATACCAACAGATGCTGGCACACTCCCTTAGTGAATGGTAAACAGATAAGAACGGAGATGTACACTGAATGGCAGTTTCAGTGATACCTGAAAGTGTGTATCAAAAGCAGTCAAGTGACATTGCACTGCAATCCTCAAAAATTGTAATGAAACATACACAGGTGCATCAATGTGAATGGTCAGTCTGAAGATTTGTCCTTATGTATCATCAATGGAAATTTTTCAGCTTTATTGGGAAGAATATGGCTGGAGAGAATCCAATTGAACTGGACGGAAGTAAATTGCTTGTCAGACTATGAGACTGATATATCTGAAATTTGAAAGAACCATGCCATTGTTTTCAAGGGAAATCTGATAAGCATGGAAAAGATCTCTGTCAAATTGAAAATGAAGGATGAGAATCAGGCAAAATGTTGCAAGCCTTGATCAGTGTCTTATACAATCGGACCAAAGGTCAAGGCAAAATTAGAAAGGCTGGTCAAAATGGGAGTCCAGGTACCCATAAATGGGAGTGACTGCCCATACCTACAGTACCAGTGATGAAGGAAGGTGGATCGTCACATATATGCAGTGATTTTTCAGGTCACTATTAATTTGGTAATGTGCGTTGAGCTGTATCCTTTATCTTTAATCAATGACCTATTTGCTAGGCTAGATGGACATCAGCTTGACAGTAAAATTAACCTTAGTTCAGCCTATCTCCAGACCAATGTATCTTTTGAGTCACTGAAATACTTGGTGCTTGTAGCACATAAAGGACTATTCAAATATAAGGGACTTCCATTCAGAATCGCATCTGCACCTGTGCTTTTCTTTTAAATTTTATTTTTTAAGCCAATTTTCCCAATCAACCTGTTCAGAGATGTTAATATACACGTCTGGAGGAGGTGGGACTTAAACTGGGTCTACCATACAGAGGTAAGGACACTTCCACTGCACCACAAGAGGCCTGCATGAGAAACAGCCATTGTCTTCCTTCTCCTCAAATGGGCATTCACAATGCAGATCAAACTGCAAACCAAACTGCCATGGTTTCTGAGATAGTAGGAACTGCAGATGCTGGAGAATCTGAGATAACAAGGTGCAGAGCTG
>JAHRHZ010000213.1:692542-714833 GCA_024137785.1 Ginglymostoma cirratum | reverse complement strand
GCAGCATCATAGGAGCAGGAAGGCTGATGTTTTGGGCCTAGACCTTTTCTAATGAAGGGTCTAGGCCCGTTACATCAGCCTTACTGCTCCTATGATGCTGCTTGGCCTGCTGTGTTTATCCAGCTCTACACCTTGTTATCTCGGATTCTCCAGCATCTGCAGTTCCTACTGTCTCTAGTGAAGAAGGCATTTGGTATGCTTGCCTCTATTAATCAATGCATTGAGTATAGGAGTTGGGAGGACATGTTGCGGCTGTACAGGATAATTGGTTAGGCCACTTTTGGAATACTGTGTTCTGTTTTAGTCTCCCTCCTATAGGAAAGGTGTTGTAAAACTGGAAAGAGTTCAGAAAATATTTGAAGGATGTTGCCAAGGTTGGAAGGTTTGAGCTATAGGGAGAGGCTGAATAGGCTGGGGCTATTTTCCCTGGCTCATCAGAGGCTGAAGGGTGACCTTATAGAGGTTTATAAAATCATGAGGGGTATAGGATGAATAGTCAAGGTCTTTTCCCTGAGGTGGGGGAGTCCAAAACTAGAGGGCATTGGTCTAAGGTGAGAGGGAAAAGATTTAAGTGGGACCGAAGGGGCAACTTTTTCATGCAGAGGGTGGTGTGCATTGGGAATGAGCTGCCAGAGGCAGTAGTGGAGGCTGGTACAATTACAACATTTAAAAGGCATCTGGAGGGCTATATGAATAGGAAAGGTTTAGAGAGATATGCGCCAAATGTTGTCAAATGGGACTAGATTAATTGAGGATATCTTGTTGGCATGGATGAGTTGGATCGAAGGGTCTGTTTCTGTGCTGTATGTTTCTATGACTCTATGACCATCAATTCAGTGAAAGACACTATTTTGGCTTGCCGTGGACCTGTTGGTATTCATGAGCAAATAGTTATTGATACCTGAGTGTTGCAGACTGGCACATTGTAATGTACAGGATGACATGCCAAAATACTCTCTGAAGATTGCTCAGAGGCTGAATGGGGTAAACCAAGTATCTCAGGCAGATCAGCACAGTTACACTGAGGAGCTGGAAACTGTGTACAAGGCCCTGTGGTCGTATGTTTCACCTGCAATGAACGATGTAAATATTGACCCTCATGAGGAATTTAATTGAGGATCTGAAAAATTTGGTCAGAGATAGTGAGAACTGCCGATGCTGGAGTCAGAGATAAGCCAGTGTGGAGCTGGAGGAACACAGCAGACCAGGCAGCATCAGAGGAGCAGAAAAGCTGACTTTTCAGATCAGGACCCTTCTTCAGAAATGGGGGACGGGAAAGGGAGCTCTGAAATAAACGGAGAGGGGTGTGGGCCTGGGGAAGGTAGGTGGGATGGTGATAGGTGAGTACAGGTAGGCAGTGTTAGGGATTGGTCAGTGAGGTGGGAGGAGCGGATAGGAGGGAGAGAAGACAGACAGGTGAAGGGGGCGAAGATGAAAGGGAGGATTGGTCGTGGGATGAGGCCAGGGGTGGGGAGATTTTGAAACTAGTAAAAGTCCACGTTGAAACCATAGGCTCCCAAGGCGGAATATGAGGTGCTGCTTCTCCAGATGGCGTCATTGTGACACTTGAGGAGACCCAGGATGGACATGTCACCCAGGGAGGGGGAGTTGAAGTGGTTCATGACTGGAAGATGTTGCCGTTTGTCATGAACCGAGCACAGGTACTCTACAAAACGGTCTCTGAACCTCCGCTTGGTCTCACCAACGTAGAGGAGGCCACATCGGGAGCAGCGGATGCAATAGTCCACATTAGCGATAGTAGTAAATGTCTTAAGATCATGGTTAATTTACTCTCTGCCCCAACTCCAGTTTCCTTCATAACACTGCAACTCTACACTAATTAAGAATCAATCTCCTTAAATGTACTCAGTATCCCAGCATCCAGTGCACTTTCTGCGACTGAATTCCACAGATCCACCACCCTTTGAGTGAAGTAGTTTCTCCTCATCTCTTTTGAATCTTCAGCACCTTATCCTAAAACAATGGTCTGCTTCTGGATTGCTCTACAAGGGAAAATATCATCTCTACGTCGACTTTGTCAATCCCCTTTAGCATGTTGTTTTGCTCAATTTGGCAGGTAATGGGGAAGGCAAATACAAAGTTGGCCTTTGTTTAAATGGGATTGCAATATAAAAGTTGGGAAAAAATAAAGGCAAAAACTGCAGATGGTAGAAATTACTGGAAAAACTCAACGTTAACGTTTCAGGTCCTATGACCCTTCTTTAAAACACATAAAAATAAGGAGGGTTTGCTAAAATGTACAAGGCACTGGTAAAACCAATCAACAAAAAAACCAAAAGAACTGCCGATGTTGGAATTTGGAAACAAAAAAACAGAAATTGCTGGTACATCTCAGCAGGTCTGGTGGCATCTGTGGAGAGAAATCAGAGTTAGTGTTTTGGGTCCAGTGACCCTTCTTCATAACTTTTTCATAATTCCTTATCTAAACAATTGAAGCCATCCAGAAAAGGTTCACTACACTGATATGAGGCCTGGAGGGACTGTGTTGTGTGAAGAGGTTGAGTAGATTGGCCCTGTCCTTGTTGGAATTTAGACAAACGAGAGATGACTTTATTGACAGGGTAGATATGGAAAGGTTGTTTCCTGTTGAGAGAGAGTCTGGGACCACATGGCCTGATCTGAGAATGAGGGGTCACACGTTTGGGAGAGAGATGGGGGAAATTTCTGGAGTGTTGCGAATCTGTGGAATTCCTCATCACAGAGGGCTGCTGAGACTGGAGCATTAAGTATATTTAAGATTGAGATAGGTAGACTTTTAATTCGTAAGGGAATAGAGGGTTTATGGGGAAAAGACAGAAGAGTAGAGTTAAGGATTGAGATCAGCCACAATCTCATTGAATGGTGGAGCAGACTTGAAGGACTGAATGACCTACTTCTGGTCTTATAGTCTTAGTGGTGAGCAGATCTCTTGGACTGCTGTAGATGAGCTTTCAATGTTGTTAGTGATTTTGACTGAGTGTCACTGATGGAATGGCATACGTTTCTATGTCAGGATGGTAGGTGAACTTGCAGATGGTGGTACTCCCATGTGTCTGCTGTCCTTGTCGTTCTAGATGGAAGCAGTGATGGGTTTGAAACTAGTGATGTTCCGCAAGGATCAGATCTGTTGTTTGTAATATTTGTAAATGATTTGGATGAAGACATAAGTGGTCTGATTTGTAAGTTTGCAGATGATATGAAAATTGGTACAGTTGTGAAAAGTGAGGAAAGTTATCAAAGGATACAGCACAATATAGATTAGTTGGTAAGCTGAGTGGAGAAGTCGCAGATGGAGTTTAATCTGGACAAATGTGAGGTGATGCATTTTGGGAGGTCAAATGCAGGAGGAAAGAGTACAGTAAATGGCAGGACCCTCAGGAGTATTGATATACGGAGGGATCTTGGGGTGCAAGTCCATTGCTTCCTTAAAGGGGCAAAACAATTGGCTAAGTAGGAGTAAAAGGTCAGAAGTCACAGACACCAGGTTAAAGTCCAACAGGTTTATTTGGAAACACAAGCTTTCGGAGCCTAGCACCTCCTTCAGGTATTAGTGAGACAGATGGCATCAGACACAGAATTTCTCAGTAAAAGATTAAAGGGTCACACCACTGATAAGGATGTTATGAGCAAACCAAAGATGTTGTTAAATCTTTAATCAGCTTTTTAAATTTAATATGTAAATCCCAGAATGTCTTTCAACTCACTGTCCTGAGAGATCTGAATATTTTAGTGTAAAGAAAATGTGACATTTTACCTCTGCCAATGCATGTTAAGTGTGAGACCTTGTTTAGAATCTGTCTATAAATTATATGATCTTTGAACAAAATAGAATGTATCTGCAAATACAAATTCATCCCATAGATTTACGTGTGCGCGCGTGCTTGAGACATACACACTTTCTTCCCCCCCCCCAAAATGCACACACACACTCATTCTGTGTCTCTTTCCCCCCCACCCACACACATACTCTCTCTCTTCCCCCACCCCCCCCAACACACACACACACACACACACACACACACACACACACACATCACTATTATGCAAGAACTGCGGAGCATAAATTGGGAACAGATGTTCTCAGGGAAATGCACGGAGAAATGTGCAGGTTGTTTAGGGAGCACTTGCTACGATTACTGGAGAAGTTTGTCCCACTGAGGCAAGGAAGGGATGGTAAGGTGAAGGAACCTTGGATAACAAGACATGTGGAACATCTAGTCAAGAGGAAGAGGAAGCTTACTTAAAGCTGAGGAAGCATGGATCGGACAGGGCTCTAGAGAGCTACAAGGTAGCTAGGAAGGAACTGAAGAATAGACTGAGGAAAGTGAAAAGGGAGTCTGAAAAAGCCTTGGTGGGTAGGATTAAGGAAAACCCCAAGGCATTCTATGCTTATGTGAGGAACAAGGGGATGGCCAGAGTGAGGGTAGGGCCAATCAGGGATAGTGGAGAGAACTGGTCCGCGGAGGCACAGGAGGTTGGGGAGGTCCTTAATGAATACTTTGCTTCGGCATTCACCAGTGAGAGGGACCTTGATGTTTGTGAGGACAGCGTGAAACAGACTGATATGCTCTAACAGGTTGATATTAAGAAGGAGGATGTGCTAGAAGTTTTGAAAAATGAGAGGATAGATAAGTCCCCTGGGCCAGATGGGATACACCCAAGGTTACTATGGGAAGTGAAGGAAGAGATTGCTGCCTCTTTGGCGATGATCTTTGCATCCTCACTGACCACTGGAGTAGTACCATATGATTGGAGGGTGGCATACTGTCATTCCCTTGTTCAAGAAAGGGAATAGGGAAAATCCTAGAAATTACAGACTGGTCAGTCTCACTTCTTTGGTGGGCAAATTATTGGAGAGGATTCCAAGAGATAGCACAGAAAAACAATTACAGGAAAGCATGCTGATTGTGCTGTCTTCAGCAGGTACAGGAATGATCACAGGCCTCAATCAAGATTATGCAGCTGTTGAAAATCAACAATTTTAGCCCTTCAGCCCATCCTATACAATCCACCCTGATGACATTTGACAGCGCATGTTACAATTGCAGACGCAGATATAAATCAGTGATAGCCATGCGAGAACATATAAGAAGAGTACGTAAGCTACATTAGAAGATTAAAACTTCAGTGAAAATAACTATCATCAGTAGGAATAATATAACAATAAGGTGTATGATCAAATTAATGATCACAGTGGCCTTTGGGGACCAACCCTTATCCCAATGTACGGTAAAGGCCATGATAGAACTGGAAAGTCGTGCCACGTGCCTGTGTGTTTCCGATGGCTCAAAATTGAGAGGTGCCCACAGAGGATTAGTGTTTTCATGCCTATGTTAATGGCAGTAATATCTTTAATCACAGCCGCTGGGCAACTGTGTCACATACATACACGCAACTTAATCTATTCTGGCTGTTGTCCTGGAGTCAAGGATCCTGTTGCTGAGCACCCTCAAAACCTGTGAGAGGGAGAGACGGGGGAAAAAAAAAAGTGTGCCAGACTAGCTGGCTGTTAGTTGATTTTATATTTTTTCAGTTGATCTATTTACATAATTTGCTGTAAAATGCAGTGTATTCTAGATTTGCATTCCTTAATTGTGTTTTTTTAATCCTCCAGTTCCCTATACACACATCACTTCACCCAATAACAGTAAAATAATACCATACATGGATTCAAAATTTCTCCAGCTCTCTTCATCTGTATCCTTCTTGAGGATACTTCTTCAATATGTTTCCTCCCTTGCCGATTTATGAATGACTGTACCATTAAGTGGTAACTACCTCCATATGCAGGTACCCCTTTGAGCTACAATATACATGGTATCAAACAATACAGCTCTAACATTCATCAGGCTTTACCTTCAGCTTATGTTTCCCGCCATTTATTTTCCCCGGGGGGGTTCCCTTACCACAGACTCCATCACCACCTAAGTTTTAGCTCAGCCTTCTTTCACATACACCAGCTGTCCTAACACATTACAATTTCACCTACTGGTTTAATCATAAAATTGCTCAAGATGGGCTTTGTGTATGTCATCCAATGGGCCCTTTCACTCTGTCCACTATTACTTCTCCCAGAGTCCATATTCTTTAATTTCTGTAACATTTTGACATATTAGCCCATCACACTTTTTATTTTGATTGTAATTCTTTTTATATTCCTTTCATTGTTTTCAAGTCAGTTTCTCTATGGATCTGTGTCACTGTTTTATCGTTTAAACTATGTTTGTGCGCTCTTCCAAGCTACATTAATCCTTTTGTCAAGTAGGTATACTTGTCTTCAGTGCATGTTTTGCATCTCTTGTAACATTCACTTTTGCATACTTACATCCGCATCCCAAGACCACGTCACACATTCTTGACTCCCACATGATCTTATCAAATGATCTATGAGGTTTTACTTATCTCTCCACGTTTGGTTCTGATGCCTTGGGTAGTGGTTTGAACACCAATTCAATCTTTCTTAAAACAAAAGACAAGGACACAAACATCACCAAGAGAAAGCTATCAGTTTGGTACTCTCATTTAAACTTTCTTTTCACTAAAATGCATTTTAACCACAATTGCCATTTCAACCCATTATTCTAACTTGTTTTTTCCTTCTGCCATCAGTCTCCACCTTTAATTACTTCATCTCATTCAATTTTGCAACTTAATTATTATCACCATATCTAATTCCAGAGATCTGTAGAGATTTGCAGTCCATGAAATATAATCCTATAATTTTTAAAACAGAAGTCAAACATTTTTCTTTAAAGTTACGTGATGACTCATTCTAGATATTGTTATATCTCTCTATGTAAATTTGTCCAAGTACAAAATTCTTATTCCCTTAAAGTCACTAACCATTTTTAGGTATTGAAACCATTGAGAATGTGTGTATGCACTTTATCATTTGTCATTATTAAACGCAACAAATTAGAAGAGACCGACCACCTCATCAACAAGGTATTCACAGGGATTAAATTCACAAGGGAAGAAGAAACCAACAATCAACTTCCATTTCTGGATGTTAAAGTAGAGCGTTTGACAAATGGGGAGTTCCAAACCTCAGTATGCAGAAAACCAAACCATACAGATCAAATCCTCAACTTCCACAGCAACCATCCGAACGTTCACAAACAAAGCTGCATTAGGACACTATTTAAATGGGCCAGGACACACTGTAACACTCCAGAACTACGCCGTGAAGAGGAAGAACACTGATACAAAATCCTCGCTTTAAACGGATATCCCTGCAACTTCATCCACAGATGCCTAAAACAACAGACAACAGCTGGAGGGCACAGTGCGACCTAACACACTGACCACACTGCCCTACATCAGGAACATATCAGAACTGACAACAAGTCTCCTAAGGCCACTAGGAATCATGGTGGTCCACAAGCCCACAACCACTCTACGACAAACACTTACAAGGATTAAAAGGCCCCATTCCCACAACATGCAAAACAAATGTGGTTTACAAAACACCCTGCCATGACTGCCACAAACATTACTTTGGACAGACAGGAAGGAAACTAGCCATCAGAATACATGAACATCAACTAGCAGCAAAACGGCACAATGAACTCTCCTTAATAACCTTCATTGTCTGAATGTACAGATATCAGTTTAACTGGGACAAAGTAACCATAGTAGCCCAAGCCAAACATAGACACGCATGGGAATTCCTAGAGGCTTGATTCTCCACCCATACTTCAATCAACAAACATACAGAATTGAATTCCATATATAAACTCATACAGATCAAAACCGCAAATGACAGTACTCACCATAACGTACAGGACAGTACAAATTCCAAGTGAAGTAGAACAACATCGCTTCATCGGAGTCTCCACTGATGATGTCACCTAGCATGGTGGAGAAACATCTGAATAAAAACAAGCCAGCTCGGCAAGCAAGTCAACAATATCATCCACCACCCGAGCTACGGATCTTTGCCAAAACTTTAAACTTTATCATTTCCCAGAACCCCTTTAAATTTTCAGATAACTATTCTATTTGTATGTTTTAGAATACCAGGGCATGTAACTCTGAATATAGTTTTTGTCATAATGCGCTTAAGGGTACCTTGACTCGGTAGTTTCGAGATTCCTGACACTCACTACAATTAATATTTCCACAGTACTTCCCCAGCATGGCTTGATGAGTTGAGGGTGCTTCATCCATCACTGTGTTGCAACGTTGAAATTTTGCAAGCATGCTCAGCCAGCAGAGTCCCCAATTTCTGAAAAAAAACACAAGCTCTATCCATTCCATATCAAGCAGAATGGCTTAATTAGTAATAATCTACTACGGATTCAAAAAACAGGAATGGGGCGTAAAATCCTGCATGTAATTATATCAGCCATCTCTCCTCTTCTTTGAAGGAAAAGCACACTCATTTGTTAAATTTGCCTTTCCTAAACTCCTCACCCACAAAGAGTTGCACTTTCAACATTCCAATGTCCCTTTCACTTGGATATTAACATGGAGTCAATCTTATCATCCAGAATTAAAGATTCTCTCGTGTCAAAACAGTATTTGGAAGCTCACTGTGGCCAGAAAATGAAATTGGTTATTTCTGGAATTAAAATTTACCCTGTCCAAATACAACATGAAGCCAATTCCAAATGTAAATTTTTACCAAGCTTTACAAACCAAATTTTTGAACCAACATTTCAATACAGATATTTTGCTTTAGACAACTACTGATGGTTTCTTAAAAGAATATTAGATTAACCATACCTGTTCCATACTAATACAGGCACACATCGGCACACACCACACTTTCAAATCACCAGACATTTCCAAAATATAAACTAAAAAACTTCAAGGTATCCCCAAATCTTGAGCTCCAGGGAACAAAAACAAAAACAAGAATAAAAATGCACAAATGGTACAATACGACATTTAGCAACCAACAACCAAAGGTGCATTCAAGCCAGACCACAGAGTTAACACTTCTACAAGGTTCAGTAAACTTGCACAGCGCAAAAACCTGGTCTCCAGTTCTCTCTTTTGGTTATAACCATCCCCTATCCTCTCTGGGGTCCTAATTATGCTAACATATTAGCTACAGACCCAAATCCAGAATCTGCCACATTCCACGCTGGAATACGGAAGGTCTCCAGAGCATCAGGTTGCTTTTTCCTTCTCTTACACATTTTCCCAAATCTCACCTTCATCGCCAAAAATGTCTTGGATCACAGATTATATTCAAGTGGCTCCTTTTGGATTTGGTTGCATGCAGTTAAGAGAAGGCTTGACAACAGCGATTTGCTTAAATATGAAAATTTATTGAGTAGTGATAAAGGACAAGAAAAAAAGGAACATTTATTAAGCAAATAAGAAGAATGAAAAGGAGAGGAAAAAAAACAATAAGCTTCATGCCCGTTTGCTTGTCAGGGACCCCTCGATTGACGGCTGAGGTTGTTCTTGGCACTGTTCACAATTCCAGTCCAAAGTGAAGTCCAGCAACTTGGAATGAAACTCTCTCTCTTATATCGTGTAACAAACAGACAGGCACAGAAAAACATGTTGATTGTGCCATCTTCGGCACATACAGGAATGTTTATAGGCCTCATTCAAGGTCATGCAGCTGTCGAATACCAACAACAATTTTAGCCCTTCAGCCCATCCTATATGGGGGTTGGGGAGGGTTATTTTAACAATCTGGCATGTAAATCATTCCTGTACTTGTGAATGATTATTTCATATTGTCCTGTGTTATGTTCCTGCTTATGTATAGTGTACAAAAATCAACTTGTAATGGAACAACTACTTGTGAAAATGGAAGTTGTTCGCATTTGGTACTGCCTGTTGTGTCAATCCAGTGAACACAGCAAGGCCGTACGACAATTGTGTTATGTCAAATGAACATAGTAAAGCTGTACAAAGAATACATTTTTCTGAATCCAGTGAGAAAAGCAAGACTGTTCTGTGAATAGATTCATGTCAATCCATTGAGAACAATACATCTGTACAGTGAATCCATTAGTTTCAAACCATTGAGCACAGTCAAACTATACAGTAAGTACATTAGTGTCAATCCAGTGAGCACTGTAACGACAGGCTGTAAACACATTACTGTCAATCTAAGACTATGTCTGTACAGTGAATTCATTAGTTTCAAACCATTGAGCACAGTCAAACTATACAGTAAGTACATTAGTGTCAATCCAGTGAGCACTGTAACGACAGACTGTGAACACATTACTGTCAATCTAAGACTATGTCTGTACAGTAAATACGTCAGTGTCAATCCATTGTAATGCCTAAGCCTGTACAATGTATAGGTTAGCGTCAATCCAGTGAGAACGGTAAGGCTGGATAATGAATACATTTGTGTCAATCGAATCAACACCTTTTGCCTGCACAATGAATACATTAGTGTCAATCCAGTGAACATATTGAGGCTGTGAAGTGAATAATTTTATCAATCCAATGAACACGTTAAGCCCAGGCAACGAATACCTTAGTGTCAAACCAATGAACACAAAGAATGTATCAGTGACAACCCAGTGGAGACAGTAAGACTAATGTACACTGATTACATTAGTGTCAATCCATGAAAACAATAAAGCCATACACTGAGTACACTGATGTCAGTCCATGGAAAAATAAGGCTGAACAGTGAATAACATAAGACAATAAGATATAGGAGCAGAATTAGGCCATTCAGCCCATCGAGTCTGCTCCACCATTTGATCATGGTTGTTATGTTTCTCAACCCAATTCTCCTGCCTTCTCCCCGTAAATTTTGATCCCCTCAGCAATCAAGACCCTATCTATCTCTGTCTTAAATACACTCAATGACTTGGCCTCCACAACCCTCTGTGGCAACGAGTTCCACAGATTAACCACCCTCTGGCTGAATAAATTCCTCCTCATTTCAGTTCTAAAGGGATGTCCCTTAACTGAGGTTGTGATCTCAGGTCCTAGGCTCTCCTACTGGTGAAAACATCTTCTCCATATCCAATCTATCCAGGCCTCTTAGTGTTCTCTAAGTTCAATCAGAGACCCCTTCATCCTGGTAAACTCCATTGATAACTGACCCACTACCCATGCCAACACCTTGCCTTTAACACCATGGGCTCTTATCTTATTTAGCAGAATTCTGTGTGGCACCTGTCAAAGCCAAATCCAAATAGATCACATCCACTGGCTCTCCTTTGTCTAACTGATCCATTACCTCCTCAAATAATTCAAACAGATTTGTCAGGAATGATCTTCCCTCTCCTCGATGAAGCCTAGCTGACTCAATCCGATTTTACCATGCATGTCCAAGTTCTCCGCAATTTCATCCTCAATAATGGACTCGGAAATCTTACCAACAACTGAGGTCAGGGTAACTGGCCTGTAGTTTCCTGTCTTCTCCCTCCCTCCTTCCTTAAATAGGAGTGTTACATAGCCACTTTCCAGTCCTCTGGTACCCACCCTGACCCAATGATTCCTGAAAGATCACCACCAATGCTGCTACAATCTCCTCAGCTGTGTCCCTCAGAACTTGAGGGTGAAGTCCATCTAGTCCGGGTGATTTATCCACCTCCAGACCTTTCAGATTCCCCAGCACCTTCTCCTTAGTGATGGCCACTACACTCACCTCTGTCCCAAATCTGGTATGTTGTTGGTATCTTCCACTGTGAGCATTGATACAAAGTACCTATTCAGTTCCTCTGCCATTTCTTTGTTCCCCATTTCTACTTCTCCAGCCTCATTTTCCAGCCTAATGATCACTCTTACCACTCTCTTACCTTTCAGATATCTAAACAATCTCTTGCACTTATTTTAATCTTACTGATTAGCTTACCCTCATATCTCAACTAAAAATGCACTAAGGAGGGAAAAGATATCTTCTGCTGGTTTTTAAAGGCTTCCCACTTATCTTCATCACATATATTACGTACACTACAATTGTGTCAATAGTGCCCACTCATAAGTGAACCAGAGAAAATTGTATCAAACAAAGAACTGTGAATCTGGAAATCTGAATCAAAAACAGAAATTGCTGAAGAAAATCAGCAGGTCTGGTTGCATTTGTGGACACCGAAGCAGAGTTGGTGTTTCAGGACCACTGACCCTTCAGAACACTTTTGAAGTTTTTTGTAAAAGGGAAAATGTGAGGTCGGTAAAAAAGACATTAGTGCACTCTGTGTGAAAATAATTTTGCACATTGTGTGTACATGTTATGGAATCATGGAATCCCTGCAGTGTGGAAGCAGGCCATTTGGCCTGTTGAGTCCACACTGACACCGAAGACCCACACAGATCCATTCCTCTACCCCTTCATTTCCCATGGCTAATCCACCTAACCTACACATCCCTGGACACAACAGGCAATTTAGCATAGCCAATCCACCTAAACTGCGCATCTTTGGAGTATGGGAGGAAACTGAAGACCCGGAGGAAACCCACGCAAACACAGGGAGAAAGTGCAAACTCAACACAGACAGTCACCCGAGGCTGCAAATTGAACCCAGTCACACTGGCACTGTGAGGCAGCAGTGCTAACCACTGAGTCACCGTGTTGCTAATCTTCAAAATAAAAGTGCTGTCTTGTGAAGAGTGTTGGTCTGTTGAACGCATTAGTACGTTATGTGAACAATCGTTTGAACATATTGGTCGCAACCTTGGACACAAATTAGCCAAATATTAGCTACATGAATCTTGGATGATGAAGATATTCGTACTCACCAGCTGATTACATTATGAATAGCATCGGTGACTGTTCGGTGAACAGATTAATGCCTATCATTAATACCCGTCAGTTAAACATATTAATGCATGTATTTGAACACATCAGTACCAGTCAGGTGAACACATCAGTGTCAGCCAAGTGAACACATCGGTGCCCATCAGGTAAAAAAATTGATATCCATCAGGTAAACGCATCAGAGCCAGTCAGATGAACATATCTATGTCAGCAAAGTGAACATATCAATGCTCGTCAAGTGAACACATCGACATCCGTCAGGTGAACACATCGATATCTATCAGGTACCCACATTGATACCATCTGTGAACATATCTGTGTCAGTCAGATGGACATATTGGTGCCAGTCAGGTAAACACTTCGATCTCCGTCAGGTACATACATTGATAGCCAGCAGGTGAACACATCAGTGCCAGTCTGGTGAACACATGGTGCCAATAAACGTGGAGCAGGAAAAGCACAGCTGGTCAGACAGCATCCGAGAAGTCAATGTTTCGGGCCAAAACCCTTCGTCAGGACTGGGGAGGGAGAGGGGAGCCCAGAAATAAATAGATGGAGGGGGGTGGGGCTGGGGGGAAGGTAGGTGAGATGGAGATAGATGGATGCAGGTAGGGGGTTATTATGGTTGGTCAGTGGGAAGGGTAGACCGGATCGGTGAGTCAGAAGATGGACAAGTTGGGGGTGGGGAGATTTTGAAGCTGGTGAAGTCAATGTTCGGGCCATTGGGCTGAAAGCTCCCAAGGTGAAATATCAGGTGTTGTTCCTTCAGTTTACATTTGGTCTCACTCTGACAGTGGGGGAGGCCAAGGATGGACATGTCACCAGGGAAGATGGAGAAGGAGTTAAAGTGGATGGTAACTGGAAGATCAGGTTAGTTGGTGCGTGCAGAGCACAAATGTTCTGCGAACTGCTTCCCAGGTCTGCATTTGGTCTCCCCGATATAGAGGAAAACACTTCAGCAGCAACAGATACAGTAGCTGAGGTTAGATCAAGTGCAGCTGAATCTCTGCCGGATTTGGAAGGATTGTTTGGGGCCTTGGATAGAGGTGAGAGGGGAGCTGTAGAGGCAGATGCAGCAACTCCTGCGGTTGCAGGGGAAGTACCAGGTGTGTTGGAGGGGTTGGTTGGGAGTGTGGAGCTGATGAGGGAGTTGCAGAGTGAATGGTCCCTGTGGAAAGCGGAGAGGGGTGGGGTGGGAAATATCTTTTTAGTGGTGAAGTCTGTTGGTGGCGGAAATGTCAGAGGATGATGCATTGTATTTGGAGGTTGCAGGGGTAGTGTGAGAGGACTAAGGGGACTCGATTCTTATTATTGTTGGGGGGAGAGGGTTTGAGGGCAGAAGCACGGGAAATGGAGGAGATGCGGTTGAAGGTGTCCTTAATAACAGAGGAGGAGAAGAAACTACAGTTCCTAAAGTAAGAGGATATCTGGGAAGTCCTAGAGTAGAACGACTCATCCTGGGAGCAATAGCGGCAAAGGAATTGTGAGTATGGGAAAGAATTTTTGCAGGAGGGTGGATGAGAGGAGATTTAGTCGAGATAATTGTGGGAGTCAGTGGGTTTGAAATGGAGGTCAGTGGTGATTAGATTACCAGAGATGGAGATGGAGAGATCCAGGAAGGTGTCAGAAATGGTCCAGATGAATTTCAGGGCATGTTGGAAGGTGTTGGCGAAGTTGATGAACTGTTCAAGCTCCTTCTGGGAGCAAGAGGCTGCACCAATACAGTCATTGATATAGCAGAGAAAGAGTTGAGGGTTGGTGCCAGTTTAGTTGTTGAAGAGGGACTGGTTCCATGAATTCTACAAAGAAGCAGGCACAGCTTGGACCCATGCAGGCATCTGTAGCTACCCCTTTGGTTTGAAGGAAGTAGCAGGAATCAAAGGGAAAATTGTTGAGGGTGAGAACCAGTTTCGCCAAGCAAATGAGAGTGTCAGCAGAGGAGGACTGTTTGGGCCTATGGGAGAAGAAGCAGAGGACTTTTAAGCCATCCTTGTGAGGGATGCAGGTATATAGGGACTGAACGTCCATGGTGAAAATGAGGTGTTGGAGGCCAGGGAATTGAAAGTTTTGGAAAGGATGGAGGGCGTGGGCTGTGTCCCAAATCTGGGTAGGGAGTTCCTGGTCCAAAGGAGAAAGAACGGAGTCGAGGTAGGTGGAGATGTTAACGGTGGGGCAGGAGCAGGTAGAGACAATGGGTCAACTGGAGCTGTTGGGTTTATGATTTTGGTAGAACATAGAAACACGTAGTGCAGCGTTGAGGAACTATCAAGCTGGAGGCTCTGGACGGGAGATCTCCTGAGATGATGAGGTTGTTGATGGTCTGACAGCTTGGTAATCAGAGATGGGATCGTGATGAAGGGGTCGGTAGGAGGAAGTGGCAGAGAGTTGGTGTCTGGCCTCGATGTAGAGGTCAGTTCGCCATAGTACCACAGTGCACCGCCGCCCCCAAACCATCGCCCACCCCCCCACCCCTAACCTCCCCCTTGTCAGTGTGTTTAATGGTGAGGTTGGGTTGGAGCGAAGGAAGTGCAGTGCTGCGCATTTTGATGGGGCAAGGTTGGAATAAGTGATGGGTGGAGAGATTCAGGTGGTTGATGTCACACATCGGTGCCAGTCAGGTCCACTGGATACACAGAGCGACAACAGTCTTCACCTCTATGCAACGGGGTCTTTGTGGTGAATTGGCTGCCGACAATCCTTGCCGGCTCATTTACTCATTCTCTCATGTGCTTCTAGAGCAGAGCACTGCAGCAATGGAAATTCCAGAGGGTAATCTTCCGTGAAGGTCAGAGTGGGACTGGATTTTAATGTATGGTGAGTGTGAGTGGAGTTGGAGGCCAGAGGAATGACTTGGCATTCCACTTTCCACACTCACATGCTGAAAGGAGACACTGGGAAAAGACCCTGTGGTGGGAATTCTGTCCCCAAATTCCCAAATCCAATTCCATGGGTAAAGTGCAATTACAACTCACATCACTGCTGTTGTTCAGCCACTCCCACCTGAAAGAATCTCAGCACCAAGGCCTCTACCTATTACCAAACAGGATTTATGCTGAATTACATACACTTTTGCAGAAAGCATTCATTTTCCAATCCAGATTTAAAAACAGTGCACTACAAGAAAGTGACACCTTTCCACATTAGAGAGAAAACTTGACACACTCACGTTTGACTGTCAGCTCGTAGAAGGCACTGGATTTACTGAACGGGTTTTGTATGAAACAACCGTATATGCCAGAGTCCAATTCCTGTGCATTTTGGATGACCAAAGTCCTGTTATCGTGGATCAATCTGTATCGGTTATTACCAGCAGCTTCTGTTATCGCAAGCCATGTGACAGACTCGACTTTCCCTGATACTGTACAGGTCAATGCAATTATACTGTTTTCCAGGCTGGAATTGCTGGATATGTCAGGTTTGCCAAGCAGTTCTGGAAAGAGATGAAACAGAGAATTTTAATATTCAGGACAGAGTGCTAACCCACATAGTCCTTCCACAGTCACAACTTGGGTCAGAAGTTAATCCTGGATAATAATGTGGTGTCCAGAAAACAACTACAATCAAAGTCTCCAACCAAATCTGCTCAGAGGACACAGACCAGCAATCTCATTCCAGGGAAACATGAAGATGATCAGTGTTGAAAATGGACACAGTAAGCGATGGGCGAAAGCTCATTGATGGAGCTGCATTTGGAATCTTGAAAGTCCTTCAGCTATTGTTTGCAAATTGGAAATTAAACCCTGGATATTGGGCACAGAGATCTTGGTGAGGCACATATCTAACCTTGTGAAGATTTGCAAGTCCCCACTCAGTACACCGGCCTCAACTGATCCACTCAGGAATAATGAGAGTTCCAAAATGACTAGGAGCTGCTGGGAGACTGGGAATGCTACATTCATCTTCCATATATGAGCGATAAGTGTGGAAGTAAACATTCAATTAAGTTCTCAAAAAAAGTCATGGACTTAAAGGATGTTTCTCTCTGCACAGATGCTACCAACCTGGTGAATTGGGTTTTTATTTTAGCTTTCTGTCTGTTATACTTTGATCTTGTATTACAATAAGTAGATCATGAGCTCTATCAAACTGTGACGTTGAGAAGAAGGCTGGAAGTGCTTCGTGAAATATGAGCAGGAGCTGGAAATTAATGGAAGACTCAACAGCCAGTGGCTTAAAACAGAGCTAATTAGTTCTCAATTCTGTGATATCAGTGACACACAATTACAGAGTAGCATCCCATTCCTATGTTAAAGGAGCCACTCTCCTGGCCCAGGATGAGGGAGAACAAATTGAAAGTTAGGAGACATTATTTGTGTCAGCTGTGGTCTTGCACTTTGTCCAGGAGTTGAGCCTTGTTTGACAATAGGCATTGATGGCTGTAGAAATCACCTTCTAATGAATAGTCCCAGTCTACATACTAGCATCCATACAGAGCAGCAGGAAAGTGGAGAAAGGCTGAAGTTGGCCAAATGAAGAAAAATAACACAACCTACTCCTCGCTTCATCCGAGTGAAGAATTTTGACCCAGTAATTCTTTCAGTCCTGAGTGAGAGAATGGAAGAAAAATGCAGAAGTTGGGAGGAGAGGTAGAGATGGAGAAAGGGAGAGGGAGATATGACAAGGAGGGGAAAGGAAGAGGGAGAAATGAGAGCGAGAAGCTGGAAGGGTACTGGAAAATACGAAGTGGAAAATGGAAGGGGTAATTGAGAGACAGGAGAAGTTAAGAGAGGAAATGTGAGACAAGAATGAGTTGTAGAGGGGACATGAATATCTACAGATTTCCTCAATGTCCTCTGTTGAGGGAATGGGAAACCCCCAGGATTGCTACATCATTTTTTAAAATTCATTTGTGAAATATAGCATTGCTAGCTGCCCAGATTTATTGCCCGCCCCGAGTTGTGCTTGAGAAGGTAGTGGTAAGCTGCCTTCTTGAACTGCTGCAGTCCACCTGCTGTAAGTTGATCTACAAGGCCCTTAGGGAGGGAATTCCAGGATTCTGACCCAGAGACAGTGAAGAAATGGCAACATATTTCCAAGTCAGGACGGACAGTGTCATGGAGGGGAACTTGAAGGTGGTAGTGTTTCCATGTATCTGCTGCCCTGTCCTTCTAGATGGAAGTGGTCGTGTACTTGGAAGGTGCTGTCTGGAGAGGCTTGGTAACTTTCTGAAGTGCATTGTGTAGATAGTACGCGCTGCTGCTACTGAGTGTGAGTGGTGGAGGGAGTGGATGTGGAGCCAGTCAGGCTGGCTGCTTTGTACTGGATGGTGTCAAGCTTTTTGAGTGTTGTTGGTGCCATCAAAGCAAGTTGGGAGTATTCCATCACACTCCTGACTTGTGCCTTGCAGACAGTGGACAGGTTTTGGGGATCAGGGGGTGAGTTACTCCCCACAATGTTACTAGGCTCTGACTTGCTCCTGTAGCTGCTGAGTTTATGCGGTGAGTCCATTGAGTTTCTGGTCAGAATGTTGACAGTGGTGACCATCATGTGACTGTACAGGGAAGAGATGTTCCCTGTGGTGAACATCCAGCCAATATTCATGGTGCACAACAACAACTGGTATTCATATAACATCTTTAAACATAATAAAATATCCCAAGACATTTCACAAAGACATAAAACAGAACATCAGAACAAACTGCATGAGGAGATGTTTGGATGGACGAGCCAAAGCCTGTTCCAAGTGGAAGGTTATAAGGTGTGTCTTAAAGGAGGAAAGTGAGGGAGAGGTGGAGAAGAGTAAGGAGGGAATTCCAGAGCTTATGGTCCAGGCAGCTAAAGGCATAGCCACCAATGGTCCAACAATAAAAATGAGGGCTTCACCAGAATTAGCGAATTTGCAGAGGGATGCAGGGATGGAGGAGCTTGTAGAGATAGGAAAGGTCAAGCCCAAGAGGGATTTGAAAACATGGAAAAGAATTTTTAAAATCGAGGAACTAGTGGCGATAGACGTGATGCAGGGACGTGGGCAGCAGAATTTTAGATAACCTCATTGCCAGAGAGTGAATCGGGGAGCTCGTAAGGTGTGTTTGGGAATAAACAAACCTGGAACTAACAAAACGTGGATGAGAGTTTCAGCAGCAGATGAGCTGCGGGAGGAGGAGAGTCAGTTGATATCACTCAGGCAGTAACAGATTGTCTTGTTGAGGGTGCACGTATATGGTTAAAACTCATTCTAATAGCAGATATTCACTGTAGAAGACAAAGAATATCTCAGAAATAACTGACAAATCAGGAGCTGAAAGGAGGATAGGAGCATAAAATAACTGCAGTTATAAGGGCAACATCTTGAGGAATTTAATAGAACTAAAGGTCAACAAATCATCACATCTTATATTTTATGGTCTTTCGAAAAATGTCTGCTGAGATCATAGATATAATTTTTACCAGGGAGTGGGATAGAATGGATGGTGAAGGAGTGGAGCTTATGACGGGTCTGAAGACAATGGCCTCAGTCTTCCCAAAGTTTGATTCAAGGAAATTTCCGCTTATCTAATACTGGATATGGGATAAGAACCTGAGAATGGACAGAGTGAGTGAGGGGTTGCTGCTGGACGAAGAATATCTCTCAGTTAGACCTCTATCCCTGTGTGCAGCAAATTACTTCAGAACAAGAGTGGTAAAAAGAGACAAACTTACTTAATTAATGAAACATAATCAAATAGGCAATATGAGCTGTGCTTACTGTACACATGGAGAGTCACTTCACTTATGACGCGAACATGATGACGGCTAATAAATTTATAGATACCGGTGTCGGATTCCTGTACTTTCTGCAGGACAAAGCTCAAAGCTGATTCATCAACCTGAATTCTACTTTTGTACTTCCTTGTGACATCAACAACTGGTCTAGACTCTTTGTTGAATGATACAACGTCTGAATTTATGTGGTTATAAAAAATCCAAATTGATATTGTATATGTTTCAGGATGCTGTGGTCCAGGGAATGTGACATCACTTCCTGCAGCAGCTAAAATGACGGATTTTTCTGGAACTGAGAGAAAACACATTCTATAGAATCACTGAAGAAACACCAGCACAGACTGGACAGGTCTCAGGAACTGCTGTTGAGACAACACGGATCCTGACCCTGTCCCCATCATTCCTGAAACCAGGTAAATACTTGTTCTGACAAAACCAGAAATGGACTGACATTTTGAGCTGTATACATTTTCAGTATAGGAGCAAAGAAGTCTTCCTGCAGCTGTATATGACCTTGATGATACCATACCTGCAGTGTAAGATGCGGTTTTAATCTCCTTACTTCAGGAAAGATACACTGGGGTAAATGCAGAGCAGCAAAAGTTCACCACACTGATTCCTGGGATGGCAGGTTTGTCCTTTGAGGAGGGGTTAGTTTGGCTGGGCCTGTATTCACTGGAGTTTAGAAGAATGAGAGGGTAATCTCATTGAAACATACATTCTGGCAGATCCGAACAGACTGACTGCATGGAGGATGTCTCCCCTGGCCAGGATAAGGGGTTGTGGTCTCAAAATATGAGGTTGGCCATGTTGGACTGAGATCAGAGAAATTTCTTGACTCAAATGATGGTGAACCTGTGGAATTCTTAACTCCAATAGGTTATCAGGCCAAGTCACTGAATATATTTAAGAAAGAAGTAGATTTCCATCGACTGAAGTTGTCACGGACGAGAGGGAGTGGGAGTATGTTGTTAAGATATAGGATCAGTCATGATCATGTTGGTTGTGGACTGGGTTCGTTAGGCTGAAAAGCTTCACTTTGCTCCTATTTTATATGTTTCTGTTTTTATTTACCCAAGTACAGGACTCATCAGGTTTGTTGAAGGCATTCTTGCTGTGTTGCCAAACAGGTTTCTACACCAAATCTGATCAAGCTAACCACATTAATTATAAATATAAACAGAAAATGCCAGAGAAATTCAGCAAGTCTGGTAGCAGTTGTGAGAGAGAAACAGAGTGAATGTTTTGAGCCTCATATGACTGTTCTTCAACTGGGCTTGAAACATTAAGTCTGTTTCTCTCTAGACAGATGCTGCCAGAACCTGCTGAGCATCTTCAGAACCTTTTGCTTTTATTTCAAATTTCCAGTATCCGCAGTATTTTGTTTTCAAATGCCACTGTATTAATTGCTGTTCCCATCCCTTTAATGTTTGACGTCCACTACCTCTTACTACATACTGTCTCAGGAACATTTCTCCACTCAGTGGATATCCTGGAATTTATCAGCATACCTAACACAGGTGCCACTTTAAAAGGCCACTGTGCACCCAGACAAACACTAATAATCCAAAGCTGCCCTGTAGATTCCTGACCTTTGCCCTAGATATCGCAGACAGGGGCAAGTTAGCCCTCCACTTTGTAGACAGGGTCCTGGATCTTCTGCTGGATGAAGTAGTGCAGAGGCGGAAGTTACTTTTTGTTCAGGGTCAGGAGTGCAGGCCATGCCGGCTGGAGGAATGCCCAGCAATGTAGGAAGAAAGATAAAAACCTACTCCAATCTGCCAATGTTCTAAGTGATAAGCCTGTGGAATTTCACCACCTTCTCTCTGATACCTCACACTCTGTCTCTGCTGCTGCACTCACCTCCTACTTATGTTCTCTCCCACTCACTGCAGGCAATGTCTTCCCCACTCTATCTCACTCACTACAACCTGTGATACCATTAACCCTGCATATCTTCTGTGCAACCTACTCACTTTACTCAGGCCACCTCCCCACCTGCACCAACAGTAATGACTGTGCTATCCACGTCTATTTCCCATAATATCTGTCTCCCTCTCTCTCTGTCTCTCTCGTTCCAAGAGAAAAACAGCTCCGAATAGGTCAGAAAGAGTAAAGATGATTGGTGTGGTGCACATTGTTAAGCTCCTCACCACTTTTGAGAAAAAACTCCGGACTTCACCCACACTGAGCACACCCTGGACTGATACTGGAGGCTGCACTTAACTTACTGTGTCAGGATCCCCTGAGCAAAGGCTATCCTCCTTGTTTTGACTGAGGCCTGCTGACAACAAAAGAAATATCAAACCAAGGAGCAGGAGTAGGCCATTTGGTCCTTTGAACCTGCTCCACCATTCAATATAATCATGGCTGATTATCCTGCTCAGTACCCCCTTCATTACTGATGCATAGTAGCAGCAGAATGTACTATCTACAAGATGCACCGCAGATCCTCAGACTGCAGTCTGAGTTCAGGATTCTCTTCTGGTTAACATGCAGGTTCACTTGGCAGTTCGGACAGAGTTACAGTGTGAAAGCAGGGATATGCTGCTGAGGCTGTATAAGGTTCTGGTTAGAATGCAATGGAATACTGAGAGTCATTTGGACCCCGTATCTGAGGAAAGATGTGCTGACCTTGGTGCGGGTGTCCAGAGGATGCTCACAAGAATGATCCCAGGCATGATGGGCTTGTCATGAGGAACAGTTAAGGACTCTGGGTCTGTACTTGACGGAATTTAGAAGGATGAATGAAGGGGGCGATGCCTGAAACCTACAGAATCCTGAGAGGCCTGGATAGAGTTAAAGTGGAGAACATGTTTCCACTGGCACGAGAGACTAGGACCCAAGGAGGGAGGAGTCTAAAACCTCTCTGGAGATGGAGATAACAAGTGTGGG
>JAHRHZ010000213.1:665351-684147 GCA_024137785.1 Ginglymostoma cirratum | reverse complement strand
TATCCCGCACCGTCTAATCCCACTCAATCCCCAAACCCTTTAATATCCCGCACCGTCTAATCCCACTCAATCCCCAAACCCTTTAGTATCCCGCACCGTCTAATCCCACACAATCCCCAAACCCTTTAGTATCCCGCACTGTCTCTAATCTCAGTCACGTCCTGGTTGTAATAACATTATCTTTTCCTTATCACAGTGAGGTGCAGTCCATGTCGAGGAGGGAATCTGCCTCTTTATAATCCTCTCCCGGAATTTACTGCGGTCCAGTTTTTTTTTGGATTCTGACTCGGGATTATCAGGGATCCCGCTCCCGGCTGATCCCGCCCCCCGGGTGATCCGCCCCCAGATGATCCGGTCCCGGTTGATCCCGCCCCCGGGTGATCCGGTCCCGGGGATCCCCCTCCCTCTCACCGCCAGCCCCGGGCCCAGCTTTTTCCGTCTCTTCACCAAGCGACAGCGACCGTTATCCCCGGGGATTCCGCACCTCAACCGCACGGAGCGGACCTTGGGTGAGGGGGCGGGGCCACCGGCCGCGTTTTCTGGGCGGACGGTCTCTCCCGTGACGTCCGGCCAAGGGGGCGGGGCCTGGTTAATTGGGTGGGGCCTGATGGTCGGTGCATGGACTGAATGAAGGGGCGCGGCCTGGGCAAGCGGTGGTGTCAATTCATAGATAACAAGGTGTGGGGCTGGATGAACACAGCAGGCCAAGCAGTAAAGCTTGACGTTTCGGGTCTAGACCCTTCATCAGAAATGGGGGAGGGGAAGAGGGTTCTGAAATAAATAGGGAGAGATGGATAGAGGAGACAGACAAGGAGCCAGTAAAGGTGAGTGTAGGTTGGGGGGTAGGGAGGAGATAGGTCAGTCCAGGGAGGACGGACAGGTCAAGGGGGCGGGATGAGGTTAGTAGATAGGAGATGGGGGTGGGGCTTGAGGTGGGAGGAGGGGATAGGTGAGAGGGAAAACAGGTTAGGGAGGTGGAGATGAGCTGGGCTGGTTTTGGGATGCGGTTGGGGGAGGGGAGATTTTGAAGCTTGTGAAATCCACATTGATGCCATTGGGCTGCAGGGTTCCCAGGCTGAATATGATTTGCTGTTCCTGCAGCCTTCGGGTGGCATCATTGTGGTATTGCAGGAGGCCCAGGATGGACATGTCGTCTGAGGACTGGGAGGGGGAGTTGAAATGGTTCGTGACTGGGAGGTGCAGTTGTTTGTTGCGAACTGAGCGCAGGTGTTCTGCAAAGCGGTCCCCAAGCCTCCGCTTGGTTTCCTCGATGTAGAGGAGGCCACAACGGTTACAGCGGATGAAGTATACCACATTGGCAGATGTGCAGGTGAACATCTGCCTGATGTGGAAAGTCTTCTTGGGGCCTGGGATCCTGGGTGTGTCAGGTCAAGGAGGCGGGGATGAGAGGGAGGGTTGGTCATGGGATTAGGCAAAGTGTGGGAGGGAAGAGATTTTGAAATTGGTGAAATTCACATTTAGGCCATTGTGCTGTAGGCTCTTGAGGCGGAATATGAGGTGCTGCTCCTCTAGTATGCGGGTGGTGTCGTTGTGACACTGGAGGAGACACAGGGTGGACATGTCACCCAGGGAGTAGCAGGGGCTGTTGAAATGGCTTGCAACCAGAAGGTGAGATAACAAGGTGTAGAACTGGATGAACACAGCAGACCAAGCAGCATCAGAGCAGCAGGAAAGCCTAGACCCTTCTTCAGTTCCTACTATCTCTGCAACCAGAAGGTGTTGTCGTTTGCCGCGAACAGAGCATTTTGTGGAGCATCTGGAGGAGCAGCACCTCATATTCTGCCTCAGGAGCCCATAGCCCAATGGCCTGAACGTGGATTTCACCAGTTTCAAAATGTCCCCACCAGTAGCGTCATTCCCACCTCCTTGACCTGACACAACCTGTCCACCTTCTCTCTGTCACCCTTCCACCCCTCCCACCTCACTGACCAATCCCCACCACTCCCTACCTGTACTCCCCTATCACCATCCCACCTACCTTCCCTGGTCTCACCACTCCTCTGAGCTCTCTTCCCCCTCCCCATTCATGGGGAGGTTCATGGTCATCATTAGACTCTTAGTTCTAGATTTTTTTAAATTGAATTCAAATTCCACCATCTGCCATGGCGGATTCAAACCCAGGTGCCCAGCGTGTTACCCGGTCTCTGGATTAACAGTCCAGCAATAATACCACTAGGCCATTGCCTCGAATAGCAAGAACTGTAGATGCTGGAGTCAGAGTCAATATAGTGGAGCTGGAAGACCAGAACAGAAAAGTCGCATCCCACCTCCATTTCCCCCAGCCCCACACCCTCCATCTATATATTCCCGAGATCCCTTCCCCATCCCAGACCCGATGAAGGATGTAACCAGAAACATCGACTTTCCTGCCACCCCTGTGACTCTCGGGTATGTGTTGATTGAGGGGGCGGGGCGTCAGTTAGAGGACTGTAATGGGAAGGGACAGGGGTTGACTCGTGTCCTTAGGAATGGTCAATCAACCTGAAATGTTCACTCTGATTTCACTGCACATAGACCTGTGGAGCTTTTCCGGCAAGCGGGGCCAGCTCGGTGGGCGTGGCCATCCCAGGGAGGGGGTGTGTCTGTCCTGCATGGGGGGTGTGGCTTTCCTGGGTAGGGGTTGTGGCTGCCCCAGGGTGGGGCTGGCTGAGGTGTCAATCATGCTGTCCCGGTTACCTGAAAGGAGGGAACCTGGACAGAGGAGATGAAGGAGCCGTAAAGTGCTGATGATGAAATGGATCATCTGAGCAAACTCTTGTGGGCCACTGCCATTCTACTGTTTGTACCCATGAAGCCAATATTGTTTTGTTTGTCTGTGTAACACAAGTCAGCATATAGATTTTGATAGAGTTCCTACACCTGGAAGCAAGCCATTTGGCTGATCAAGTCCACACTGACCTTCTGAAGAGCATCCCACCCAGATCCAACCCCGATCCCATCCCTGTCACCCTGCATTTCCCATGGCTAATCCACCTAACCTACACATCCCTGGAGACTATGAGCAATTTAGCATGGCTACATCATGTAACCTGCACATCTTTGGTCTGCGGGAGAAGACCGGAGCACCTGGCAGAAACCATCGCACACATGGGGAGAACATGCAAACTCCACACAGACAGTGACCCTGGCGCTCTAAGGCAGCAGTGCTGCCATGTCAACTCACACGTTGACAGTTCATATATGTTACTTGTGATTAGAATTTACTTGTCTATGCTAAATCATTTTTGTTAAGTAAACAAATCTGGTCAGTGTTTTCTGATCATGTGCTGTGATATTTAAATTGGAGATTTTGAGTTTGATTACATCATAAATTTTTCTGGTGACCTGGGAACTGTGAGATTTTGAGAACGAAGGGTCTGTTTCCGTGCTCTATGACTCTGACTTCATAGTCAATGCACTTTCCCCAGCAGATAATTACATGAACATCTACACCCTTACAAATACTCAAACGACAGGAAATGGTCTGCCTGTCTCCATGATACAGTCCCTTGTTCAGCTGGCACAGCTACCATCAGTTTATTTTTGGCATACTTCTGCATTCACTTGATGCTATTGTTATGTGCCTCAAAGAAGGATTTGTTCTGTCATGTTTCTTATGAAAGCAAGTGTTGTAAACTTGGAGTTGAGTGTGTTCTCTCTCTGTCTCTCTCTCTCTCTCTGTTTTCTCTTGATGTTCTTTCCTCCTGGACTAGAGAATTGCATATGAGATAATCTGAATTTGCTTTTGCCAAGAGTATGTTTATGGATGTTACTGTATTGGAACAGTTGGTGTTTAGTAGCTAAAAAATCCTATTATTCTGTTAAGTTTTCCAGTAAAGTTGTTCCATTTCTTCTTTCTTTTGTTTGTATTTTAACTATAGTATAAGAATAAAATGTGTTTTGCTTTAAGTCAGGTAGTCTGACCAATCGAATTGCATCTAGAACACAATGCCGTCCATTTGCCTTTAAAAATAAATAAAAGTTTGAGTCGAGGCTATCTTATTGATATCTTTTGAGGGGGTTTGATCTGGTCCATAACAATCTCTTTTTAATTAATACCTCTTCCTGAGACTCCAAACCAGATGCTATCTAAGTTCACTTACACCTTAACACATGTTCCTGAAACCTTTGCAGTGTTAAGCCTTGTGGAATGTTTTCCTCTCTGACACCTTTGTGGCCTATTGTTTCTTGAGCTTCCCCTTCTGAAGTTTGAAGGCACTCTGCCGTTCTAGCCTAACTCTTCTGGAGAATGCGAAACAGCTCTGCTACTGTCACAGTTCAAAAGACCTGCTTCTGTTTGAAAGGAAAACTGTACACTGCCTTTCTAAAATGAGCTTGATTCTGTTTTTGATTCAGTATGTAACTGGATCCCTCTTGCTCAGCAACAGCTCAATTTTTTTCTCTCTCTTCTACTCTTGTTTATAATACACTGAATTATTCACCCCAGGGCTTTTAAAAGTCTCAGAAGTCACACGATACCAGGTTATAGTCCAACAGGTTTATTAGAAATCGTAAGCTTACAGAGCAATGTTTCTTCATCATGTGAAGTGAAGAAAAGCACACAGGCACAGAATTCACGACAGAGACATCAATTAGCAGAGAGATCAAAAGATCATACAAATGGTGTGAGTGGACAGGCTGAATTAAAGTCTCTGCAGGTGATCAAAAGTCTCATACAGTGTGAGTAAAGTGTTAACAGCTGAATAGCAAGTGAAGGGAGGACCTATAATCCAAATGACAAATGCAGTGAGATAATTATAAATAATTAAAAATAAGGTGGTGCTGGAGACAAACCAAATGGCTAGAATAACATGATAGGTATAAGAGTCGCATGCTGAGCGTCTAACCAAAGTAACAAGTACTTTACTTAACCTGACTAAGGATCAGCACAACATAGGTTTTTGACTTCAAATAAACCTGCTGGTCTGTAACATGGTGTCCTTTGACTTCTGACCTTCCCCACCCCAGTTCAACACCGGCACCTCCACATCATGGCTACCATTTAAAAATCTCATTTAAATACATGCTAACAACCCTCCAAACAATTCTACTCCACTCTGAGGAGTCAAAAAAATGAAATTAAAGTTATGTATTTACACATTAAATATAGAAATACAAATGAAACTTGAAATGAAAGCTATACATAATTTCTACACATTAAAACCCAAGCATCAACATAGCAGTAATAATAGAAACACAAGATACAGAGAAAATAGGCGCGGGAGTAGGCCATTTGGCCCTTCAAGCCTGCACCACCATTCTTTATGATCATGGTTGACCATGCAATCTCAGTATCCCATTCCCACTTTTTTCCTATACCCCTTGATCACTTTGGCTGCGAGGGCCATGTCCAGCTCCCTCTTGAATAGATCTAATGAACTGGCCCGAATATATTCCTGTGGGAAAGCATTCCACAGGTTCATAACTCTGGGTGAAGAAATGCTTCCTCATCTCGATCCAGAATGGCTTACCCCTTATTCTTAGACTGTAATCCCTAGTTCTGGACTTCCCCAACATCGGGAACTATCTTCCCGCATCTAACCTGCCCAGTCCCATCAGGATTTATTTGTTTCTACAAAATTCCCCCTTCATTCTTCTAAATTCCAGTGAGTAAAAGCCCAGTTGATCCAGTCTTTCCTCATATATCAGTCCTGCCATCCCGGGGATTAGTCTGCTGAACCTTTGATAGACTCCCTCAACAGCATGAATGTTCTTCCTCAGACTAGGACATTGAAACTGCACACAATACTCAAGGTGTGGCCTCACCAAGGCCCTGTAGTACTGCAGCAAGACCTCCTTACTCCAATATTCAAATCCTGTCACTATGAAGGCCAGCATACCATTAGCTTTCCTCACTGCCTGCTGCACCTGCATACCAACCTTCAGCGACTGTTCCACCATGACCCCCAGTTCATGTTGCACTTCACGTTTTCCTAAATTGCGACCATTCAGATAATAATCAGCCTTCCTTTTTATGCAACCAAAGTGAATAACCTCACATTAATCCATATTAATATCATAACCATTCCTGTGGTCCTTGAGGTGCTGGTGTGGTTACTGCAGAGTAAGTAGTTGCTCCTGTGGGATACAAAACTCATGTCTCCTGTTGGTTGTGCTGTCCTGCACATGGGAGGTGGTGCCAATGCTGATGAGAATGTGTCAATTAGAGTGATTTGTGACAAGTTAGCCTGTGGCACAGGGACATGATTAAAACTTGCATTTCATCAAAGAATAGTAGCAGCACAGAAGGGGCCATTTGTCCTGTGAAGAAAGTAATCTGCATGGTCAGGACAAGGGAGATATTTCTGGAGTGAACCCTAGAGAGAGTGAATAACTGGGAATTTGGGGAAGTGATAGGAAGTGCTGTTTCAGTTAGGCTAAAATAAAAAAAGTTTTCAGAGTGAGGGTTGAATAGGAGAGGAGATATAGTGCAGATTGTGAGGCCTATTTGCTCTGAAAGTAATGGAGCTGTGAGGTAAAAGTGACAATCTTTGACATCAAGGTTATATTCAACCCAATGTGGCATCAAGGAGCACAAGCAAAACTGGAATCAATGGGTATCAGGGGGCCAGCTCTCAGCTGGTTAGAGTCATACCTAACACATGGGAAGATGGCTGTGAATATTAGAGAATAGTCATCTCAGTTCCAGGACATCTCTTCAGGAGTTCCTCAGCATAGTGTCCTCGGCCCAACCATCTTCAGCTGTTTCATCAATGACCTTCCCTCCATCATAAGATCAGAATTGGGGATATTCACCAATTATTGCACAATGTTTAGCACACTTTATGACTTTACAGATACTGAAGCAGTCAATGTTCAAATGCAACAACATCTGGACAATATCCAGACTTAGGCTGACAAGTGACAAGTTTTTTTTTCTGACCTAGGCCCGAAACGTCAAGCTTTCCTGCTCCTATGATGCTGCTTGGCCTGCTGTGTTCATCTACACCTTGTTACCTCTTAAGTGACAAGTAACATTTGTGCCAGATAGATGCCAGGCAATCTCCAATAAGATATAATCTAATTACCACTGCTTTACATTGAATGGTGTTACCATCTCTGAATCCCCACCTATCAATATCCTTGGGGTTACCATTGATCTGAAGCTGAACTGGACTCACCACATAAACACAGTGACAACAAGAGTAGGTCGAAGGTTAAGAATAAGGAGGCGGATAACTCACCTCCTGACTCCCCAAAGCCTGTCTATCAAACAATAAGCTACAAAGTGTCAGAGAGGAAAACATCCTACAAGGCCTTTAACTGCATAGGTTTCAAGAACACGAGTTAAGGAGTAAGTGAGCTTGCAAACAAGGCACAAGTCAGGGATGTGATGGAATATTCTCCACATGCCTGGATTGGTGCAGCTCCAGCAACATTCAAGAAGCTTAACACCGTCCAGGACAAAGCCGCCCATTTTGGGACCACATCCACAAACGTCTTATCGCTCCACCACTCACACTCAGTTGCAGCAGTGTGTGCTATCTACAAGATCTACTGCAGAAATTCATCCAGGCTCCTCTGACAGCACCTTCCGAACTCACAATCACTTCCATCTAGAAGGACAAGGCCAGCAGATACATAGGGACAAAACCTGGCAAGTTTCCCTCCAAGCCATTCATCCTGACTTGGAAATATATCACCATTTCTTTAGTGTCACTGAATCAAGATCCTGGATTCCCTCCCTAACAGCACTGTGGGTCTACCTACAGCACATGGACTGCAATGGTTAAAGAAGGCAGCTCACCACCACCTTCTCAATGGTAACTAGGAATGGGCAATAAATCCTAGGACCAACCAGTGACGCACACGTCCCATAAATGAAAAAAAAAGTAATGAGTACACGAGAAGCAGTGGATGGATAGTTTTGTCAGTATTTCCAATCTTTAAAATGAAAGTTGGCTGCATGTTTTGTGTTTAAGTCTAGATTTATTTTTAGGAACACAGCCCATCAAGCCTGCCTATCATTTAATATATTCATGGCTGATCAAACACTTTCACACACCCCATCCCTCTAATCCATTTTCTTTTACCGTTGCTAATCAGAAATCTATCAATCTCTAACTTATAAATACTCAAAGACTATGGTAGAAAATTCCAAAGGTTCTGAGTAAATTAAAGAATTTCCTCATCTTGGACCTAACTGTCATCTCCTTTTCTTTTTAGATTTTGACTTATAACTGCTGGTTCTAGACTCCCAACCAGGGGAAACTCCTACCTGCATCGACCCTGTCTATCCCTTGCAATCACTTCGTAGGATTCAATGAGATCACCTCTCATTCATTGAAATTTTGGAGATGTAGGCCTAGTTTGCCAAATCTCTCTTCAGAGGGCAGTCCCACCATGTCCAGTGGACCTTTGTTGCATTCCATCGAGGGCTTTCCTGAAATAAGGAATATCTTTCCTGAGATAACCATAGAATCCTTACTGTGCAAAAAGAAACCATTGGGCTCATCACATCTGCACCAACCCTCCAAACAGCAGCCCACCGAAACCACTACCCTATCCTCATAAGACTACATTTAGCATGGCTAGTCTACATAAACTGTACATCTTTGGACCGTTGGAGGAAACCCATGCAGACGTCGGATGACTGTGCAAAGTCAACACAGAGTATCACCTGAGGCTAGAATTGAATCCTAGTCCCTGGCGCTGTGAGGCAGCTGTGCTAACCACTTAGCCGCTGTGCCACGCTGATGAACTTTTGTTGCACTTCATACATGATCTTTGTTACGAAGTTGGGTAGAGTATCCATGAATTGGAAGGCAGGATGCTAGAACTGTTTGTAAAAATGATAGAGGAAAGAGTGTGCAGTCCCTTTAAGACGTAAAGTGGTTTTCTATGCTTACAGATTTACATGGAAAAAATGTGCCTGTAAGTAGCTGAAGATGTACAGCCAGTTCTGAAATAGAAACATGTATCAATTGGCAGAGTGATTGGAAACCTTAGGCTTGTTTTGATGTTTTGGTACCTAGTTTGAAGATCGGCCAATTAATTTAAACCAAACACTTAGCAATTGAAACCAGCTGAATTTAAATCTGACGGTTTTGACAACGTTGGACCAATGCTATTTTAAGAAAATAGATACCTCATCCAAGGTATATAAGAAGAAGGGTTTTGAAAATCATGGGAGATGGGGGGGGGGAGAAAAGCACCATCTGAGAAATAAACAGATAGCTGTCACAGAAATCTCTATGCTGTCTCTGAGAAAGCATCACCTATCCATAAAAGGTACCACGGCACTTCTAGTTAAGAGTCCTCACAGAAGAATTCACAGAGAAAATATCCCTGACAGCAGGATCAGCAGAAGAAAGGTGTTTATGACTACAGAGACAGCAGAGAAGGCAGAACATTCCAGAAGACACATTCTGTGTGTAATTTGAGAGACTAAGTTTTAAAATTTTTTCATATTACTTGGAGGCCTGTGTTTATTGGAACAGCATACCAGTAGAATTTAGTTCAGTTATGGAATAGTTGGTGGTTAAGGGGGAATTGTTCATAATTCTGTTAATTTGTTGACTGTTAAGGTTAAATAAATAAATTGTTACTTTTGACTTACAAAGTGAATCTCAGGGATTTGCTTTCATTTAACCTCCCATTCTCCATAACAGTTTAACAGATTAGCCGATGTGAGGCTAGCTTCTCTGGGTGCCTTGGGTTTGATTATTAGAAAGGGACCTCTACTCCCGCTGTAACAGACTGGGGGCTTGTGTTTCAATTTTAATTGTCAGAGGGTTTCAACCGCCCCTTCATAACACCTTCATGAGGTAAGGAGACTAAAACTATACATTGTACTCCGTGTATGGTCCAAACAAGCTCCTATATTCTTCACTATTCCTGGACTCAAATCCTCTTGTTATAAAGGCCAACCTTCCATTCGCCTTCCTAACAGCTTGCTGCTCCTGCATGTTAGTAACATATCAACAAGGACGTCCAGCTCACTTTGTACATCCACACTTTCCAAGCTCTTACAGCTGAAGAAATGCTCTGCACGCTCGTTTCTGTCACCAAGCTGGATAACCCTATTTTATCTTTTGTCACATTTTATCTTTTTAACCAGCCTCTTGTGTGGGAATTCTTGTGGGGGGAAACCGAAGTATAATATTTCCATTTAAATTTCATAAAAATTAAGATGAAGAAGGAAAAGTGTTCTTATGACAGGTGTAAGGCAAAAAATACAATTGAAAACCAAGGCAAATACAGTAGAATTAGAGAGGAGGTGAAAAAGAGAAGCAGAGCTATCAGTAAATACTGGCAACTAATATAAAATGGACAGCCCAAAGTCTTCTACAGGCACATCAACAGTAAGAAAGTGGTTAAAGGAGTGTAGGGTCAATTAGAGACCAGAAAGGTATGGAGGTAGAGAGAATGGTGAAGGCATTAAATAGATCATTTGCATCTGTGTTTACAAAAGATGAAGATGCTGTCAAAATCATGGTGATTGAGGAGGAAATTCTGTGATTAGAAGTGTTCAAAATTAATAATAAAAAGTCTTGGATCGATTGTTGCCACCTAAGGCTAACAAGGCATCAGAACTGTTTGAGATGGGTCCAAGAATTTTCAAGGAAGTGGGAGGGAATTGCAGGGTCACTGGACATATTCTTTTGGTCTTTCCTGAACGCCAGGAAATTCTGGATAGAATTAGTTATGATGTAAAAAAAATAAGTTGGTTGATTGGGAAGAGTTGGCATGGATTGCTAAAGCGGCGGCACAGTAGCTCAGCAGTTAGCACTCCTGCCTCACAGCGCCAGGGCCTGGGTTTGATTCCAGCCTCTGGCATCTGTCTGTGTGGAGTTTGCACATTCTCCCTGTGTCTGCATGGGTTTCCTCCAGGTGCTCCGGTTTCCTCCCACAGTCCAAAGATGTGCAGGTTAGGTGGATTAGCCATGCTAAATTGCCTGTAGTGTTCAGGGGGGAGTGGGTTGTTGGGGGTGAGGGGGCGTCTGGGTGGGATGCTCTGAGGTTCAGTGTGGACTTGTTGGGCTGAAGGGCCTGTTTCCACACTGTAGGGATTCTATTCTATTCTAAATAATGCATAACTGACTTGTTGGAATTTTTCTTTAGGAGGTAACAGAAAGCATTGGTGAGGATAGCTCTATTGACATGGTACACTTGGAATTCCAGTGCCACACAACAGAAATGTGAGGGAATTTGTACAGCATGGTCTAAAAGGAGCAGCGACAACATGGATACAAAATTAGCTGAGTAATTGGAAACAGCCATAATGATTAGTGCATATTTTTTCAGGCTGGAGGAAGGTTTCTAATGGTACAAAAACAGAAGTTGCTGTTGAAACTCAACAGCTCTGACAGCATCTGTGGGAAGCAAGCAGAATTAATGCTTGGTGTCCAATTCTTCATCAAGTTTGTAGTAGAGTTCCCCAAGGTTCAGTATTGGGAGCCTTGCTTTTCCTGATATATGTTAATAAATCCAGATCTTGGTGGGCAAGGGATAATCTCCATGTTTGCTAAGGTTTTGTGGAACAACAACAAACCAGCTCAGCGAGCCAACCAACCTCAACATCCATGTTTGCAGATGACTCAAATACAGGAATATTTGTAAAGTGGGTGGAGGACAGTGTAGAACTGCAAAAAGACATTGACAGGTTGGCTGATTCGCTCACATGGTTAGAGTGCACCAAGGTCACTAGTTCAATCCCCGTGCTGGCTGATATATAGGGGAGATGATGCCCTTGAGGTATTATTGCTAGACTATTAATCCAGAGACCTAGATAATGTGCTGTGTACCTTGGTTTGGACCCTACCATGGCAGACAGTGGAATTTGAATTCAATAAATATCTGGAATTAAGAATCTAATGATTACCATGAATCTATTGCTGATTGTTGGAAAAACCCACCTGGTTCACTAATGCCATTTAGGGAAAGAAACTTCCGTTCTTGCCTCCACGTGACGTGTGACTACATGTGACTCCAGGCCCACAGTAACTTAGGGATGGGCAATAAATGCTGCCCAGTCAGTGATGCCTTCATCCTGCGAATGAATAAAGAGAAAATTAAAAAGTTAATGGAGTAGACAGATAGGTACCAAGATTTGATACAGAGAAGTGTGAAGTGAAGCAGTGTGGTGGGAAGGACTTTGAAAGATAACATAAAATAGGGAGTATAATTTTAAAGGGAGTGCAGGGGGAGCTGGGGGTATATGTGCACAGATCATTGAAGGTGGCTGGACAGGTAGAGAGATCAGTGAATAAAGCACACAGTGTCCTTGGTTTTCTTAACAGGGTCACAGCATACAAGAGCAAGAAGGTAATGCTGAAATTGTACAAGACACATGTTGAATGCTGGCTGGAGTACAGTGCACACTTCTGGGAACCACATTATGAGAACCCACCAGAGAGAGTGCAGAAGTGATTTACAAAACTGGTTCCAGGGATGATAAACTTCAATGATGAGAATAAATTGAAGAAGTAACTCAGAGTACAACAGGACCTTGATGGGCTGAGGAATGGCAGATGGAGATTAATTTAGATAAATGTGAAGTGCTGCATTTTGGAAAGGCAAAGCAGAGCAGGACCAATACACTTAATGGTAAGGTCCTGGGGAGTGTTGCTAAACAAAGAGACCCTGAAGGGCAGGTTCATAGTTCCTTGAAGGGGGAGTCACAGGTAGATAAGATAATGAAGTGGGTATTTGGCATGAGTGCCTTTATTGATCAGTGCATTGAGTGTAGAAGTTGGGAGTTGCGGCTGTACAGTACGTTGGTTAGGCCACTTCTGGAATACTGCGTTCAATTCTGGTCTCCCTTCCATAGGAAAGATGTTGTAAAACTTGAAAGGGTTCAGAGAAGATTTGCAAGAATGTTGCAAGGTTTGAGCCGTGGGGAGAGGCTGAATAGGTTGGGGTTATTTTCCTTGGAGCATCGGAGGCTGAGGGGTGACTTTATGGAGGTTTATAAAATCATGAGGGGCATGGATAGGGTAAATAACCAAAGTCTTTTCCCAGAGTAGGAGAGTCCAAAACTAGAGGGCATAGGTTTAAGGTGAGAGGGGAAAGATTTAAAGGGACCAAAGGGGCAACTTTTTCACATAGTGGGTGGTGTATGTATGAAATAAGCTGCCAGAGGAAGTGGTGGAGGTTGGTACAATTAAAACATTTAAAAGGCATCTGGATGTGTATATGAATAGGTAGGGTTTAGAGGGATATGGGCCCAATGCTGGCATATGGGATTAAATTAATTTAGGATATCTGGTCAACATGGGTCTGTTTCTGTGCAGTACATATCTATGACTCTGAGTATCTAATAAGCCACCTTCTTTAACACTCTGGGATGTAGATTATCAGATCCTGGGGAGTTATCAACTTTCAGCCCCATTAATTTCATCAGGACAATCTTCTGACTACTGCTAACTTCCTTTAACTCCTCATTCTTCCTAGTTACTTAGATCTCTAGCTCTAGGAGATCTCTGTATTGTCCTCAGTGGAACATACAAACTTAAATCATTTAGCCTTTCTGCCAATTCTCTATTCCCCAATATAAATTCTCTTGAGTCTTTCTACAATGAACCCTGTAGTGGTGGGCTTAGAAATGAAATCTCTAAATCAGGACATTAAGGGTTAATCATTAAGAGTTAATTGTATATGACAATGTGCAATTGAAGTCAAGTGAAAAAATATATGAAAATAGGCCTGGTGTGGAAAACAGCCTGTTTTGGCTGGGAGGTCACTGCATAACCTTGGGAACCATTATTTTAATGTAGTTAACACAGCCACCTGGAGATGTTTTCAACTTGTTTTCTGCGCAATGAAATATCTGGAAAAATACTGAACATACTACAAAATGGCAATACAGCGGGTATACTGAATAATATTAATGTCAGGGGCTTTGTCCCACTTGTTGGACTTTCCCCATCAGATTGAGGTCCGTGAGTCCGGGATCATGGACCTTCCTGTTCGGACTGGGGTTTGTGAGACCGGAATCATGGAATCTGAAATAGAGATCCAAATGGCAGCTGTCCAAAGTTTCCGGGTGAAGACAAGGCAGTGAGACTCATTAGCTTGCTTCTGTACAAAGTAGTTTAAGGTAATAAATTCACTCATTAGCTTGTATATAAAGTAGATTAATCTAACAGATTAGCTCTATGTTAAAGTGCACATCTTGTAATTTTTATTTTAAATTTAACCTGTTTTTCTAATCCAGTTGCTCAGGGATGTTATTACTTAGTAGGTCAGACTTGAACCCAGGTCTTCTTGGCCCACTTAGTATGGACTGGACCACTATACCAAAAGAGGGTCCCTACATATCTTCTTGTAATAATTTTGATCAGACCTTAAAGAACCCATTAGATACTTTCATGCCCATCAATACAAACCTTCATTCTTTTTAGGCAAATATTTCCTTTTTACATATAGAATATTTTACAGTCCACTTTTTTTTGCTGCATTGCATTTATAGCATATTTTCCCTTTCATTATTCATTTCTTGGTTCTCCTCTATTGTGTTCTATACACTCCCAATCTTCATAATTACTAGGAGGGAGGAGGGTGGTTTTCTGGCAACTTTATGGGCTCTTCTGCAATTCCAAACTGCCTTTGACTGCTACGAGGGACTGAGCTACTTTTGAGTTTTTGCACCTTGGAGGTTTGCATAGTTGCTGTATGTCATGCAATGGTTCTTTATAAACTATCCATTGCATATTTCACAAAACTGCACACAGTACTTCAGACACTACTTCTGAATTCCAATCTGCCTGCAATGAAAGTCATTATACCATTTGCCTTCCCAATTGCCTTTAACATATGCCTGTCTTTCGGTCGCTTTCATTGACTGGTGTACAATAACACCTAGATTTCTTTGTACAATATATTAAAATAATACCCTTCCTTTCTTTTTTACATCAAAGTGTATAACTTCACATTGCGCCATGATGTACTGCATCTACTACGTGTTTGCCCCTTAAAGCCTTCTTGCATTTATTCACAACTCGCAATCCCACCCTTTTTTGTGTTGTCAATAAAGTTGCAAAAACAGAAATTGCTGGAGGAACTCAGCATATCTACCAGCACCTGTGGAGAGAAAGCAGAGTTAATATTTCAAGTCTAGGAATGTTGCAAATGTTGCATTTGGTTCCTGCCTCTAGGTCATTTATAGATATCATAAACAGCTGGGGCCCAAGCACTGATCCTGGCAATACTCCACTCGTCATTGCCAATCACTAATGAAAATGATAATTAATTCCCACTCTCTGTCTTCTGTCTGCTAGCCAATTCTTGATTCATGCCAAGGTGCTATCCTGTCCCTTGTGCTTTAACTTTGTCCACAAACCTCTGAAGAGCAAATTCATTAAAAGCCTTTGGAATTTCCAAGTATACCACATTTACTGGTTCTCCCTTACCTTTTTTTTAATATAGCCTATTTTTTATAATTAACCTGTTCAGAGCTGTTATTACGCACCTTCGGAGCTGGTGGGATTTAAATCCTGGCCTCCCAATCCAGGGGTAGGGACACGGTCAATGCGCCACAAGACAGCCTTTAGCTATTCCACAATGTACACCCTCAACCACACTCATTTGCTCAGATACACCCTGACCCAAAACCTCACCAACTTCCCATCAGCTCCACACAACCCCTAGGAAATGCCCCTATTGAAGGATCCTGCCCCCAGTACAGCCATTCCACCCTCAGGATTGTCCCCCTCCAACACATCCCTTCTAAATCCCAAGCCTCTCTCCTCCACCAGGCCCCTCCACTTCATCAGACCGCCTCCTTGCCCTAGTTCCCACCCCTTCCTCCAGAGTGACAGCTACATTCACCACTCCCCTTCACCCCACAGTTCCCCCCCACCCCCAAGCCTAAAAACCCCTCACCTCAGACCACACCACCTTACCTCAGACCCCGCCCCCACACTTCAGCCCCATCCCATCCCTCAGGACCCGCCCCCTCCAAAGCCGCGCCCCGCTGTGGCCCCTCCTCCTCTTTGTCCCCGCCGGGGAGTCCGCTCCGCCCCTCAGAAACACACCTTTAGGCACCGGCCCATCTAGGCACCGCCCCATCCCTTAAACCCCGCCCAGCCCCCGTTGGCCCCACCCCGTCACTCGGGCTCCGCCCTCTTCCCCTGGCCCCACCCCGTCCCTCAGGCTCCGCCCTCTTCATCGGACCCGACGCCGGAGAGACCCCTCCGTCCCTCTGAAAGCTCTCACCCGAGGCCCCGCCCCCTCACCCAAGCCCCGCCCCCTAGCACCGTGAGGTTGAGGTGCGGAATCCCCGGGGATAACGGTCGCTGTCGTTCGGTGAAGAGACGGAAAAGCTGGGCCCGGGGCCGGCGGTAAGAGAGAGGGGGATCCCCGGGACCGGATCACCCGGGGGCGGGATCAACCGTGGGCGGGATCACCCGGGGCTTGATCAACCGGGGGCGGGATCACCCGGGGCTTGATCAACCGGGGGCGGGATCACCCGGGACCAGATCAAATTAAGAAACGGAACCTGAACAGTGGGAAGATCTGATAAATCAAGAGTGAAGGCCAAAGAGAAACGAGGTCTTTAAACTGAAAAACATTGTTTGATTTGACTTGGATTATTATTATCACGTGTTTAAGTACAGTGAAAAGTTTTGTGTTGCATGCAGTCCAGGCAGATCATTACAAACAAAGGCATACAGATCAAAAGGTGATTAAAGGGAGAGGGGAGTAAAAAGTTACGGCTGCACAAAGGGTGTACAAAAACAAGATCAATATTAAATTTCCTTCCAGTGACATGAAGGATCAGAGAGTATGGCTGTCTTGAGTCAGCCAACGGACAAACATCATTATTTATATGTATAAACATTGAAAACTATGGCTTTGTGCCTGAATGTGTATTGCATTTGTGACAAAACAGATGAACTGAGAGGGAAAGTAGAAATGAAAACAAGGATCTGGTAGCCATTACGGAAATGTAGTCGCCAGATGTTATGGATTGGGACATGAATTGTCAAGGTTAAGAATGTCAGGAAACAAGGAAATCGTGGAGATGTGGCTTTGTTCGTTATTGATCGTATTAGCACAATAGAGAAACATGGCGTATTTTCAGGAAATCAAAATGTGAAAACATAATAAAAGCAAAATACTGTGGATATTACCAATCCGAAATAAAAAAAAGAAAATGCACAATAAATCATCAGTTCTGGCTGCACTTGTGGAGAGAGAAAGACAGAGTCTACATTTTGAGTCTGATGTGATTCTTCAAAACTCAAGGAGCTTGGAATATAATTTTTTTTAGGCTGTTGGCAGAGAAAGAGGGAGAGCAGTGGAGCAGATGTTGAGGATGCCAAGAACAAAAGTCAAAAAGAGTGTGAATCGTGGTAATAGAGAGATTAAGATGCAAAATAAGTGTTGATCGTAGGTTCAAAAATGAGAAAATGTCTCATTTCTGTTGAGAGGGAAGCCCACAAGAAACAAAGTGCTGTTCTTTTAGTTTACATGGAATTTCAGGGGAACACTGTGGTATGCGTAGGATGGAAATACCACGATGGAATCAAGATGGGGTATGGAAGTGGCAAGCAACTGAAAGGTTGGGGTTATTGTTACAAGCGGAGTGATCACCTAGTCTGCATTTAGATTTACAAATGTAAAGGCGCAGTAGACTAATGTAATGTGAGCAGTAGATTAACTTAAAACATGTACGAGTAAAATGCTGCTTCACCTGAAAGGGGTCCTTGGACAGTGAAGAGGGAGGAAGTGAAAGAGCAAATGTGCACCATCTGAGCTTGCAAGGGAAGTGTCATGGGACAGTGAGAAAGTGTTAGCAGTGATGAAAGAGTGTGTAGTGATTGTAAAAGGACAGCCAGGTGGACCTCATAGAATATGAGTTCCATAATTGGGGCTGAGGAAGGGTCACCGGACCCAAAACGTTAACTCTGTTTTCTCCTCCACAGTTGCTGCCAGACCTGCTGAGCTTTTCCAGCAACTTTGTTTTTGTTCCTGATTTACAGCATCTGCAGTTCTTTTGGTTTTTACAAAAAGATTTGGTCCTGGCCAAACTAAAACAGCTGGTTGTGATGGGGGAAACGGCAAGACCAGATCACTGTAGAGGACATCATATATCTATGGGGAGCAAGAGTGATTGTTCCAAGCAAAGGCCACAGTCAGATACTGGCTGAACACCACTGGGATGTCCAAAATGAAGCTGTTGATGAGATGTTATGTCTGGTTGACAGGACTGGATGCAGACATAACCGTGTTGGTGAGGCAGTGTTCAGATTTCCAACAAGGACAAAAATTACCACTAGCAATTCCCGACATTCTTGGGAATAGCTGTGTAAACCCTGGACTCAGTTCTATGTCGATGATGCCAGTGCTTTCGTGGGCTGAATGTACTTAGTCATTGTGGACGCCCACACAAAGTGGTTGGATGTGCACTGAGTTCATTCATCAGATGTGGACGATGCTAGAAAAGCTGTGAGGATCTTTTGCAATACACAGGCTCCTTGGTCACAGAAGGTGGGGCATTATTTACCAGGGATTTGGGTATTTCCTAAAGTTGAATGGCATTTGGCATATAAGGACAGTTCCATGCCATCCATCATCCAATGGTCTGGCAGAAAGAGCAGTCCAATCTTTGAAAGCAGGCTTAAAGAAACAGCCTGTAGCTTCACTCGATGCCGAACTGTTCCAGTTCCTATTTGATTATCAGACTGAGCCCTCATGCAACTACAGTGATAGCTCCAGCAGAGTTACTGATGGGGACAAGTCTGTGCACCAGGTTAAATCTGATCTACCCGAACTTTGGGGGTGGGGTGTGGAAATAGCATTAGGAATGTCAATGCCGGACAGAAGACTCTTCTAAATGAGAGAGCCAGTT
>JAHRHZ010000213.1:635343-660351 GCA_024137785.1 Ginglymostoma cirratum | reverse complement strand
CCCGAGATGGAGACAGAGAGGTCCAGGAAGGAGAGAGAAGTGTTGGAGATGGTCCAGGTGAACTTCAGGTTGGGGTGGAAGGTGTTGGTGAAGTGGATGAACTGTTCGAGCTCCTCGTGGGAGCATGAGGCGGCGCCGATGCAGTCATCAATGTAATGGAGGAAGAGGTGGGGTTTAGGGCCAGTGTAGGTACGGAAGCGGGATTGTTCCACGTAACCTACAAAGAGGCAGGCATAGCTTGGGCCCATGCGGGTACCCATGGCCACCCCCTTTGTCTGTAGGAAGTGGGAGGAATTGAAAGAGAAGTTGTTGAGGATGAGGACGAGTTCGGCTAAGCGGATGAGGGTGTCGGTGGAGGGGGATTGGCCAGTGCTGCGGGACAGGAAGAAGCGGAGGGCCTTTAGGCCATCAGCATGGGGGATACAGGTGTATAGGGACTGGACGTCCGTAGTAAAAATGAGGCGTTGGGGACCGGGGAATTGGAAGTTCTGGAGGAGGTGGAGGGCGTGGGTGGTGTCACGGACGTAGGTAGGGAGTTCCTGGACCAAGGGGGTGAAAATGGAGTCTAGGTAGGTGGAGATGAGTTCGGTGAGGCAGGAGCAGGCGGAGACAAGGGGTCGACCAGGGCATTCAGGTTTGTGGATTACTGCATCCGCTGTACCCGTTGTGGCTTCCTCTACATCGGGGAAACCAAGCGGAGGCTTGGGGACCGCTTTGCAGAACACCTGCGCTCAGTTCGCAACAAACAACTGCACCTCCCAGCCGCGAACCATTTCAACTCCCCCTCCCACTCCTCAGATGACATGTCCATCCTGGGCCTCCTGCAATGCCACAGTGATGCCACCCGAAGGCTGCAGGAACAGCAAATCATATTCAGCCTGGGAACCCTGCAGCCCAATGGCATCAATGTGGATTTCACAAGCTTCAAAATCTCCCCTCCCCCAACCGCATCCCAAAACCAGCCCAGCTCGTCCCCGCCTCCCTAACCTGTTTTTCCTCTCACCTATCCCCTCCTCCCACCTCAAGCCACACCCCCATCTCCTATCTACTAACATCATCCCGCCCCCTTGACCTTACTGGCTCCATCCCCGCCTCTTCGACTTGTCTGCCTCCTCTCCACCTATCCTCTCCTCTATCCATCCTCTATCCGCCTCCCCCTGTCTCCCTATTTATTTCAGAACCCTCTTCCCCTCCCCCATTTCTGATGAAGGGTCTAGGCCTGAAAGGTCAAGTTTTCCTGCTCCTATGATGCTGCTTGACCTGCTGTGTTCATCCAGCCCCACGCTTGTTATCTCGGATTCTCCAGCATCTGCAGTACCTTTTATCTCTATCACAGCAATTTGAGAGTTGATTGTTTTGGTGGTTATCCCAGTGATGTTCTTAGTGATGCAAATAACTACTCAGAGAATCCATAAATACTTTAATAGAATCTTCTTACTGAAAATTGGCAAAAGCTAAATAAGAGTGAATATTTGAAAATTGAATATTATGTTTATCACAACATCTGTGTAATGTGTTCAGAATAGAGGAGGGAATCCGGACTTATAGTAAGTGGTGGGACGGGCAATGGGGAAGAAAATTGAGAATATTCTGAAAAATGCAAAGGTAGATTACAGTTTCGAAGATTTTTTAAAAAATCATTGAATGAAGTTCTATATACCACTGACTCCAGCTTTGCTTTTTCTTCAATGTGCTGTGTTGCTTTCTCATCCAGTCTATGATGAGTTGTAGTTTCTTCTAGTTAAACATTTGGAAGACCTAAAACATCGTCTTTGTATTTTTGTTGAAAGTAAATGTTCTTCCAACTAACTCCATAACCTTTCTAGTGTAACCTTGATGTCCTGATTTATCTCAAGCTGACTTTCAAATCCTTTATTGTTCCTCACAAAGACTACTGACTTGCACCTCAAAAATCTTTCTCTGTTATGGACACTGAATTATGCCTTAGTCATTTCCTGACTCATTACTCACTGCCTGGCATTTCATTCTCCATAAACCAAAACTGTACTGGCCCTCCTACTTTGCCTTGATCCTTACGTATTTTGGTTTTTCATCCTTCAATGCCTCATTGTTTCTGAACTTCTGTTGCTTTACTTTCGCTGTTTCCTGTCTCTGATACCTTCATTGTCCAATTTAGCTTCTAATGCAACCCAGTTTCTCACCAAAGGTGACCATGCTTTCTGTTGTCTAGACGTTATGCTCTGAAATTCTGTCGCTCAGCCTGTCTGCCTTTTCAGCTTCCTTACCTTTGTCAATCCTTAAAACATAACTTTAATCAACATTTTTGGAAACTTCTAATTTATCCTGTCTTTTGCTTTGTTCTTCCTTGTACTTTCCCTGATACATCATAAACAGTTTTTTTTTCTGCATTGGGGGTTATCTCTAAACTCAGATTGTTCTTGGTAGAGCCAGAATAGAAAATCATTTTCTTCACATCTCAATCCTGCTGTCAAGGCGTGGTAGTGAACTGAAGCCAGCTATTTCTTCACTTGTGACCTCCTGGTGAACAGATCGTAAATGATGTGGGCATGGATCCAATTTATTCATTTTGTAGTATGCATGTTTATCCAAGGTGCCATGTATTCTACTCTGGAATATATAAAAGACAATCCAGGAGATGTGGGAATAACAGTAGTCATGTGGAATAGCAGTCATGTAGAATAGCAAACAACTGAGCAAGCAGAACCTTGCACTTTATTAGTTGAACAGTGAGAATGAATCTGCAGACAACACAAAGATCGGTGGAGTTGTGGATCATGTAGAAGTTTGTTAAAGGAAACAGTGGGATATAGATCAGTTGCAGGTATGGGCAGCGAAATGGCTGATGGAGTTTAATCCAAGGAAGTGTAAGGTGCTGCACTTTAGAAGATCAAATGTTAAAGAAAACTGTATAGTTAATAGCAGGACTCTGAACAGCATTGAAGTACAGAGGGATCTTGGGGTTCAAGTCCATAGTTCCCTGAAAGTGGCCACACAAGTAGATAGGGTAATAAAGAAGGCGTACAGCCTGATTCATCATCTTGGTTTTACTTTACACGACCCCATTTATTTTTCACAGTTATTCTTTCTGCTTTTCACTTTTGCTTCTTAACTTTCTGTCTTTGTCTTTGCTTCTCCTTGCTCGGGTTCTCATGCCCCTGCCATTCTAGTTTAAAGCTTCACCAACAACCCTAGTAAACCCCACCCACATAGATATTGGTCCCAGTCCTGCTCAGATACTTGCGCCGGTCCCACCTTCCCCAGCACTGGCCGCAATGTCTCAGGAATCAGAATCCCTCCCTCCTACATCATTTCTCTCAATTGTGTGGATGGTTGGTTTGTGAACGGAGTGATGCCAACAGCATGGGTTCAATTCTCACACCAGCTGAGGTTACCATGAATGATTTGCCTTCTTAATCTCTCCCCTCACCTGAGACTTGGTGACCCCCTCTCTCTCACCACCAATCGTCTCTCTGATAAGAGAGCAGCCCTATGGTCTGGTAACACTATGGCAACTTTTGTCTTTACATAATTTCTCCAGCCGTGCATTCGTCTGATATATCCTGTTATTTTTGCACTCACCAGCCCATGACACTGGTAGTCATCCTGAGATTAGCACCACTGAGGTCCTACCTTTCAGTTACATTCTAACTCCCTGTTTTTTTTTGTAGGACCTCTTCCTTTTTTTTAAATCTACATCAATAGTCTGGAATATGTCGAATGAGCACTTCCTGCAGCCGCTGTAGTAAATCTTTGTAACTGGTACCAGGATGGCAACATACCATTGTGGAGTCTCTTTGCAGACTGGTCACATTACTGTTGAATGCCCTACCACATGGTCCTGCCATTTGTCTTCCTCCTGTCTTGTGCACCAGGGCTACCCATAGTGTAATGGACCTGGCATCTGCTATCTGCTGAGAAGCCACTCCTCCTGCACCAACCACCTCCCACCCCAATTTGCAACCTGCAAGAATGTCCAAAATAGTGTATGAATTAGAGAAATGGGTTAACCACACTGGTCTTCTGCGTTACATCCCTTCCTGTACTCTGTCTATCTGTTTAGCCTTTACCAGCTCTGTAACCACCTCGCTGAACATGCTGTCCGCAACAATTTCAGCATATGGGATGTTTCATAGTGAGTTTACTTGCAGCTCCCCAAAATGTGATTAACCAGTAGCTGCAAATGGACACACTTTTCCATGGTCACCAGGGACACTGGAAGTGTCCAAGACTTCGCATAAAGCATAGGAGGAGCATATCATGGGTGTGATCTCCACTGTAATGTCTTCCCTCTAGAATAAATTTGTTAGTTATTCCCTTTAAAGAATACAAATTATGATAGGGATGTTATTTTGCTCCTGTTACAATGCAAAATCCTACCCTCAAGTCGTTGGAGACTTTACTTTAAGTCTTTAATTACTATATGTTTCTTTTATTGCCTGATTGTATTGGCCTTAACTTTCTAAGTGAAATCCAACTTGCTTAAAGAAAAATACACTTTTCTAATTTACAGTAGCTTGTAGACAATCCATAAGAGAAGTTTCAAACCAAAATGATTTGGATATGAATACGGGGGTTATGGTTAGTGAGTTTGGAGATGACACCAAAATTGGTGGTGTGGTGGACAGCGAAAAAGTTTACCTCAGTACAACAGGACCATGATCAGATGGGCAAATGAGTTGAGGAATGGCACATGGAGTGTAACTTAGAGAAATGTAAGGTGCTGCATTTTGGGAAGGCAAATCAGGGTTGGGCTTAGACATTTAATGGTAAGGTCCTGGGCAGTGTTGCCAAACAAAGAGAGCTTGGGGCGCAGTTGCTTGAAAGTGGAGTCGCAGGTAGACACGGTAGTGAAGAAGGTGTTTAATACACTTGCCTTTATTGGTCAGTGCATTGAGTATAGGAATTGGGAGGACATGTTGCAACTGTACAAGACATTGGTTAGGCCACTTCTGGAAAATTGCATTCAGTTCTAGTCTCCTTGCCGTAGGAAAGAAGTTGTGAAACTTGAAAGAGTTCAGAAAAGATTTACAAGAATACTGCCAGGATCAGAGGGTTTGAGCTATATGGAGAGGTTGGATAGGCTAGGGCTTTTTTCCCTGGAGTGTTGGAGATTGAAGGTGGCCTTATAGAAGTTTATAAAATCCTGAGGGGGCATGGGTAGGGTGAATAGTCAAGGTGTTTTCCCCAGGGTAGGAGAGTCCAAAACTAGACGGAATAGGTTTAAGGTGAGAGAGGAAAGATTTAGAAAAGACTTGAGGGACAACTTTTTCATGTGGTGCATTTATGGAATGAGTTGCCAAAGGAAGTGATGGAGGCTGGTACAATTACAATGCTTAAAAGGCACCTGGATGGATAAATGAATAGGAAGGATTTAGAGGGATATGGGACAAATGCTGGCAAATGGGATGAGATTAATTTAGAATATTGGGTTGGCATGGACGAAGGGCCTGTTTCTGTGCTGTACATCTCTATGACTCTACTAACCAATTAACATGGAGTTTTCCTGCGATGTCACTGTTAGTTTTTTTACACTCTGGTTCAAACTTATTCTGAGCTGTTCCCTCAGAGGTCACATTACCACCCCCACTCCCAATGTATGTGATCTAGGCCTCAAGCCTCAGTCATGATTTATAGCCCTTCCCCACTTGACTCTGTTTCCTCGCAGGTCCCACTGTCTCTTTGAATCCTTAGGTAAATGGTCTTTCTAACTTGGTCAGTAACCAAAAACTCAGTGCTTTAGATAATGAGCTTGTCGAGTTTTTTGTGATGCCACTTTTTTTCAGCAAGAATTTGCTGCAGGACATTCTTCCCAGACTGCTTCACTGTGAGCTGACTTCAGGACTCTCTTCCCTGACCAGTGCTCCTAGAAGGGAAGGATGTAATGAAACTAAATTAGAGTCAAGAACTATTGATAAGTCCCAGACCAGAAGTATTGGAATTAAATTAAAATTTTTGGGGAAGGTGTGACATGTACAAACAGGACTGCCTGCATCTGAACCACACTGATGCCAACACTCATGCAGGTAGGTTTGCCAGTTCTGTGGGGAGGAGTTTAAACTAGTCTAGTATGGGAGGGTACACAGAATATTGATGAACTAGAGACACATCATGCGACAGCAAAGAAAGGTAAGTCTAAAAGGACTTAGGGAGGGTACAAGTCCAACTTGTACCCTTCAGGTGGAAATGTAGGAGCAATAAATTCAGGGAACCCGGGATGTGTAGGACAATTCAGGTCGGGATGAGGAAGAAGAGAAAGGCTTTTAGCAAGATCAAAGAAGGCAATTCAGCAGCAGCCCTACAGGAATATGGGGAGTGCAAGGGGGAACTTAAGAAAGCAATTAGAAGAGAAAAAAGGGAAGAGGTTAACCAGGGAAAGAGAGGGCCCATTAGGGCCTAAGGGGATAATCTGTGCATTAAATGAATACTTTTGTTTGTTCTTCACCCTAGAAAAGGGGAATGTAGGTAAGGAATTCAGGAAAAGGGACTGTGAAGAACTTGCACATTTTGACGTAGGAAATGGGGAGGTAATCGAGGTTCTGATGGGCTTAAAAACAGACACATCCCGTGGCCTGGATGAGTTGCATTCCAGCCTGTGTGGGAGACTAGGCAAGAAATTGCAGAGGCTCTGACAAATTTTTAATTCCTCTCTGGCCACAGGAGAAGTGCCAGAGGACTGGAGGATGGCTGATGTGTTTCCACTTTTCAAGAAAGGTGGTAGAGATGAACCAGGAAATTACAGACCAGTGAGTCTCACATCAGAGGTGGGGAAACTATTGGAGAAAATTATGAAGGAGAGAATTAATATCCACTCGGAAAAGCATGGAAAATTAGGGATAGTCAGCATGACCCTTTCAGAGGGAGGTCATGCCTAACAAATTTGTCAGAGTGTTTAGAAAAGTGCGCAGATGAGGGAAGTTCATTTGACGTGGTTTACGTGGATTTAGCAAAGCTTTTGACAAGGTCCACATGGGAAACTGATTGAGAAGGTTAAAGCACATGGAATGGAGGGAAACTTGGTAAGATGGATCAGAAACTGGCTTAGTAATAGGACATGAAGGGTAGTGGTAGAAGGCTGTTTGAGTGACTGGAGGGCGGTGTCCAGCAGTACATCACTAGGATCACTAAGTGGACCCTTATCATTTATTATGATCATAAATAATATAGATGAAAATGGGGGGAATGTTAAGCAAACTTCCAGATGACACCAAGACTGATAGGGTGGTTAATAGTGAAGAAGATTGTTGCAGGTTACAGAAGTATATAGATACATTGGTCAGATGGGCAGACCAATGGCAGATGGTATTTAACCCTGAGAAGTTTGAGGCGATGCACTTTGGAAGAAGAAACAAGATGACGGAGAATTTAATAAATGGCAGGACACTGGGTAGCTCAGAGGAGCAGAGGGATCTTGGGGTAATTATTCAGAGATCCCTGAAGTCATTTGAGCATTTGAATAGGATAGTTAAGTAGGCATATGGGACACTTGCTTTTATCAGTCATGGCACAGCGTATAAGAGCAAGGAGGTAATATTGAGGTTGTACAATGTGTTGGTCCGGCCACAGCTGGAATATTATGTGCAGTTCTGGTCACCACACTACAGGAAGAATGTGTTAGCACTAGAGGAGGTACAGAGGAAGTTCACCAGGATATTGCCTGGGATGGACAAGTTGAGCAATGAAGTGAGACTAGATAGGCTTAGATTGTTTTCTTTAAGGCAGAGAAGGCTAAGGGGGTCACATGATTGAGAAGTATAGATTATGAGAGGTATAGACAGGGTAAGTAGGGTTGAGGGATCACTCACGAGGGGGCATAGTTTTAGGGTAAAGGGCAGGAAATTCAGAGGGGATTGAGAAAAACCTTTTTCACTCAGGGTGGTGGGAATGTGGAATGAATTACCTGGAAATGTCGTGGAGCCTGGAAACCTGACAACCATTAAAAAATATGTGACCAGTTGAAATATCATAACAATCAAGGCTATGGGACAAGAGCGGATATAAATTCCCTAATTCTTTTTCTTTCTGTGCTATGTGAATGTTAGATATGCTTTTACTCTCTCACTTGGTACTGTCTGTGAATAATCCACTTGCTTCTCTCTTCAGGTTCTGGTGCTGTCTGCAGACTCTCCCTCTGAGTTACAGTGTGTTCATTGTCAGCTCCAACAGAATTGTTGAAAGAAGTGATTGGGATTGTGACGAGTCGCCCCTGACAGGATACCATCTCTGCAGTCTGTGCCTGTTCCTCGAGATTACTGTTGATGTGATTTTTGATCTTGCATTGAATCCACTAGGTGTCCACAGTGACATGAAGACTTATTTTGTCCTTGCATTTCTCTTTACACAACTTTACCTGAGTGAGTCCGAAGGTAAAACTGATTTACTTCTGTGTATTTAAATCTACCAGTACAGCATTTCTGCTAGAAGGATGTCTGTGCTAAAAGGTTTCGGGAAATAAAAGGCAAGCTATAAGGTTTGATGAACACTTTTCAGTGGACTGTATCTACAGGGGAATGTAAGTAACTGTAGATCTCCAGACATTGTCTTGTTCAGTTACATTAGGATCTATGTACATGAGATCACCGCAGGCTGCAGAGAATGACTTAAATTGTGTTTTGCTGTCGGGGCAAGAATACAGTTGGTTAATATACTGACCGTTTGTCACTGGGAACAGTCTTTGAGTTCACTTCAAGGTGATGGATGTAACTCACCTGTTCCTTTGGCTGTAAAAGGCTCTTAGAAATTAGAATTAGAATCCCTACAGTGTGGAAACAGGCCCTTCGGCCCAACAAGTCCACACCGACCCTTGGAGCATCCCACCCAGACCCATCCCCCTATAACCCACACAGCCCTGAATACTATGGGCAATTTAGCATGGCCAATCCACCTGGCCTGCACATCTTTGGACTGTGGGAGGAAACCGGAGCACCCGGAGGAAACCCACGCAGACGCAGGGAGAATGTGCAAACTCCACACAGACAATCACCTGAGGCTGGAATTGAACCCGGGTCCCTGGTGCTGTGAGGCTGCAGTGCTAACCACTGAGCCATTTTTGAGACTCAGCTCCACTTACCCGCCCACTCACCATCACCCTTAATTCCTTTACTGTTCAAAAATTTATCTAGCCTTGCCTTAAAAACATTCAGCGAGGTAGCTTCAACCGCTTCACTGAGCAGGGAATGCCACAGATTCACAACCGTTCCTCCTGACCTCAGTCCTATATCTGCTTCCCTTTATTTTGAGGCAATGCCCTCTAGTCCTAGTTTCACCTGCTAACAGAAACAACCTCCCTGCCTCCACCTTATCTATTCCCTTCATAATCCTTTATGTTTCTGTAAGATCTCCCCTCATTCTTCTGAATTCCAATGAGTATAATCCCAGTCTACTCAGTCTCTCCTCATAATCCAACCCTCTCAACTCTGGAATCAACCGAGTGAATCTCCTCTGCACACCCTCCAGTGCTAGTATATCTCTTCTCAAGTAAGGAGACCAAAACTGCACACAGTACTCCAGGTGTGGCCTCACCAGAACCCTATACAGCTACAGCATAGCCTCCCTGTTTTTAAACTCCATCCCTCTAGCAATGGCAGACAAAATTCCATTTGCCTTTTTAATCACCTGCTGCACCTGCAATCCTACATTTAGCGATTCATGCACAAGGACACCAAAGTCTCTCTGCACAGCAGCGTGCTGCAATTTTTTACCATTTAAAACATAGTCCATTTTGCTGTTATTCCTACCAAAATGGATGACCTCACACTTATCAACATTGTACTCCGTCTGCCAGACCTTTGCCCACTCACTTAGACTATCTATATCCTTCTGCAGACTTTCAGTGTCTTCTGCACACTTTGCTCTACCACTCATCTTCGTGTCATCTGCAAATTTTGGCATACCACACTTAGTCCCCAACTCCAAATCATCTATGTAAATTGTAAACAATTGCGGTCCCAACACTGATCCCTGAGGCACACCACTAGCCACTGACCGCCAACCAGAAAAACACCCATTTATCCCTACTCTTTGCTTTCTACTGGTCAACCAATCCTCTATCCATGCCAATACATTACCTGTAATACCGTGCAACTTTATCTAATGTAGCAGCCTTTGATGTGGCACCTTGTCAAATGCCTTCTGGCAATCCAGATACGCCACATCTACAGGTTCCCTTTTGTCCATCATGCAAGTAATATCCTCAAAGAATTCCACCAAATTAGTTAAACATGACTTACCCTTCATGAACCCATGCTGGGTGTTCCCAGTGGGACAATTTATATCCAGGTGTCTTGCTATTTCTTCCTTAAGGATAGATTCAAGCATTTTCCCCACTACCAAAGTTAAGCTAATTGGCCTATAGTTACCTGCTTTTTGTCTACTTCCTTTTATAAACAGTGGCGTCACATTGGCTGTTTTCCAATCTGCGGGAACCACCCCAGAGTTCAGTGAATTTTGGTAAATAATTACTAGTGCATTTGCTATTTCCCCCATCACCTCTTTTAGTACCCTGGGATGCATTTCATCAGGGCCAGGAGACTTGTCTATCTTTAACCCCATTAGCTTGCCCGGCACTGCCTCCTTGGTGATATTGATAGTTTCTAGGTCCTCACCTGCTATAACCTTCTTGCCATTAGTTTTCGGCATGTTATTTTGTGTCTTCCACAGTGAAGACCGACACGAAATAACTGTTTAATGTCTCGGCTATTTCCTCATTCCCAGTTACTAAATTGGCCTTCTCATCCTCTAAAGAACCAATGTTTACCTTCGCCGCTCTTTTACGATTTAAGTATTTATAGAAACTTTTGCTGCCTGTTTTTATATTCTGAGCCAGTTTACTCTCATAATCTATCTCACTTTTCTTTATATCTTTTTTTGTGGCTTTCTGTTGGCCTTTAAAGATTTCCCTGTCTACTAGTTTCCCACTACTCTTTGCTTTCTTGTATGTGTTATTTTTCAATCTGATACTTTCCTTTATTTCCTTAGACATCCATTGCTGGCTCTCTCTTTTCCTACAGTTCTTCCTTATCACTGGAATATACTTCTGCTGAGCACTGTGAAAAATCATTTTGAAAGTCCTCCACTGTTCGTCAATTGACCCACCATAAAGTTTTTGCTCCCATTCTACCTTAGCTAACTCCTCCCTCATTCCTTCATAACCTCCTTTGTTTAAGCATAGGACATAGGTACTGGATTTAACCTCCTCACGCTCTATCTGTATTTTATATCCACCAAAGGAGTGGCATCTGTTGTACCTATTGCATCTTCAGAAGGCTGCTATGTACCTAAATGAGCACTGGCAATCTACAGGTACACTGCTTGCTCACGGACAGGTTGTGAACATTTTGGAGAAGGGGAAAATGGTACTTCAATTCTCTGACAGGGGCCTGGAAATCATGGAGAACCAGTTGCATAATCTTTTGATCTCCAAATTCTTGGAGAACCAGTAGAGAATGCTGTGCTACCAGACCCTGGTAGCTTGGTCTGAGGTTGGTGCTGTTAAAAAGGTCAATTATCTTTTCCACAGTGACACACTAAGTGTCACTGTCTTCCCTCTGCCACCTAACACTCACTCTATCTGCTACTGCACCCACCTCCCACCATGGGTCATGCCCTTCCATTCTCACTGATGCAGGAAGGATTACCCAGTGACCAAAGAGTCCAGAACCAGAGGTCACAGACTAAATATATTGGGTAGGCCATTTGTGACTGAGATGAAGAGAAATTTCTTCACCAGAGAGTAGTGAGCCTATGGAAATCTCTGCCACAGAAAGCAGTCGAGGCCATAGCATTGAAAGTTTTCAAGAAGATATTGGATACAGCATTTGCAATTAAAGGGATCAAAGGAAATGGATAAAAAGTGGAAACGGCGACTGAGTTGGATGATGAACCATAATCACATTGAACAGTGGAGCAGTCTTGAAGAGTTAAATAGCCTACAGCTGCTTGCACTTTATATATTTCTCTGATTCTTTATCTGCAACATCTTATCTTACTTGAGGCAGAGGATAGTGGTGGAAAGGCTTTTTTTAGCTGGAGGTCTGTGACTAGTGATGTTCCGCAGGGATCCATGCTGGGACCTCAGCTGTTTGTGATTATGTATGTAATATATATATTATGTAAATAACTTCGATGAAAATGTAGATGGATGAGTTGGTAAGTTTGCAGACGATACATAGATTGGTGGAGTTATGGATAGTGTAGGAGGTTGCCAAAGGATACAGCAGGATATAGATCGATCATAGATATATGCAGAGAAATGACAGATGGAAGTTTAATCCAGGTAAGTGTGAGGTACAGTGCTTTGGGAGATCAAAGGAAAAATATACAGTCATTGTGGGCTGAAGGGCCTGTACTGTGCTGTACTGTTCTTCATGGCAGGACCCTGAACAGCATTGATGTACAAAAGGACCTTGGGGTTCAAGCCCATAGCTCCCTGAAAGTGGCCACACAGGTAGAACACATGGTAAAGAAGCATATGACATGCTTACCTTTATTGGTTTGGGAATTGAGTACAATAATTTTGCAGCTTTATAAGACATTGGTTAGGCCACATTTAGAGTATTGCATTCAGTTCTGGTGGCTGCATTACAGGAAGGATGTGGAGGCTTTGGAGGGGGTGCAGAAGAGGTTTTCCAGGATGCTGCCTGGATTAGGAGGTATGAGCTATAAAGAGAGGCTAGAAAAATTCGTGTTGTTTACTCTTGAGTGACGGAGGCTGAGGGGAGACTTAGATAGATGTCTATAAAATTTTGAAATGCATAGATAGGGTTGACGGTCAGAATCTTTCCCAGAGTTGAAATATCTATTACTAGGGGGCATACATTTAAAGTGAGAGGGGAAAAGTTCAAAGGAGATGTGTGAGGCTTGTTTTTTTACAGAGAGTGGTAGGGGTCTGGAATGCGATGCCAGGGGTGCTGGTGGAGGTAGATACAATCAGGGCGTTTAAGGGACTTCTGGATAAGCACATGAATATGCAACGAATTGTGGAATATAGACCAAAGGCAGCCAGAATAAATCAGTTTAATTTGACGTCATGTTTGACACAACATCATGGACTGAAGGGCCCATTCCTGACCTGTACAGTTCTATGTTCTTTGTTCCATGTTCATTCTCATCCCTCCCCAAACTCCCATATCAATAACCCTGCATGGCCTCAGGGCCTCCCACTCACTACCCTAGAACACCTTACCAACTTTCACCCATCTGCATTCAGACTAATAGCCAAGCTACCCACTCTCAAGTCACTTAATTTCTTCATTTCCTCATTGCAGGAGAAGAAAGCCCAAAAGAGGTGAGGGTGAGCTCATTCAGGTGCAGAGGTGCCAGACATTAGGTCCCTCATCCCAAACAAAGAAACAATCCTATCCTGTTCTGCAGGTGCAGCCAACATGCCTACCACCACCAGAGTGAAATATTCAGCTTTTCCCAGAAGTAACCTTCTGATCTCTGAGGCTGACAGTACCAGAGTCTCAGTGTTTGCCTACTGCAGCCACTACCATCCCAGATACTGACGCTTCAGTGGGGATGTCATGCTTAGAAAGTGTGGAAGCATAATATGGTAGTCTCTCATTGCAACATGTCTACAGGTGCCTCAGGAAGAAATTTCCCAAGCTGCTGGCACTTGGAAGATGGCTGGAACTCAGGCACCCACTCAGTGCCAGGCAGCAGAGGATCCTGGCAATGTTAGTGTTGACAATCAGGACCTCATCCACAAGCACAGGGAGGAATAGGAGTAGACTGACATAGTGAATACGATAGCCCTCAATGTCCAGAAGTTCTTAGCAGTGCGGTGAATTATATCACTATTTCTCTGCCTCCGTGGAAAGGTGGCAGCTGCCATGGAGAGCCAGGCCCAGAACTTTCATAACCTGCCGCAGAGATGGAATAACACAGTGGAATTTGAATTCAATAAATATCTGGAATTAAGAATCTTAACAATGACTGCAAATCCATTGTCGATTGTTGGAAAAAACCCATCTGGTTCGCTAATGTCCTTTAGGGAAGGAAAGCTACCTGGTCTGGCCTACATGTTACTCCAGACCCACAGCAATGTCGTTCACTCTTAACTACCCTCTGGGCAGTTAGAGTTAGGCAATAAGTGCCTAGCCAATGACACCCTCATTCCATGAATGAATAAAAAAAACTCCATCAACCCAGACACTGGTCTCCATGACCAAAGTCAAAGAGATGGGGAACATGGTCTGCACCCCAGGTGGAGGAGAAACTGCACACAGGCCCCTCAGGTGTAGGACACTCCAAAGGTGGTTAGGCCCTCTATCCCACCCGGCCTGCCCCCTGTGACTTGTGGAAGTTGAAGCAGTGAAGGGTCAACTTGCCTCTGGCAAGAAAACTCTTGGCATACCTGGTCCATCTAGATATAAGTGCCACTGAGGTCATTCTCTCACTCCCAAACCTCCAGAGCCAACAGGATATGACAAGTAGAATCCCACAGGGGTTTGTGCTGGGGCCTCAACTTCTTCCACTTTGCATCAATAATTTAGATGAAGAAAGCAAAAGCATGGTCATTAAATTCACAGACACAGTATGTAGTGTAATCTGAGGGAGCAAGCTATCCTATATCCAGTCCTGTGTAGTGAGACAGGAATAGTTATTGATCTCATAGTTGGGATCCTTTTCGAAGGAGCGATCACAGTATGGTTGAATTTAAAATACAGATGGAGGGTGAGAAGGTAAAATCCAATACCAGTGTCTTGTGCTTGTACAAGGAGACTACAATGGGATGAGGGGGGAGTTGGCGAAGGTAGACTGAGATCAAAGATTATATGGTGGGGCAATTAAGGGACAGTGGAGGACTTCCACTGTTCTCAGCAAAAGTATATACCAGTGAGAAGGAAGGATTGCAGGAAAATGGATGATCAGCTATGGATAACTAAGGAAATAAAGGAGGCTGTCAAATTGAAAACTAATCTAAACAAAGTGGCAAAGACTAGTGGGAAACTACAGGATTGGGAAATCTTTAAAGGTCAGCAGAAAGCCACAAAAAAGCTATAAAGAAAGTTAAGATGGATTATGAGAGTAAACTAGCTCAGAATGTAAAAAAAAAGGTGGCGTGGGGCAGCATGGTGACTCAGTGGTTAGTGCTGGTGTCTCACAGTACCAGGGACTTGAGTTCGATTCTAGCCTCAGGCGACTATCTGTGTGGAATTTATATGTTCTCCCTGTGTCTGCGTAGATTTTCTCCAGGTGTTCCAGTTTCGTCCCACAGTCTAAAGATGTGCAGGTTAGGTGGATTGCCATGGGAAATACAAGATTATATGGTGGGTCTGGGTATGGGTGGGATGTTCATTGGAGCGCTAGTGTGGACTTGATGGGCCCAAAGGCCAGCTTCCACAATGTAGGGATTCTATGATCTTGAAAAGTTTCTACAAATATTTAAAATGAGAGAGTGGCTAAGGTAAACATTTGTCCCTTGGAGGATGAGAAGGGGTATTTAATAATGGGAAATGAGGAAATGCCTGAGGCATTGACCAGGTATTTTGTGTCGGTCTTCACAGTGGAAGACACAGATACCGTGCCAATAATTGATAACAAGGAAGCCTTGGCAGGTGAGGACATTATGAAGGTGTAAAATTATGAAGGGAAGATAGAAGCAGGGCGGTTGTTTCTCCTGGCAGGTGGAAATAGAATTAGGGGACATAGCTTCAAAGTAAGGGGGAGCAGAGTTAGGACTGAGCCGAGGAGGAACTCCTTCACCCAAAAGGTTGTGAATCTGTGGAGATGAATCCATGAAAGGATCAGCCATGATCTCATTGAATGGAGGAGCAGGCTCGAGAGGCCAGATCGCCTACTCCAATCGCTATTTCTTATATTCTTACGTATCACCAGGATAGATCAGAAAGTCTATGATGGAGGAATCTTGAGGACATTGCTGATAGATATAGATAGGTTGAACGAGTGAACTAAATTCTGGCTGATGGGGCCGTGGAAAGTGTGAAGTTGTTTGCTTTGGTGGAAAGAATGAAACAACAGAGTATTACTTAAACAGAGAGTGACTGCAGAACTCCGAGATGCAGAGGGATTTGGCTTTTCTGATGCAATGGCCACAGAGTGAAGGGATGACCCTTTAGAACTGAGATGAGGAGGAATTTCTTTAGCCCAAGGTGTGGTTAATCTGTGAAACTCATTTCACAGAGAGCTGTGGAGGCTTAATCATTGAATGTATTTAAGACATAGATAGATAGGTTCTTGATTGGTAAGGGGGTCGTGGATTATGGGGAGAAGGATGGAGAATGGGGTTCAGAAACATATCAGTCATGATTGAATGGTGGAGCAGACTTGATGAACCGAATGGCCTATTTCTGTTCCTATGTCTTTTGGTCCTATAGACAGTCATAAACGGTTGCTATACATGTCATCAAGATGGCTAAAGGGACGTGCCCTTTAAGAGAGGAATTGAACATAAGAACAAAGATGTTATTCTTCAGTTATACAAGGCATTGGTGAGACCACAGCTCGAATACTGTGTACAGTTTTAGTCTCCTCATGTAAGGAAGGATGTAGATGCAAAGGATGGAGGCAATTCAGAGGAGGCTTATTCAACTGATACCTAGAATGAATGGGTTGTCCCCTGAGGAACAGTTGGATAGTTGAGCGTGTGTCTGCTGGAGTTTGGAAGAGTGATGGCTGACTTAATTGAACTGTATAAAATGCAGAAATAAAAAAAAAGTGCTGGAAAAACTCAGTAACTTGAGCAGCAAAAAAAGGTATAAAAGACAGGAAGTGTTACTTCAACTGTACAAGGCATGAGTGATACCATACTTGCAGTATGGCATTCAAATTTGGTCCCCTTACCTGATGAGGGATGTAATTGCATTAGAAACAAATAAGGGAAGGTTCATGAGATTGATTTCAGATGAGAGGGGTTTGTCTTTGAAATGACTGTATATTGGCTGGTATCCTGTTACCAAGTCACCCTTTATTTACTTGTGGACAGTACGCTGGCTGTAGTCACTCAGTTTGGAATCAATCTCCTGAACTGAGGAGATTCTGAATCTCCTATTTCTATTGGTCAATCAGAGCTTTCCTGATTTGGCCCAGGTTAACAATCCCAAACAGGGATCTTATAGTCAACAAGATCCACCTGATTTCAATCAGTACATCCCTCCCTGCCTAAGTCTGTGGATACAGGCCTGGTCTTTCTCTTGTAGCTTTTCCTGCAATGTTTTCACCCCAGGTCCAGTTTCTCTGACTGGGACTCTGACACGGGCGGAGTGTATTAGACCGTAACCCATCTGGAGCTGTCTCGGGAGAGGTTCCCCGTCTTCTTCTGGCAGTAATGGTATTGAGGCTATGCCCATCTTGGATTCTGAGGTTTCCTTGATACTAGAGATGGAAGGGGAAAACCTACAGTTTCTGACTGCCTTCTGGCTATGCTGAGGGGTCAGGTATGTTTTGCCCCTGCCCCATTTGTGAGGTAACGGCTTTCAGGTGACGCATGTGTTTGTTTAGGGCTGTATCACTGACCTGAACTTTGTAAGTCATGGGGCCTGACCTCACATCAAGCTCGCCTCATACTCATACAGAGCCATTCCCATGGCGCAGGCAGAAAATTTGTCCCTTGTATTGGTTTCGCAGGTCGGCGCAACATCGAGGGCCGAAGGGCCTGTACTGCGCTGTTATGTTCTATGTTCTAAATTGTCACTCTTGCTTAGAGGAGGCAGGTGGCCAGCATTGACATTCCTGCTGCCATTTCACCCCCCCACCCCACCCCTAGGTCTGGAAATATCAGGTTTAACCGGGTGCACACTCTCCTCCCTATCAGCAACCCTGCTGGAGCTATCCCTGTTATTGTGTGTAGGGTGGTCCTATAATCAAACAGGAACCGGGACAGTTTGGAATCAATTGACGCTTTAGACCGCTTCTTTAAGCCTGCCTTCAACGTTTGGATTGCTCGTTCTGCTAGATCATTGGATGATGGATGGTATGGAACTGTCTTTATGTGCTGATTGCAATTTGACTTTAAGAAATATTCAAATTACTTGCTGGTAAGTGACGTTCCATTGTCCATGACCAGTACTTCTGTGAGTCCATGCATCAAGACTGATGCTCACAGCTTCTTAGTTGTCATCCCTGCGTTTGCTGAAAGAACTTTGTGTACGTCAAACCACTTTGAATGGGCATCCACAATGACCAGGAACGTTGAGACCATGAAAAGACCGGTATAGTTGACATGCAACCAAGTCCAGGGTTTACCCAGTCATTCCCATGAATGTGGGACTGCTGCTGGTGGCAATTTTTGTCCATGTTGGTACTCTAGGCACTGCCCCATCCAATGCAGCTATGTCAGCACCCAATCCTGACCACCAGACCTAGCTTCTTGCCAGCATCTTCAGTTTGGAAACCCTTGGATGACCTTAGTGGACATGATGTGGAGGTGCCAGTTTTGGACTGGGGTGGACAAAGTAAGAAGTCGCATGACACCAGGTTACGGTCCAACAGGTTTATTTGAAATCACAAGCTTTCAGAGGGCAGCCCCTTTGTTAGGTGCGGTGAGAGAGAAGAGCACACACACACAGAGTTTATAGGCAGAGAGATCAAAAGATTATGCAACTGGTGTGAGTGGAGTGTCAGATAATAAGTCTCTGCAGGTGACCAAGAGTGTTAGACAGTGTGTAACCTGTAATCCCATGAAGTAAGAAATAATTTCAAAATATTAAAAATAAGGTGGTGCTAGCAACAAACTAAATGACTGGAATAACGTGATATGTATAAGAGTTGAACGCTGAGGGTCTAACCAAAGTAATAAGTAATTCAAAGCTGTACAAACTAATTAAGGTAGAGAGATCATATCAATTGATCAAGGTGATGCTGTCAAAGTGACCCTGGGGGAGTTTAGCCAGTATCTGGCAATTACCTTTACTCAGGACAATCACTCTTGCTCCCCGTAGTAATATGCTTTAGTCTATGGTGATCTTGTCTCTCTGGGTCCAGAAAGGTTTCAGTCCACGTTGTGATGACCCTTCTGTTTCTGCCATTACCAGCAGCTGTTTCAGTTTCGCTAGGACAGGATTTTTTTGTGTCCACAGTTGAATATTGTCAGCAGTGACTGGAAGGATGTCCAGGAAGTTTAAAACCAAACTGGACTCTCCAGGGTAGGCACCACCGGTGGAGTATCTGTTAGTGGGAGGCAGTTGCAGGCATCCGCATTAGTCACTTGGCTTCCTGGATGGTGTTATAACTTGTACTTGTAAGCACTGAGGATAGGAGCCCAATGCTGAATTCTACTGGAAGCTATGGGCGACGCGACCTTGTCTTCCTTCAGTAGCCCTAGCAGATGTTTGTGATCTGTTACTATGACAAATTCTATCCATAACGGTGCTAGTGTAACTTCCTCACACAGAGATAACCGCCAAACCTTCCCTCTCTATGAACAACATCTAGCAGCAAAACGGCACGACAAACTCTCCTTAATATCAGTACATTCAGACAATGAAGGCCATCAATTTAACTGGGATAAAGTATCCATGGTAGCCCAAGCCAAACATAGACACGCACGGGAATTCCTAGAGGCATGATTCTCCACCCATACTTCAATCAACGAACATATAGAAGTGGACCTCATATACAAACCCATACAGATCAAAACCGGAAATGACAGTACTTGCCATAATGGACCGGACGGTATAACTTCCAAGCGGAGTAGAATAGCATCGCTTCATCGGAGGCTCCACTGATGATGTCGCTTAACATGGTGATGAAATGTCTGAACAAAAACAAGTCAGCTCGGCGAGCAAGTCAACAACCTCATCCACAACTCAAGCTACAGATCTTTGCCAAAACTTTAAACTCCTTTCTCTAGCTGAGCATGTTTGTGTTTGACAATAGCCCAAGTCCATGAAGCATGCGTTATTGGGCATTACTCTCCGTTGGGCCACCGGTGATCCAACGCTATCCTGATACCGTGCAGGGAGGCATGCCATGTCAGCACTATCTCTCGCTTTGGATTGCAGAGGGCCAACACCTTAGATAAAGATAGCTGCTTTTTAACTTCCCTAAGGCTACTTCTTGGCTACACGACCATTTCCAAGGCCAACTCTTTCTCAATAGCAGGTGTAAGGGTGCCCAGATTACATATGAATTTTCTGTAATAATTCACTAAACTAAGGAAAGCTCTGGTACAGATGTAGGAGCCAGGGCTCCTTTGATTGCCCTCACTTTATCTTCCAATGGGGTGTAACCCGGTTTTGTCGCCTCTGTAACCCAAGTAGGTCACTTGGGGCACCTGGAACACACATTTTTCCTGTCTAAGGCTTTCGCCCGCCTGGGAGAAACACTTAAGTACTAAATCCAAGTTCTCCAAGTGCACTTTATTGGTTTTCCCTGTTATTAGTGCATCATCCAGATACACGGCAACCTGGGGTAGCCCTTCTAAAATGTTCTCCGTGGTCCACTGGAAAAGGGTGCAGGCTGATGACATCCAAATGGCAATCTTGTATATTGGCATGAATCCTTACGGGTATTAACGGTAGTGTACCTCTGGGACTACTGATCACAATTGCAGTTAGGCATGGCTCATAGTAGGCTTCGTAAGGGATAGTGTCCCCCCTCTGCTAACTTTGCGTAACAAGTCCTCTATGCAAGGGATTGGGTATTTATCCAACTGTGAGAAGCTGTTTACTGATTGTTTAAAATCCCCACAAAGGTGAACTGAGCCGTCAGGCTTCACAATTGGTATGACCGGTGCTGCCCATTCTGCAAACTGCACTGGTTTGATGACTCCTTCACTCTCCAGCCTCATGATTTCTGCCTCCACTTTAGCCAGCAAAGGAAATGGCTCTGTGCAGGCCTTGCAAAACCTTGGAATTGCTTCCTGGTCAACATTTAAAGTGGCTTTGTCCCCTTTGATCATCCCAAGCCCTTCTTGAAAAACTCCTGGGTATTTCACTAGGATTTCACTAAGGCAGCCATTTCCTACTCAAAAAGTATTGAGCCGGTCTAGGTGAATCTTCCTCAACCAATTCTGCCCCAGTAGTCTTGGCCCTGAGCCTTTAACTACTGTCAGTGTTAGCTGCACCAACTGCTTCTCAGGGGAGACTGGAACTGAAGTCATACCCTTAATCTGCAGCAGTTCCCCAGTGTATGTTCTCAGTCAGGCTGAGATCTTGTGCAAATTTAAGGGCTGGAGTCCCGAGCGAACGTTGTTAAAGACAGACTCTACAACCACAAATATAGCTGTGCCAATATCAACCTCCATGGGAACTGGGTGACCATTTAACCAAACATTAATTTTAATAGTTCTGATTTGGGTTTCGCTAAGCAATTTAATTGTTCCAACCCACATGTAGGGGGACTTTTTGGGGTGCGCACTCTCCTTGGTACCAGCCTATGAGTTTTCTTACTCAAGTAAAGCCTTGTAGAACTCCTTTGCTATCTCAAGGCTGCATACCAGCAGCAACTACAATGGCTTGCCAGTCATCCTAACCTTGTCAAAAATCCTGATACTGATTTCCCCTTGTTCTGTAACAGCGAAATTAACAATAGCATCTCCGAATTAGAGGAAGTTTGGGGTCGTAATATTCCTTAACCAACTCCGTCAACTCTTGGAAGATTTTTTGTGTCTGGTACCTCTGGGAACGTTAAGCCTCTTTTTAACTGAAAATGCTGCAGTTCCACAAGCAGTCAGAAGGATCACTCATTGCTTTTCATCTGCCCCAATGTCATTTGCCCAGGAAATATATCGTATTCTTTCCATATACCAGGCCCAGTCTTCGACAGCAGGATCAAACAAGTCAAGCTTCCCAAATAAAGACAGGATGCCAGAAATGATTACGCCAACTGCAAGATGACTGTTACAAGCGAAAATTCTTCAGGCACATACTGTTTTCTCCCATCGTCACCAATATAACTGCACCGAGGTGGGTATCTCATCACCAAGTCACCCTTTATTTACTAGTGCACAGTACACTGGCTGTGACCAGCCAGCTTGGAGTCATTCTGTAAGATGAGGAGATTCTGATCTCCTGGTTATCTTGGTCAGCCAAGGCTTTCTTGACTGGCCCAGGTTAACAACCCCAATCAAGAACCTCATAGTCAATGAGGTCCATCTGGTTCCAATCACTACAATCTTATAAAGAGAGGTTGAACAGTTTAGCCCTGTACTCTCTAGAGTTTAGGAGAACATGGATGTGAAAGAGATTGAAAAGATGCTAAAAGGAGTTCACAAATTATATGTAAAGAAGGTGTTTCCTGTTGTGGAACAACTTAGAACAAGAGGTCATAGTTTCAGAATAAAAGGTATGATGTAAAACAGAGATAAGAAATCATTCCTCCCAAAGGGTCATGAATCAGTGGAATTCACAGAGTAAATTTAAGCAGGAGATAGACAGATTTTCGATGAGTCATGGATTGAAGGGTTATGGGGAGTGGAAGGGAATGTGAAGTTGAGGTCGATACAACATTAGCTGTGATGGTGTGGAACGGAGGGAGCAGGCTTGAGGAGCTGAATTGCCTACTTCTGCTTCTGATTGTTATGTTCTTCTAAACCCCTGCAAACATAGGCCCAGTTGAACCAATCTCTCCTCATATGAACAGAACTCAATATTATAGTAATAGAGACATAGAGGCCTACAGCACAGATAAAGGTCCTTTGGTCCATCAAGTCTGTGCTGGTCAAAGACTACCACCTAATTATTCTCAACCCCTTTTCAGCATTTCACGCATAGACTCATATGCCTTGGGATTGCAATACTTCTTAAATTTGTGAGGTCTACCACCCCTTAACAGGCAGTGAGTTCCAGATTCACACCCACCTGTTATGATTGAGATTGGAAGAGTAAGCTATTTATGTAGCCACACCACTCCATGCTACTGGTGCAATTTGCCCATCATCTCTGTAGCAGACAATCAATGAGCACAATGGCTTCGTGCCATTCTCCTTCCTTTGCCCCATGCCATTGCACGCTTTTTATTCAAATCATCATCCAATACCCTCTTGAATGCCTCAATGATTCCACCTTTATCACAAGGCAACATATTCCAGACCTAAGTCACTAGTTGAGTGAAAAAATTATTCCTCACATTGTATTTTACTAAGTTTGCAAATCATTTTTATCACACCCTTTAGGAAAATATGCTAATACTTGAGCTCCTCAGGTTGTCACAAATGTTAACAATTTAATCAAAGTATTCAAAGTTCCCAATTTACCTCCGATAAAAACAAAATACCATGGATGCTGGAAATCTAAAATGAAAACAGAAGGTGCTGGAGAACTCGATTTCTCTATCCACTCATGCTGCCAGACTTGCTGAGTTTGTTTAATTTTTCATGTTTTTATCTCAAGTTTAACTTTCTGATGGACTCAGCCTAACTGGAAACACTGACCAGATTTCTGTAGTTCATGTATTACAAATCAATCAATTCTAACCATAGGCAAACAGAAATAAAAATTATTAACCTATAATGTAACAAAATGTTGAGAGGAGATTTAATGGAGATTTTCATGATGGGAAAGGCAGGAGATTGACACAAGATGATGGTAATCATTTAGTACAGGCTTGATGGGTTTAATTGCATCCTTCTGTGCTATAATATTTCTGTCATTCCGTTGTCACAGTTCACTGGGGTAACATGCTGGAAATCAAGCACTGCTATTCTTAGAGTCATGACAAAAGTTAATGATTTTTAAAAGTACACCAAGGTTAACAGATTTACTTGTCTTTTAGACCAAGTTTGACGAAAATTATGGACTAACTTTCTGTGCTTAACTAAAACTCCTGTTTATTAGAAGAAACTAGACTTTAGATGCAAGTAAACAATATAACTATTAATTAAAACTTCAATCCCTTTATGTGTGGAATGCGCTGCTGGCAGTAGTGGTGGAGTCAGATATATATTTAAGCGACTCTTGGATAGGCACGTGGATGATAGTAAAATGTAGGGTATGGAGGGTAGCTTGATCTTAAAGTAGGATAATAGGTCAGCACAACATATTGGGCTGAAGGGCCTGTACTGTGCTGTACTGTTCTATGTTCTAAACTCCCCCTTGCAAACACAGACACAGACAGAGAAAAATAAATCCGGGTTTATGAATGCAGGTAAAATCGGAAAACATTTCAATAGTCCTGCTCACAAAGGTTGCTGAGATGATTTCTTCTAATTCATTTGAACGTCACAACATTGCTTCTCAGTGATCCTTCACCAAATGCCTGTTACCAATGCTAATTTCCCTTAACCCTTCACTGGCTATGGTCATTTGGATCTCTAATTCGAGGAGAATTCCAGTATCATCCTCTGTGAAACATACACAAAGAAGTAATTTAGTTTTTCTGCCGTTTCTTTATTTCCCAATATAAATTCTGCTGGATTTTCTTACAATAGAGCTACATTTGTTTTTGCCAAATATTTCCTTTTTACGTATGTATAGAAGCTTTTGCAGTCTATTTTTGTGTTTTTGCTAGATCATTTCATGGCATATTCTCTATTTCTTTATCCGTTTCTTGGCTCTCTTTTACTGTATTCTATAAACCTCCTAATCCCTAGGATTACTGTTTTTTTTTCTGGCAACTTTATAGAGCTTTTCTTTTAATAATATACCATTCTGAACTACCTTTGTTAGCCATGATTGACTGATCTATTATGAGTTGTTGAACCTTGAAGGGATCTATAGTTGTTTAATTACTGTAATCCCTATTGTATATTGTGTCTCCACGTTCTTACAACCAAAATTAATCACCTCGCACTTCTACATATTAAACCTCATTTGCCACCTATCTGCTATTCCACCAACTTGTCCATCTCCTTTTGGAATTCTGTCCTGTTCTTCTCACAGTTTACAATGCTTCCAAGTTTTGTATCATTCACAAAGTTTGAAGTTGTCCCTTACACCCGAATGTCTGGAAGAAATCAGGAGAAACAAAAGTTTCAAAATCAATCCCTGAGGCACTCCACTAAAATCCTTCCATCAGCCCGAAAGCTATCAATTGACTACCAGAGGTAGTAGGAACTGCAGATGCTGGAGACTGAGATAACAAGGTGTAGAGCTGGATGAACACAGCAGGCCAGGCAGCATCAGAGGA
>JAHRHZ010000213.1:622765-634943 GCA_024137785.1 Ginglymostoma cirratum | reverse complement strand
CAGACCCGAAATGTCAGCTTTCCTGTTCCTCTGATGCTGCCTGGCCTGCTGTGTTCATCCAGCTCTACACCTTGTTATCTTATGATTGACTACCACTCGCTGTTCTCTACAGCTCATCCAGTTTTGTGTCTGGGTTGTCAATGTCCCATTTCTTCCATGAATTGGAAACGTTTTCATAAGTCTGTTGTGTGGCAGTGCATTGTATGCTTTTTGAAAGTTCATATACACCAGATCAATAGCATTATCTACAATGACCCCCCTCAAAACCAACAAGAAATTAGTCAAATGTGTTTGCCCGTTAAGAAATTCATGCTGGATCTTCTGGAACAATTATCATTTTCCATGTTACCAATCCATATTTGATTCTGTTAGAACAAGTGGTTATCTGGTTTCAATAATGATGAGGATAAGGTCAGGGTCTGTGCTGTCCCAACAGCAACTCTTGAGACCAATACAGTCTGTGCTGGTGTTTATCACTGACTCGAGGTCCAGTCATCTCATCTGCTGTTGTTTCTTCAATGATTCTATGTAATGTGCTTTCTATTTCAGATCCAATCAAACTGGTTGCTGCTGCAGGGGACTCTGTTTTTTTCCCGTCACAGGGAACAGCGCAATCATTCTCACATGCAGCCTGGATTTTCATTACTGGTAACCGTGCGGAGATAATAAGTTTTGACGCAGCTGAAAGTGCCACACCTAGACCTGCACCTGCATATAAAAATCGAATCTTGTTCTATACAGGCCTCCGGACCTTTGTGCTAATGAATGTGCAGGAAGATGACAGTGGGATCTACCATTTCATGGACGAGTCTCAGATAAAACCCCGAAGCATAGTGCATCTCCGAGTCTACGGTAAGCATATTAAAAAGGCTTATTTTAATTATATTTACTGCATATAATTATATTTGCCCGCCACACAAATGCCAGGCTATGACCATCACCAATAAGAGACAATCTAACCACCGCCCCTTGATATTCAATGATGTTACCGTCACTGAATCCCCCACTATCAACATTCTGGGGGGTTACCATTGACAAGAAACTCAACTAGACTCACCATATTAATACAGTGTGTACAAGAGCAGACCAGAAGCTAGGAATACTGCGGCGAGTAACTCACCTCCTGACTCCTCAAAGCCTGTCTGCCATCCAGAAGGCACAAGTCAGGATTGAGATGGAGTACTCTCCACTTGCCCAAAGATGAGTGCAGCCCCAACAACACTCAAGAAGCTTGACACCATCCAGGGTAAAGCAGCCCGCTTGATTTGCACCACATCCACGAGCATTCACTCCCTCCACCACCGATGCTCAGTAGCAGCAGTGTGTACTATCTACAAGATACACTTCAAAAATTCACCAAAGATCCTCAGACAGCACCTTCCAAACCCACGACCGCTTCCATCTAGAAGGACAAGGGCATCAGACATGTGGGAACACTACCACCTCCAAGTTTCCCTCCAACTCACTCATCATCCTGACTTGGAAATATATCGCTGTTCCTTCACTATTGAAATCCTGGAATTCCCTCCCTAATAGCTTGTGGGTCAACCTACAGCAGGTGGACTGCAGCGGTTTAAGAAGGCAGCTCACCGCCACCTTCTCAAGGGCAACTAGGGATGGGCAATAAATGCTGGCCAGCAAGTGACGCCCACATCCCCTAAATGAATAGAAAAAAATACCAATAAGGAAGACTTGTCCCTCTTACCTTACCCGTCATAAGATCAGAGATGTCTACAGCTCAGAAAGAAAAGGCCCTTAGGGCACTAGTCTGCACTGGTTAAAATCTCTGCCTCTCCAAATGCAGATTAAATCTGCCCCTCAAATTGTTTCCAATTATATCCCCACCACTGAGGTTAGTTTGACCAACCTGTAGTTTCCTGGTTTATCCCTTGTTCCCTCCATGAATAATAAACCCACATTGACTGTCCTCCAGTCCTCCAGCACCTCTCCTGTTGCCAGCGAGGAGTTGAAAGCAACTGCCAGTGACCATGCTATTTCCTCCCTTGATTCACTCAACAACTGGGGATACACTTCACAGGTCCTGGAGATGTATTTACTTTTAAGTGTTCCAGACTATGGGAAAGGGATGAAAGAAGGAGAAATGCAGGTGAAGGAGGGAGAGCTTTGGGTCAAGAAAAGGGGAGATGAGGTGAAGGAGTGGGAAATAGGTGTTGAAGGAGGGGAGATAAAAGTGGGGGTCTGAAAGGGTTGATAGAGGGGAGAAATGGGAGTGAAGGAAGGGTAGACGGGAGTGAAGGAGGTGGAGATGGAAGTGAAAGAGGAGGAGTTGGATGTGAAAGAGGGGCAGAACGGGGTGAAGGAGGTGAGTTAGGGGTAATGGTAGGGAAAATGGGGAGAAGGCGGGGTAAGATGGGCTAGTGGTATTATTAGTGAACTATTAATTCAGAAAATTAAAAATGTCTGGAATTAAGAATCTACTGATCACCATGAAATCATTGTTGATTGTCGGAAAAACTCATCTGGTTCATTAATGCCCTTTAGCGAAGGAAATCTGTCATCCTCACCTAGTCTGGCCTATATGTGACTCCAGACCCACAGCAATGTGGTTGACTCTCAGTTGCCTTCTGAAATAGCCAGCAGGCCATTCAGTTGTACCAATTGCTACAAAGTCTCAAAGAAATGAAACTGAACAGATCAGCTGGCATGGACCTAGGCACCAGAAAAGACAGTGGCAGAGACAGCCCTGGCAACCCTAAAGTCCTCCTCACTAACATCTGGGGACTCATGTCAAAATTGGAAGAGCTGCCTCACAGACTGGTCAAACACCAAAGATCCTCAGGCAGCACCTTCCAAACCCACGGCCACTTCCATCTAGAAGAACAAGGGCAGCAGATAAATGGAAACGCCACCACGTTCAAGTTCTCCTCCAAGCCACTTAACATCCCGACTTGGAAATATATTGCTATTCCTTCACAGTCGCTGGGTCAGAATCCTGGAATTCCCTCCCTAATGGCATTGTGGGTCAAGCACATCGACTGCAGCGATTCAAGAAGGCAGCTCACCACCACCTTCTCAAGGGCAAGTAGCGATAGGCAATGAATGCTGGGCCCTGTCAGAGACACCCACATCCTACAAACGAATAGAAAAAAAAGAAACTCAGCTAATGTTCTGGGGACCCCGGTTCGAATGGTGGAATTTGAATTCAATGAAAAAATCTGGAATTGAGAATCTGCTGATACCCTTGAAATCATTGTTGATCTTCAGAAAAAAACCTATCAGGTTCACTAATGCCATTCAGGGAAGGAAACTTGCCATCCTCACCTGGCCTGGTCTACACTTGACTCTAGACCCACAAAAATATGGGTGACTCTCATTTTCCCTCTGCAGTGGACTAACTAGCCAGTCAGTTACAGCAATGGCTACAAAGTCTCGAAGAAATGAAACTGGACAGATCGTGTGGCATCGAGCTAGGCACTGGAAAAGACAACAGCAGAAACGGTCCTGTCAACCCTGCGAGGTCCTCCTTACTAACATCTGGGTGCTAGTGCCAAAATTGGGAGAGCTAACTCACAGACTAGTCAAGCAACGGGCTGACATAGTCATTCTCACGAAATCGTACATTACAGACAATGTCCCAGTTACCAACATCACCATCCTGTATTTGTCCTGTCCTACCGGCAGGACAGACCCAGCAGAAGTGGAAGCACAGTGGTATACAGTTGAGAGGGAGTTGGTTTGGGAGTCCTCGACATTGGCTCCAGATTACATGAAGTCTCATGGCTTCAGGTTATTCATTAGCAAGGAAACCTCCCACTGATTACCATGAACCATTCTCCCTCAGCTGATGAATCGGCATTCCTTCATGTTGTACAAAAGGTAGGGGAAGCACTGAGGATAGCAAGGGCACAAAATGGACTCTGGGTAGGGGATTTCAATATCGACCGCCAAGAATAGCTCAACGACAAGAATAGCAGTACTACTGATCGAGGTGGTCGGGTCCTAAAGGACATAGCTGCTAGACTGGATCTGCAGCAGGTGGTGAGGGGACCAAAAAGAGGGAAAAACGTACTTGACCTCATCTTTACCAATCTGCCAGCTGCAGATGCCCCTATCCACGGCAGTATCGGTAAGAGTGACCGCTGCACAATCCTTGTGGAGACAAAGTTCTGCCTTCATATTGAGAATAACCTCCATTGTGTTTTGTGGTACTATCACCATGCTAAATGAGACAGAATTCACAGAGACCTAGCAACTCAAGACTGGGCATCCATGAGGCACTATGGACCATTAACAGCAATAGAATTGTACTCCATGTCATGATGTGGAGGTGTTGGTGTTGGACTGAGTGGACAAGGTCAGAAGTCAGATGTCACCAGGTTATAGTCCAACAGGTATATGTGAAATTGCAAGCTCTCAAAGCACTGCCTCGTTGTCAGCTAAAATGAAGGGAGGCACTCGGGTGCAGAATTTATAATTAGAGAGATCAAAAGATCGTACGAATGGTATGAACACAGTGTGAACAGGCTGAATAATAGGTCTCTGCAGGTGATCAAGAGTGTCAACAGCTGAATATCAAGCCAAGGAATGACTTATAATCTGATTAACTGAGGCAGAGAGATAATTACAAAAAATTAAATGTAAGGTGTTGCTGGAGACAAACCAAAAGACTAGAATTACATGATAGGTATAGAAGTCATATGCTGAGGGTTTAACCAAAGTAACAAATAATCCAAAACTGCACAACCTAATTCAGGTGGCGAGATCACAACAAGTTATCAAGGTGATGGTGTCAAAACAAGATAGTAAGGAAGATTTTACAAATAAAGAACAGTTTGGTGGGGTCCCATGTGGTGTGACATGAGCCCAAGATCACAGTTGAGGCCGTCTTCATGGGTACAGAACTTGGCAATCAGTTTTGCTCAGTGATTCTGCATTGTTGTGCATCTCGAAGGCTGTCTTGGAGGACAGTTACCCAAACATATCAAACACGTCAAACAGTAGCAAGGGATAGACAGAGCTAAGCAATCTCACAACTAACAGATCAGATCTGGTTTCTGCAGTCCTGTGAAATCCAGTTGTGAGTGCTGGTGGACAATTAAACACCTCAATGGAGGAGGAGGTTCCACAAATACCGCCATCCTCAATGATGGAAGAGCCCAGCATATCGGTGCAAAAGATAAGACTGAAGCTTTCACAGCAGTCTTCAGCTAGAAGTGCCAAGTGGATGATCTATGTTGGCCTCATCCAGTGATCCCCAGCATCACAGATACCAGTCTCCAGCTAATTTGATTCACTTCACATTTGATCAAGAAATGGTTGGAGGCACAGGATAGTACAAAGGCTATGAGGCCTGACAACATTCCGGCAATAGTACTGAAGACTTGTGCTCCAGTACTTGCTATTCCCCAAGCCAAGCTGTTCCAGTGCTGTTACAACACTGATATATACGAATAAAATGTAGGAAATTGCCTAAGTATGTCCTGCACATAAGAAGCAGGACAAATCCAACTCAGCCAATTACTGCCCCATCAGTCTACTCTCAATTATCAATAAAGTGATGGAAGATGTTACCAACAGTGCTATCAAGCAGCACCCGCTCAGCAATAACCTGCTCAGTGACGCCCAGTTTGGGTTCCGCCAGGGCCACTCAGCTCTGACCTCATTAAGTCTTTGTTCAAACATGGACAAAAGAGCTGAATTTCAGAGGTGAGGTGAGTGACAACCCTTGACATCATAGCTGCATTCGACCGAGTATGGCATCAAGAAGACCTAGTAAAACTGGAATCAGGGGGCAAACTCTCCAGTGGTTGGAGTCAAAGAACAAAGAACAAAGAAAATTACAGCACAGGAACAGGCCCTTCGGCCCTCCAAGCCTGCGCCGATCGAGGTCCTCTGTCTAAACCTGTCATTATTTTCTAAGGGTCTGTATCCCTTTGCTCCCTGTCCATCCATGTACCTGTCCAGATACATCTTAAAAGACACTAACGTGTCTGCGTCTACCACCTCCGCTGGCAACGTGTTCCAGGCGCCCACCACCCTCTGCGTAAAGAACTTTCCACGCATATTTCCCATAAACTTTCCTCCTCTCACTTTGTACTCATGACCCCTAGTAATTGAGTCCCCCACTCTGGGGAAAAGCTTCTTGCTATCCACCTTGTCTATACCCCTCATGATTTTGTAGACTTCAATCAGGTTCCCCCCTCAATCTCCATCTTTCTAATGAAAATAGTCCTAGTCTACTCAACCTTTCTTCATAGCTAGCGCCCCCCATACCAGGCAACATCCTGGTGAACCTTCTCTGCACCCTCTCCAAAGCATCCACATCCTTTTGGTAATGTGGCGACCAGAACCGTACGCAGTACTCTAAATGTGGCCGAACCAAAGTGTTATACAACTGTAACATGACCTGCCAACTCTTGTACTTAATATCCCGTCCGATGAAGGAAAGCATGCCGTATGCCTTCTTGACCACTCTATTGACCTGCGTTGCCACCTTCAGGGAACAATGGACGTGAACACTCAGATTTCTCTGTACATCAATTTTCCGCAGGACTTTTCCATTTACTGTATAGTTTGCTCTTGAATTAGAACTTCCAAAATGCATAACCTTGCATTTGCCTGGATTGAACTCCATCTGCCATTTATCTGCCCAACTCTCCAATCTATCTATATTCTGCTGTAATCTCTGACAGTCCCCTTCACTGTCTGCTACTTCACCAATCTTTGTGTCATCTGCAAACTTGCTAATCAGACCATCTATACCTTCCTCCAAATCATTTGCATATATCACAAGCAACAGTGGTCCCAGCACAGATCCCTGTGGAACACCACTGGTCACAGGTCTCCAATTTGAGAAACCCCCTTCCACTACTACTCTCTGTCTCCTGTTGGCTAGCCAGTTTTTTTATCCATCTAGATAGCTGGACCCCATGCGACTTCACTTTCTCCATCAGCCTGCCATGGGGAACCTAATCAAAAGCCTTACTGAAGTCCATGTATATGACATCTACAGCCTTTCCCTCATCAATCAACTTTGTCACGTCCTCAAAGAATTCTATTAAGTTGGTAAGACATGACCTTCCCTGCACAAAACCATGTTGTCTATCACTGATAAGCCCATTTCCTTCCAAATGGTAATAGACCCTATCCCTCAGTATCTTCTCCAGCAGCTTCCCTACCACTGACGTCAGGCTCACTGGTCGATAATTACCTGGATTATCCCTGCTACCCTTCTTAAACAAGGGGAGTCATAGAAAGGTGGTCAATGCTGTTAGAGGTCAGTCTCATCTCAGCTCCAGGACATCTCTGCAGGAGTTCCTCAGGGTAGTGTCCTAGGCCCAACCATCATCAGCTGCCTTATCTATGACCTTCCCTCCATCATAAGGGCAGAAATGGGGATGTTCACCGATAATTGTACAATTTGCAACCCCACAGACACTGAAGCAGCCCATGTTCAAATGCAACAAGATCTGGGCAATATCCAGGCTTGAGCTGACAAGTGGCAAGTAACATTCAAAAAGAGAGAAAAATATAGCACAGAAAGAGGCCCTTCAGCCTTCCAAACCTGTGCCAATCATCATGCTCTAAATAAACTAAAAAACAAAACTTCTACTTTATTTGGTCTGTATCCCTCTCTTCTCTCCCTATTCATGCAACCGTTCAAATGTCTCTTAAATGTCACTAACATGCCTGCTTCCACCACCTGTTCTGGCAGTGCATTCCAGGCTCCTACTATTCTCTGCATGAAATACTTCCCTCGCACATCTCCCTTAAACTTTCTCCCTCTGACCTTGAACTTGTGCTTCCTTGTAATAGAAACTTCCACCTTGGGTGGAAGCCTCTGATTACCCACCCTATCTATGCCTCTCATAATTTTGTAGACCTCTATCAGGTCTCCTCTCAGCTGCCATCTTTCCAGTGAAAATAATCCTAGTCTTTTTAACCTTTCCTTATAGCCAATGTCCTGAAGACCAGACAACATCCTGGTGAACCTTCTCTGCACTCTCTCCAAGGCTTCCACATCCTTCTGGTAGTGTGGTGACCAAAACTGCACACAATACCCTAATGTGGCCTAAAAAGGGTTTTATATAGCTGCACTGTGGTTTGTCAACTGTTGTACTCCGTGTCCCAGCTGATGAAGGCAAGCATCCATATGCCTTCTTAATCACCTTGGCCATCTGTGTTGCCACTTTTAGGGAATCATGGACCTGCATGCCAGAACCACCTGTATAAGAACATAAATGTAAGAACTAAGAGCAGGAGTAGGCCATCTGGCCCTTTGAGCCCAGATGGGCTCTTGTCATTCAGTAAGATCATGGCTGATCTTTCCGTGGCCTCAGTTCGACTTACCACCCTCTCACCATAACTCTTAATTCCTTTACTGTTCAAAAAACTATCTATCTTAGCTTTAAAAATATTCAATGAGCAAGCCTCAACTGCTTCACTGGGCAGGGAATTCCTCAGATTCACAATCTTTTGGATGAAGAAGTTTCTCCTCAATTCAGTCCTATAATTTCCTGGATCATGCTTGCTTCCTTTCTTAGACAAGGCAACAACATTGGCTAATCTCCAGTCCTCTTCAACCTTGTCTGTGGTTGAAGAGGATGTGAAGATAATTGTTAATGCAAATAATAACACAAATGCCAGGCTATGACCATCACTAATAAGAGACAATCTAACCATCACCCCTTGATGTTCAACGGTGCTACCGTCACTAAATTCCCCACTATCAATATCCTGAAGGTTATCATTGACAAGAAACTCAACTGGACTCACCACATAAATACAGTGGCTACAAGAGCAGGTCAGAGGCAAGAAATAATGCAGTGAGTAACTCACCTCCTGACTCCTCAAAGCCTGTCCACCATCTACAAAATACAAGTCGGGAGTGTGATGGGATACTCCCCACTTGCCTGGATCAGAGCAGTTCCAACACTCAAGAAGCTTGACATCATCCAGGACAAAGCAGCTCACTTGATTGGCACTATATCCACAAGCATTCATTCCCTCCACTACCGATGCTCACCCACAGGAGTGTGTGCTATCCACAAGATGCACTGCAGAAATTCACCAAAGATCTTCAGACAACACCTTCTAAACCCACAACCACTTCCATCTAGAAGGACATAAGCAGCAGATACAAGGGAACACCACCACCTTCAAGTTCCCTTCCAAGGCTCTCACCATCCTGCCTTGTAAACATTTTGCTGTTCCTTCACTGTCGCTGGTTCAAAGTTCTGAAATTCCCTTGTTAAGGGCATTGTGGGTCAACCCACAGAAGATGGACTCCTGTAGTTCAAGAAGACAGCTCACCACCTCCTTCTCAAGGGCATTTAGGGATGGGCAATAAATGCTGGCTAGCCAGCGACACCCACATCCCACAAAATGAATTAATAACAAAACAATGTGGGAGAGGGAGATGGGAGCGAAGGAAGGGGACATGGGGGTGAAGGGGTATGAAGTAACCCCACGAAGGCTGGCATCCCGAACCAAGTCACCTTTTATTTACATGCATAGTATGTGTTATTGACCCAAGCTAGCACAGAGCCAGCTCCAAGTGAGCAGATCCCCGACAGTCCTGTTTATATCTGTCAGCAAGGACTCCCTGATCAGACCAGGTTAACAGCCACAATCAGAGAGCTCATATTCTGTGGATCTACCTGGTTGAGATCGTTCCAATCACTACATCGCTCCCCCTCTAAGTCCTGGGATGTAGGCCTGTTATTTTTCCTGCAGCTTCTCCTGGGGCATTTTCTCACCAGGTCCAGTCTCTTTGACTCTGCCTCGATTACTGGCAGTGTGTACTGGGCCATAGCCTGCCTCTTACACCCAGAACGCCTCGGCTGAAACTCATCCTCTTCTTCAGATGATAACAACATTGAGGCTGTGACTTCTGCCGTGTCCATCTCGTTCTCAGAGGTTTCTAGGTAGAGGGAGAGAACCCACAAGTTCTGACATCCTTGCTGGATGTTCTGAAGGGTCAGGTATGTTTTACTCCTGCCCCGTTTGTGACGTTGCCGCTTGGATTATGTGCTTGTTCAGGACCGCCACCCCAACCCAAACGTTAAATATCATGGAACCTGACCTTGCATCAACCATGCCTCTTACCCATGCAGGACCATTGTCTTGGTTTCGACTTAGCCTTCGTTCCCTGAAGTAAACTGCCTCTCTCACTAAAAGGAGTCTTCTGCCCAGCATTGATGTTTCTGATGCTGTTTCACGCTTTCCCCCCATTGGTCTATGAAGATCAGATTTAGCCTGATGCAAAGTCTTCTCCCCATTGGTAACTCTGCTGGAGCTATCCCTATAGTTGTGCGAGGAGTGGTCCTATAATCAAAGCTGTAGGCTGTTCCTTTAAGCCCACCATCAAAGTTTGGACTGCTCTTGCTGCCAGACCATTGGACGATAGAACTGATCTTATATGCTGAATACCATTCGAATTTAGGAAATACTCAAATTCCCTACTGGTAAATGTTGGTTATTATGGCTAATTTAGCATGGCCAATCCACCTAAACTGCTCAGCTTTGGACTGTGGGAGGAAACCTGAGCACCCAGAGGAAAACCACGCAAACACATTCAGACTCCACACAGACAATTGCCTAAGGGTGCAATCGAACCTGTGTCTCTGGTGCTGTAAGGCAGGATGTGCTAACCACTGCCACCATTCAACTAGTATCTGGTGGTGACCTTTGTTCAGGCTAATCACTCTTGCTCCTCAAAATAGTATGTCGTCCCCTATGGTGATCTGGTCTTGGTGGTTCCAGGAAGCTTTCAATTCTGGTTGTGCTGACTCTTTATTTCCTCCATCACAACCAGCTGTTTTAGCTTTGCCAGGACCAGATCTTTTTGTGACTACAGTCTGATATTGCCAGCAGTGACCGGAAAGGTGCCCAGAAAGTTTAAAACCAGAATGGATTCTTCCAGAACCAGCCCAAACAGGGAACCCATCTTCTATGAGATCCACCTGTCTGATATTGTTTCAGTCACTACGGAATGAGATATGGGGAGAAGAAGGAGTAGATGGGGGTGTGAAGGAGGGCTAGATGAAGCTGAAAGAGGGTCAGATGGAAGTGAAGGAGGGGAGATGAGGGCGAAGGAGGGGAGATGGGAGTGAAGTGTCGATGGAGGTGAAGGAAGGAGAGATAGGGAAGAAGGAGGAGCAGATAGGAATGAAGAAGGGAGAGTTGATGGGAAGGAGGGGGAGATGGGGATGGAAGGCTGATGGGAGTGAAGATGGGGAGATGAGGGTGAAGGAGGGAGCGTTGGGGTAAGGAGGGGGTAGAAGGCATGAATGAGGTGGAGATGAGGTGAAAGAGAGGGAGATGGGGCTGAAAAGGGGAGATATAAGTGAAGAAGGGGTAGATTAGCATGAAGAATGAGTAATGTGGGAGTGAAAGAAGAGGAGATTGGGTGAAAGAGGGGAAAATGGAAATGAAGAAGGGGTAACAAGATGTAGAGCTGGATGAACACAGCAGGCCAAGCAGCATCAGAGGAGCAGGAAGGCTGATATTTCGGGCCTAGACCCTTCTTCAGAAATGCCAGATATCTCAGATTCTCCAGCATCTGCAGTTCCTACTATCTTTGAAGGCAGGAGAGATGGGAGTGATGGAGGGGGTGATGGGGTGACAGCAGAATACATGGAGATGAAGGAGGGGTAGATGTGGGTGAAGGGAGTGGATGGGTGGAAGGGGAGATTGTGGTGACGGGGGGAGATATGTGAAGTAGGGTTAGATGGTGGTAACAGAGGTGATATGGGGGTGAAGGTGTAGATAGGGGTGGAGGCAGGGAAGATGGAGGTGCTGGGCCTCTCAGAGCCCTGTCTCTGTCAATACTAATTTCTTTAAGTATAGCACAGTCCTTCTTCCTGATTTCCATACCTGTGTTGTCCCTCTCACCAGTAAACACTAACGCGAAGTATTCGTTTGGAAGTCAACAAACAATCCTCATAAACAAATTACCACTATTGTCCTTAATGGGTCTAACTCTTCCCTTTATTATTCTTTTATTATTAATTAACTTGTAAAATAACTTCAGCTTTTCCTTTATGTAACCTGCCTTTGTCTTTTCTTGGATAGTAGGAACTCCAGATGCTGGAGAATCTGAGGTAACAAGGTGTAGAGCTGGATGAACACAGCAGGCCAAGCAGCATCAGAGGAGCAGGAAGGCTGACGTTTCGGGCCTAGACCCTTCTTCTTTTTCTGAAGAAGGGTCTAGGCC